>CM072154.1:21592778-21940278 GCA_036850595.1 Rhyacichthys aspro | reverse complement strand
GTTAATGCTATAATTCAGAAAACCAAGAGCCTCGTCCCGTCGCTGGAGGGACACCCGCTGATGAGGAAATTCAGCCACTGTTCTTGGAAACTCTCATAAATCAAGAAGATTATTAATGAGGCCAAATATTCCTCTTTTGGAGCCTCCAGCCTCTGTTTTTGAACCAGATTCCACTTTCTTACAATACTGCTTTTTGGTCACAATATGAAACCATTTGTCCCAGTTGTGTCTGGTGGGACAGTGGCAGAGCGATGGCTGATTATATTTGTATCTTTACTTTATTATGTGGTTCTCTTCACTTCCTGTTAATATTACAGAAATGAGGACTGAAAATAGACAGAGGACAAACGGAAAAAAAAGACAGAAAATGGTCGATATTTCCATTACTTTTATTATGAACGCGCTCGATATCAGCACAGTGCAGATGTCACACAGAGTCTTTATGTCTCCAACACAAATCCAGATATTGGACAGACGTTACTGTTCAATCTAACACCAATTACTGTTTAATAATTATTCCCATATGTCAGCTGTCAGCTACAAAACTGTCTTTAAATACTTTCTTAAAATAAAAGGCGTTCAATCTCCAGCTTGTTCAGTAAAACTAATCATGTGCCTTAGGTCTTTTCCACTTTAATTAGTTTTTTCAGGTGGAATTGCTGTGTTTTCTTGACCCACACTCTCACAAACGCATAATTAAAACTCATTGAGCTGTGGGTTACCCTTGGAGTGTGAAGAGGAGGGAATTAGAGGCGACGCTTAAAAAACACACAAACTGCAGAAAATAAACTAAACACAGAAAGGATCTCAGCAGGTTGAGAGCTCCACCTTGTTTTCTGACTTTTTCTTCACCCTAAATGCATCTAAAACCTGTTCAAATCCATCTAAAACCTGTTCAAATCCAACTAAAACATGTTCAAGTCCAATTAAAACCTGTTCAAATCCATCTAAAACCTGTTCAAATGCAACTAAAACCTCTTCAAATCCAATTAAAACCTGTTCAAATCCATCTAAAACCTCTTCAAATCCATCTAAAACCTGTTTAAATCCATCTAAAACATGTTCAAATCCATCTAAAACATGTTCAAATCCAATTAAAACCTGTTCAAATCCATCTAAAACCTGTTCAAATCCATCTAAAACCTGTTCAAATCCATCTAAAACATGTTCAAATCCAATTAAAACCTGTTCAAATCCATCTAAAACCTGTTCAAATGCATCTAAAACATGTTCAAATGCATCTAAAACCTGTTCAAATCCATCTAAAACCTGTTCAAATCCATCTAAAACCTGTTCAAATCCATCTAAAACCTGTTCAAATGCATCTAAAACCTGTTCAAATCCATCTAAAACCTGTTCAAATCCAATTAAAACCTGTTCAAATCCATCTAAAACCTGTTCAAATCCAACTAAAACCTGTTCAAATCCATCTAAAACCTGTTCAAATCCATCTAAAACCTGTTCAAATCCATCTAAAACCTATTCAAATCCATCTAAAACCTGTTCAAATCCATCTAAAACCTGTTCAAATCCAACTAAAACCTGTTCAAATCCAACTAAAACCTGTTCAAACCCATCTAAAACCTGTTCAAATCCATCTAAAACCTGTTCAAATCCATCTAAAACCTGTTCAAATCCATCTAAAACATGTTCAAATCCATCTAAAACATGTTTAAATCCATCTAAAACCTGTTCAAATCCATCTAAAACCTGTTCAAATGCATCTAAAACCTCTTCAAATCCAACTAAAACCTATTCAAATCCATCTAAAACCTGTTCAAATCCATCTAAAACCTGTTTAATTGCATCTAAAACATGTTCAAATCCATCTAAAACATGTTCAAATCCAGCTAAAATCTGTTCAAATGCATCTAAAACCTGTTCAAATCCATCTAAAACCTGTTCTGTGCATTAATATAAACCACTATAAGATCAGGATGTAGTTTCAGTCTAGTTCTTGCTACAGAGGCTATACCTACAAAAACAACAGGTATTAATATCACTGCAGTGTGCACAATTAACAATCAAATGTGATGTTAACTGCAGCAAGTGTAAATAATTAGTTTTTCGGACACACAAACCTTTTTCTCTTGCAAATCCTTCAATATTTACACTGAGAGTCGAGGGGATTATAAACACAGCAGCGTAATCTGGCATAATTCCATAATGGACTTAAGTTTAGAGTTTTTATGACGACAGAGAAGTTTGAATTGGCTGCCAACAAAACTTTAGAGGATAAAAATATCCATCTGATCTGTTTTACTTGTGGGTAACTCAAAGCATCAAAGACAAAAGCCTGCAGACAAAGTGGAAAATCAAAACTGTGATGATAAATAATGAATGAAGCTATAATAAAAACTTTCTTTTTACATAATCCAACATCTACAGAACAGACCTGGGCTTGACGTAAAACTAGCCCCTTTCATCCTCCTTTTGTGTGAGATTTCAGGCGTCCATATCCCGCCTCATTCAGCCTTGTGTCCAATTTAGTTTGAGTGAAAGAAACAGTGAAAAGAGCCACTGTCAAATGCCTAAGTACCTAATGAAGGGGAAAAAAACCTGGTGTCTGCTTTGACGTAAAAATTACAGCCTCCACAGACTCTGTTCACAATGGGACAAAGCTGAAAAGGTGGTTGCTATTATTCCGCTGGTCCAGCTCAGAAAAATAATGAAATAAGAGACAAAAGTGGGTTGAATGTGGCCCATAAACAAAAAAAAATGGACACCCCTGCTCTGTTGAAAAGGAAGATGGCTGTGTTGTATGTTCATGGAGGGAAATGTGCAGCAGAAGTGGAAGACTTCACTTTTTTTTCCACATTTTCCCTTCTCAGTAATTGTTCTTGCAGCGCCCCCACAGGCTGGAGGCGTCATTACATTATTTAAAGGTTTTGTTCGTTTGATTTGGAAGTGTTGAAGGTTTGTTTTTGTTTGTTTTTTTCACACTGCACTCTTTCAAACAAATCCAAACTATTAGAACATATCAAATCTGAAGCCTGAGCTTATAATATTGTTGGAAATTATGCACAAACTTGACCAACGTTGATCTCAAATGTATTTTATCTCTAAGTCAAACTGCTGCTGATAACGCCGATGACTTTGACTCAAACTCAAATCTGGATCATCTCTAAGAAAAAGTTTGAGAAGTTGAGTTAAATCTGTTCAGGTCTGACACCTTCTTCCTGAGACCAAAGAGGGTTTGGAAATGGAGATTTTCTGGTGTGTCATTGCTCTGTGAATAAAACTTTCTGACTGTTTGACTGAGAAGAACCTGGTTTGACCTCAGTTCTTACCTTGTGGCCTTTTCTACTTGAGCAAAACTTTATCATCTGCTTCAAAAACACCTACAATAATTACTTTTGTGTGAAACAGCTCAATGAAAAGATCCTTATTGAGTGCTTTTCCTTTTCACTGAGCAGATCTGAACTATCAAGATCATCATCAGATACTTTTTTAATGTCATTTAAGTGTCTCTTTCACATTAAATATATTTCATTTCAAGTACACTTTGAATATAATGCTATTTAAACACATATTTCTCCTATTTTAAGAGAGCTGTCCTCATGTTATACATTTTAGAGACTTAATGTCAAACGTTCTGCTGCTGGATCAGGAAAACAGTGGCTCAAAAATAAAAGAAGATGCATATTTAACAATTAAAAACAGCTGCTGATAGAGAAACATGCTTTGTTTAAATTAGAAAAACAGAAATACAACATTTTGGATCACGTCAAACAAGCTTCTTTTGAGAAAACGTTGCCATTTGGCGTTTTCTTTTCTCTGTGGCCCAATAAATGAGTACTTGTGTGTGCTGTCAGTGTATTTGTGAATGTCTCAGTATTCAGCAGTGTTTAATGTGAAAGCGTTTACAAGTCCCTGGATGCAGAGAACCGTGAACAGAAACGCTGAGTAACACCGTGTGATGGATCCGGAGTTTTACGTCGACTGTTTTTATTTGTGATTTCTCCTCAAAGACGGAAACTGCCTGTAAAAACTGGGTTATACCCTGCAAAAGAACCTTCCACTGAGATAAAATACACTTCTCCAAATGCGTATCAGGGAAAGTAACGCACAAAGATCTGCAATAATACGTGAAGGCTAAAGTCAACTCAGCAGGAAACATCGAGGGTGAGTATATTTTGGTGAAAAAGGTTTATTGATGTGAGAAATTCCCACAAATATCATGCAATAAAAGCTAATACCTCACCTCCATTCTTCCCTTTGGCGTCCCGCTAAGTCCCGTACTTACCCCCGCTCAGCAGAGGGGCTTTGAAGTGAGGGCTGCTGAAAGGAAGGACTGTTTGTTTGATGTTCTTCCCGAAGAGACATCAGGTAAACGCAGGAAAACACGATCAAACCGCTCCAAGGCAGAGATGACGAGACTTACAACGACATTTAGTCAATATATGTTTTAGATTATCACCAAATAAATCCCCTGTGTGGTTTTCAAGTTAGATTTCACTGCAGGTCTTTGCATTTTTACATTGATTTGAGTTACTTTGCACTGACAGTTTTAAATAGTCACTTTTACAAACAATGGCCTGGTGTTGTTGAGGCGTAAAAAGCAGAAGCAACCAGTTTGGAGCAAAAAAAAAAAGCGGTAGTGGGTGTTTTTTGTGCGAAGAGAAGTAATATCTGAACCAATTAGAAGAGTTAGATTTTCCAGTTAATTGCTCTCTCAGGGATGTTCAGGCCGTGGTTATAAACTGTACTTTTTCGCAGATATGAAGCACAAAGGGCCAGATGCTCACCAGGAACACACACCAATGACGGCACGTTTGAAGGATTTGTCCTGTGTTTACAAGGATCATTCATGAACACAGTGTTGTTTGTGATGAATCTACCGCAGACCCTCGTCTCAGTCGGTCCAGATGGATAAACAATGGCACCAAACGCATGGATAAATGGATGAATGTGAACAATAACACTGTAAAATCTGATAGACCAGCTGTAGAGACTTGACCTGGAAACACTGTCTTCAGCTGCAGGAAAGAGTTTAGAAGAAAATCAGCCAATTACAGTAAAAAATGACCCTTTTAAAAGATCTTTTTCTGTGGTTCATCTCTGCGTAAACATCAGCAGCATCTTTCCTTCACAAACCCTTTGATTATGTGTCACATTTGAGAGGTATGTGCATTCAGTTTCAGCTCCTGCAACGTTCAGAAGTGAGTCAGAAGCTGCTAAATGAATTCATTCGCATTTTCTCTGCCTTAGATTTGGAGAAAATGTCCAGTTTTACAGATTCATGAAGGCACCGGAGAGCTCCTTCTGCTCCTGACGCTAACCTACGCCGCTCAGAGACGATAAATCTAACGCAAACTTTTAGTAAATCTGTCCCAAAGTGTTGCAGCAAGTTAAAACAATAAAAAATAAGCTCAGTTTAACTTCATGCATGTCTTAACACAGACTTCAACTGTGCAGAAACAAAGGCAGGATATTCCACAAGTCTGAAGACATACAAAATTTTATTTAAAAACTGTCTGCCAGACCATGGTTTCTTTAAAACCTGTCGCTGCTAACGCTACAGACATTACATGAACAGGCAAAGAATGGACTTTTTAATCCTGGTGTTTTCAGGAGCAGTGCCTTGGTTTTATAATGATTTATAATTATCTGGAGATGAGTTCTTGAAGTACTTTGTAGTCATTGTTTTTACAGATTATTCAACAACAAAGCTTCAGGCTAACACACCAGAGCCAAAAAATAAAAAGAGGTCATGTTTACCTCTGAATCAGGTTGAACAGATGTCAATACTTCATCTCAATTCTGAAAACGTTTTGAATGTTTGAACAGTTTTTGTGTGCATTATTTATAAATGACAGAGAAACACATTAATTTTGCATTTCAGAAGAACAGATTATTAAATGAAGGTCAGGTTTTGAGGTTTGTTACAAAATCCCAACATAGTGCACTTTGAAATAAAAGACTCCCAAACTCTAATCTTTCAAACTTCTCTGACTTAAGCTCTCATTATTCTTTGAACAGTACAATTCAATAGTTACAGTCTTTAAAGCCCTGAAGTTGACTGTCAAACAAGTAACAAAGGAGTGGTTTTGCCCCGAATAAAGTCTTTAAAGCTTTGTCTCGAGATGTGTTTCCTCTGGACAAGCTTTAGTGAAGTCAGAGAACAAATGACCAGCCTCGAGGCGCCACAAACTGACACCGTAAAGTCTGTAGCCTTTCAGAAAACAGCTCACCCAGACGAGAAAACAAGTTCCCTCAAATGGATTTACACACACTGGGATCGAAGAAGAGTTTTGCTCAATCCTTTTGTGAGAAAGTTTCGACACACCAGCTTTGTGTGGACAAAAGAACGATGGATTTCACTCAGCGAAAGTATTTTTAGAAAGATTTAAACTGTAACAATAGACAGACTGGGAACTGGATTTTACCAAGATCCTCGAAAATGAAGTTATTAAATCTTTTCTGCTCAATAGAAGCCTAAAGTCACGCTGTATCTGGAAGTGGGAAAGTACAAAAGTATCGGGAGGAAAGGCCACAAAGCTAAATACACTCCAACTATTACTAGAACCACGTGGCTGTGCAGCAAAAGACATACTATCAATGATCTTTAGTATGATTTTAATGTAGTATATTTATCATTTGTCCCTTACAACTGCAGTTATCTCAAAGTCGGTTTATGTATTTGGACATTATGTACAAATACAGTCATGAAAAAGTTGGGATACTGTGAAAACTGTAAATTAAAACAGAAAAAACAGTTATATATTTTATTTATTCACAATAAAACAGAAGAACATATCACGTGTTGAAACTGAGACATTTTACTGTTTTATTATTTTGAAATTGAATCAAAAAGGGGCAACAAATAAGTGGTAAAATAAATAAGAATAAAGTCGAAGGCCATTATGCAACTAAGTAGTTAATTGGTCGGGACAGGTCGGAGGTCAAGAGGTCAAAGCAGTCTCTCGGAAATAAAGATGGACTGAGGTTAAAAAATCCTGCAAAAAATGGGTCTAAAAAGTGTGAACAATTCCAGACAAAAAGTACAACATCCCACCGTCGACAGAACATTATCAAAGGTTTCAGAGAATTTAGAGAAATCTGTGAAAGGTTCAAGGGCAAAGGTCAGCGTCGGAGGCTCGTGAACCTTAGGCTCAAGCAGAACTTCATTAAAAACATTGAGCTGCAGTATTTTGAATAACATAAGATATATCTTCATTAAAAATTGGAAAGCTTCTCCTGATTTTTCCTTCTGACACACGTTGATGGTGTTATTTTATGACATATTTTGTTCAAATAAGAACTCTGGCAAATACAATAAATGCTATTACAACACAACAGGACTTCTATCATATTTATGTCTTTGTCAAGTTCCAAAATGTTACTAAAAAATTATCCTTAATTATAAAAAAAACAGGTATAAAGTCACCAAGCAGCGGGTGAATTTCCTTCTTTTCCTTCTTTAAATATTGTCTTTTTGTTTGTTATTTGTTTCACTATGTGCTTTTTGCATCACTAGACCTGATCTAAATGAAGAAAATACTCACATGAATAAATATCAAGAGCTCAATTGTCTTGCAGTGACCTTTGATTACAACACGGACAGTGCATTGTTCTGCGAATATGAATGGAAACCCTCAGAGGCAGAAAAAAAGAGCACGACTATTTACAAAGAACGAATGTCAGGGGCCGGAGCTCTCCACAAGAGTAATCATATCATTTAAATGAGGTTTACACACAAGATAATGTGCAAAACAATTATTGAGCTGTTTTGTGTTTGGACAAAGCAGAAAGGTCACAGTAAATGAGCTTGTTCTCAGTCTGTTAGAGGTCTGACTGCTTTTAACGGTTATGAAATCTAATGAGAAGCAGATAAACATTAAAAAAGAGTTAATTAGTCTGTGTCTCTGTGTCTGTGAGCTCCATTCAAACAGATTTACAGAAGAGTGTCTAGTAAAAAGAAGTGTAAAAAAGTGTAAAAACTGTCTTCTACAAAAGCAGACACAAGAGTTAGAGCTACTTTTTGTGTTTATCTTTGGGCTAAAATTAATATATTTGGGAAAGTATGTGTAGTTATTGTAACACAGCTCTGAATACATCATAAAAAATGACAAAACAGCTGTTATTTCCTGTTTTCTGGGGCAGTTCAGATGATAAAATGTTATTACGGAGTCAAATTTAAGAACAATTTTTAACAAATTTGAAAAGAGAACAAATCAATAACCAAAGATTGTTCATGATCCCTTTATCCTTTTTAACTTGAGCAGCATTTTAACACATTTAGCTTATAGCAGTGTTATAAAAAGACAAATGAGACAAAGAGTCAAATGTGAAAGTGGTGCTTTTATTCTTGCAAAAAACATAAAGATTAACAAATCAAGTGAAGGGAGGAAGACTGGGAGGTTGTGTTAAATCAAAGAAGCATCGAACAAAACAAAAAACGAAAATACAAGAGTGGCAACAGGCGATGAAACATTTACAAAAAAGAGAGAGAGACCCTGATTTCAAACAACAAAACAGAAATAAATCAAGTTTTAATGTAAGATTTATCTAAAAAATGGAGACGTCCTGGCTCCAAAGAGACTGTATTGTGTTATTCGTTTAATAAATCCATCTCTCTTCTTTACTTCTGTGGAGTTTTAGTCGAAGTTACTGCAGTGAAGCTCATTAAAATCAGTCTGAAGTGGATGGTGTCTAATTTGTGAGCTCCGTCTCCAGAGGCCTGCTCTTACAACTTCAGACTAACGAACTACACTGATGAGTATTTTCCTCTCGGTGCCTCTTCTTCAATAAACAGTCCGCCTCGTTCATCTGTGACTCTGCCGCGGTACTTCTTTGTGTCGACGGCTTCAGGAGTCTTAAATAGACTTCATCCCAAGATCTTTTAAGTAAACGATCAAATAAACAGCGGGAAATGGCTTTGGGATGTGTTCTTACTGATCATTGTTTTGTGTTTGAGATCAGGAAGCGGAGAGTCAAGTGTTTATTAGTTGTGCTCTCCGTCGTCTTGAAGGAAACTGAAAAGAAAAATAAGATTTAACATTCATTTTAACTTTTTATTTCCACAGTTGGTTCCAGATACATTGAAGTAGTGAATAATAAGACAAATTTTAGCTTTTTTTAATGATTACTTCTCAACCACATAAAAAAATAAACATAAAAATACATTCAGGAAGGAATATACGTTTCAGAATTGATTACATTTTAGTTTTACTATTTTGTGGAGCTTTAAGAAGTATGTCTTTGGATAATTTGCATTTGGTCTCGGCCTTTTTTCTTTATTTATATTTACATGTGTTCATTTGTTTTTAAATGTACTTTAAAGGTGTAGTTTTAGTCCATACAGGGAAATAATGACAGGTAAATACTTAAAACACACCACTGTATTAAGCATCAGCACATTTTAATGTTCGTTTATGGAAATGTGACTTCTAGTTCCAGTTGTGCTTTAGAAAGTCTGATGATGATGAAGTGTTTCAACTTAAAATGGTGGATTAAAGCACCATTTTTATACATATAAAGCTATTCTTCTTTAAATTTCTAAATCTTTCTTGTACAAAACTGCCCATGTTTGATTAATAAGACACTTAATCTTAACGATGTATTGTCATTCAAACATAAACAAAGTGTACATAAAATAAAAGTGAATTCCATTTCCTCAACGTCATATAAAAAAAAAAAAAAAACCCGAAGCAGACTAATGTCACACGGTTACTTTAAAAGAAACCCTGACTACTACCACTTTTTGGGCCTATTCTACTAAAATTCATTGTTAGTTGCACTTAAACTCCTAATAACTTATATGTTTCCTACCTTTTCTGACTATGGAAGTCGCCATTGTTTTACCGGCGCAATGCATTCTGGGACTTTGACGTCATTCGGCCGCAGCTGAGACGAACGTCAAGGTAAAGTTACGTTGTTTTGGGCGACTTTTTCTCTTAGATGGTCTTCAACGGTGGAAATAATGCCACACTTCGTTGCTTTTGGTTTCAGTTTTCAATCGAAGGCAACAAGAACAGAGACATAAGTCTTCACTGCTTTTCAAGTGATGAAAAGAGGAGGTTTGAACGGGTTAAAGCCTGCAGACGAGTCCACTGAAGTCCACTGCTACGGGATTACTATAGGGGAATGAGATAGACGTCATTACCCAGAATGCATTGCAACGTCAACAACAATGGCGGCGTACGATGGAAATAAATTTTTCAAAATTTACAAAAACTAAACAGTATTTTTGAGAACACGTTTTTACAGCTGAAGCAAATGTTTATTACAAGTCGGAGTTTCCTTTAAAAAACTACCAGAATGACTTGATAAACTGATCTGTTACGTCACTAAACAAAGATTTCTGTCAAACAAGAACAAAACAGAAGGCTCCAGTGACGTCGAGCCAAAGTTCATGTCCTGCTTCACGAACAAAAACCATAAAACGCTCTTTCTGACGAGCTCCAGATGCAGAATGACACGGCACCTGTCGGATTGAACATGACTGACAAACACAAAGCATCTGAAGGAAAAGGTGTTTGTAATAGGGCTGTGTTTCGGTGATAGCAGGTTTGTTTAGTGGATCCGGGATGAGTTCAGCCCACTCTCTTTGTGTTCTGCCTCAGAACACCTCCAAATGTGTGATTGGATCTGACTGAACACATCTTGTTAAATTGGGCTCTTTTTATGACTGTGCCTTTACAATCCCCCGGTTCCCAATAAAAACCCTGCTGTTCCTCTCATAAAAAACCAGATATGTGATAATACGGTGTCTTTAATGAGCGTCACACGTCCGTCTGTTCGGAGGAGATTACATATTACTCACGAGCAGCGGGAGCTTCTGCAGTAATCATGAGTTTCCAGGTTCGAAGGGTCCCGGGCAGGTCTTAAAGGGAACACTTTAAGGGGCTAATACCTCGACTGAGTTTCACTAAATCCATTTGCTCCAGTAACTTTTTAAAACCACACTTCGATGCTTCACAGCTGCATCAAAGTGGACTCAGTATCTCATTTTACAGTTTTAATAAAGACACTAATAAACTGATTTGAGTAGCCATAAGACTTATTTTTAATGTTTAATTTGTGCAGCCGCTTCAATTATGCTTTTTGAAACTGGAAAAAACTATTAAACTTACTATTATATTCTACTAGAATCAATTAAAATAGTTTGTTTGGAGGCATCTGCTGCAATATAAATATAAAAATGTCTTTGTAGAGTATTTTAAACCACGTGAATGTTTGCTTTTCCTTTTTCCTTCTTCTGTTTTCTGTTTGTTTTTTTGTTTTATGGACCGTAACTTTCTGTATCATCTAAACAATGAACATCTGGTTTGGACAGAAAAAAGACAACCCAATTTTGCTTGGACTTTTTCTCACCAAATCACTAGAAAATCATAAGATACTTTTAAATCACAGCAGATAACATTTTCTCCAGCTTTTAAATGGCTTTCAAAGTTTCCTTTAAAGCTCTGTTCTTGTCAAATACAATTATTCACACATAGTCTTTACTTTTTGCAGGTATCCAGATATTTCCTTTTTTTTATAATTCAGGTCTGACTTTGCTCTGAATATTTGGTCTAATTTACAGCAAATATCTACTATTTCTTCTGCTGCATCTGAACAGCTACGGAAGCCCTGCAGGGACCTTTTGATTTCTGATGGTTATTTAACTTTTATAATGTTGGAATATAACCCATTGTGTTGAGTAATGGAGAATATAGAGTAATGGAGCTGGTCTTCTGTTCAGACTTATTTATAAATCCCATTTTTCCCAACATTAAAGACCACTTTTAGAGAAATCTAAAGGTAAAACACTATGAAATCTACTTAAAAATACTGGAATATCGCTTTAAATATTCTCTAAAAATAAATGTGACCTGACTTGACTCGGCTTTATCTCCGAGTTGCTAATATTTAACTAAACATCGACCAATAAAATATTCAACACGGCCGCTTGTTATCAGCCTAATGACTCCGGTGGATATTACAGATCAGTATTAACATGGTAAAGATACCTGGAAGTGTGTGCGTTAACGACTGTAATAAGTGATAAGAGGTTAGAAACCAGCAGTGTTTAGTTTCCGCTCGATAAGTCTGAACCGGGAGCTGAACAAACGCGATAAAAGTGTTAGATGTGCTTTAATAATGATAATGTCTGTCTACGTTCGCCCTGCAGCAGCTTCTCTCTGTCCTCGAGGAAATCTCAGTCCTTGGAGCTATTTTATACAAAGCCTTGTTAAGTTTAGCTTCTTCCTGGAAAACCCCATGGGCCCAAATTATCAAATGAAATAATAGAGCAGCAAACTATTTTTTTATGTAAGAATCTTCTTTTCTTTTAGGAAGACAGAGAAAATGCATTTGATGTTTTTAATTGCATTTGGCGAACTTAAACTAACATAAATATATATATAAAGTGGACATATAACTAATGCTATTACACTATTATATCACCGCAGTCGTTTTATTTTTAATCGTTAGAGATCTGAGGGGACTTGTGCCTAAACTTTTTCCCTCAGAGCGTCAAAATGGAAATGTATCTGAGCCTCAGTCTTTTGTAATTAATTAAAATAGATAGTCTCCCTCTCGGGTTTGTTTAAAATGCCTTTTATCTGTCGTTTCATTTTGTTCTGATGAAGTAGCGACCCAGACCTTTTAAAAATCCATCAAAACAGGGCGAGTTGTGGGATTATAAAGTGTAAAAAATACACACAAATCTATCTGAATTGTCTTAGTTACCTGTTTTTTCTTGTTTAAGACCCTTTAATCTTCAAAGTGAATGTGATGATTTACCCATTGGTTCATCTTCAGGTCAAATCACATCAAATTAAAGCTTTCTTAGCATCGAAATGTATTTTTTTTTAGTTCGACAGACACTTAAACAGCTCGTCATTGACATTCTCCACAGAAAAAACACTCACATTGGATATTTTCTTGTGGTTTTTATTATATTTTGTAACCTTAATATGCTGAAGTATTCATAGATGCGTCGATTGGAGTGGACTTTGAATTACCTAAAGGTCAGTACAGTGTGCTCAGCCTGATCTAAAGTCAATATGAATCTGATATCAATCAAAAACATGCTCTTTTCATCTCCATCTCAGGTAAATAGAGGAGATTCCACTGTGTTCTGTGACACATGAATAAATCAGACGATAACACTGAAAGAGAGAGTTCAGTCGAGTCTGGTGACGAGACGCCTTTAATAAGTCTTTTCATAAATGTTTTGATGCTCAGAACAAACACGAATTACACCAATTTTAAACTTTTAGCAAAGATCTTCACTTATAATTACTTTCAGACACCACTGCTCTATAGTTTCAGGGGTTTATTTCAACACTCTCCAGCTTCTCACTCTTTATAAACTCATGTTCTGATGATATATTGTCAGTATTTAACATTTAAAATCATCCTGAGGCACTGCTCCAGAAAACACGATGATAAAGACATTTGGAACTCCTCACTTTCTTCTTTTTGAGTATAATTCCGCCATCTTTTGAGTTTTTGTGTTGTGTAAAAGCCCCTTAAAATGTCATTATTATGTCAGGTAAGACATGTTTTTGTGTAGGTTTTATTTTGTCGTGTGAATACTTCATATTGAGTTTCTTACGGCAGCAAAAGAAACTATACTCTCTTTCCTCCAAGCAATATTCACAAAGTTTGTGTAAGATTCGGTAAAAAGAATATGGTCTAAACCTGTACAAGGCTTAACGAGATCCATTAAAACACATAAAAGTGAAGCCTTATCCTCCATTTAACATTGTTACTTTCCTTTTTCTATTCATCCGCGCCACTTTTCCGTCCGAACCCCTGCGCGCCGCGACATTACGCTTCATTTTCAGCCCATACACACTGTACCACAACCATTTCCCGTAAGTGCACTTGTACATTTGCTCACAGCGCTCTCTCGCCGATCCCACAGTTGAGAAATTTCAGCTTCTCTCGGCTCAAGAGCTCCCTCTGAAAGCCTGTATTAGGTGTCATTATGAACTGTACAGAAAGGAGGAGGAAAATTGCTGTAGTTTTCTACTTGAGCCGCTGCTTCAAACTCATCTCTTACCAGTGACTTTGGAGACTTTTGCTCTTTTAGAAACCTCAATAAATACAACGTGTTCCTAAAGCGGATGCATTTTTATTTGTTTATTCGTTATTGTTTCATTGCATCATTCGGCCAAAACAATTTCAGTAAAATCTCATCTTTACTGCTTAGAACTGAGCATTTATTCATTTTTTTAGGCTTGTCTTTGTCAATCCTCCAAAATATTACTTTAAATCTCAATAACTTTTTTTTCTGAGATAAAGCTGAAGTCTGTTTGTGTCAGAAAAAGAACTCAGAAATAAAATAGCTGTCTGACTTTTGTTCTCGTCAAATGCTTCAGCAACATTCAGCACTATTTCATTTTTACTGTAAAGCACAATGTCATGTCAACAGTTTTACTTTATGGACTTTTTTTTTTAACAAGACAACACCCCAAAAAAACCAAAAACAACAAGATGAGACGAGTTAGGTCAACATTTTATAATAGTTTTAATTATATTTCGCATAAAAACAGAATCGACAACGAGCTGCCGTCTTATTCTTGTCACACTTTTAATTAAAGAAGCGACTGAACTACAGCAGGCTTCACCTTCAAACACCAGCTTTAGTGGCTTTCAGTGGCTTAGAAAAAGAAGGAAAAAAGTCTGTTTTTGTTGCAAAGAGCGTGAGGAAAATCATCAGTCAAATATTGATCAAAAGAGGATTCTCTATTGTCCTTCATTTCGATATTTTTGGGTTTTGTTAAAAGCAATCTCGTCTGTGCCTTTGATCTTGTGTTATTATACAGTCTACAACCAAAAGGGAGAGTGACAAAAGCTTTCACCGTTAACGTGGAATTATTTATGTCTTTTTAGTTCCTCTTCATGCTACAGTGAGCTTCTACACAAACATTTTATTCATCGTATTCACTTTCAGAACAGAATCCTGCTCTTTCTCGGGTTTGTTATCCCCGACTCAGAGACGTGTCAGATCCGCAGGTGAATAATTCGTGAGGCGCGTCTCTATCGTAGCCTTTAGCGACTCGCACTGCGACGGTTTCCCGGCCCCCGTCCGATCGTTTCTTGTTTCAATCCGTCTCCCGGGGGCCACAGGGGGCTTAATAAAATATGGCCACAACAGAAAAGTGACAGACTTCTAGGATCTCTCTCTATTTCTGTCAAACAATGGAAAGTAATTGGGTAAAAAAAGTTAGCTTTCAGCCTCAGCTTGTTCTAAAAAGTGTGTAAATACGAGTCTCATTAAGTGTAATTGGGTTGGAAGCGTCTAATGAGCCACGCAGCTCATTATCTGCTGCAAACTTCATAACTCCATCTTCATTATTTATGCTTTGTCGATGACATCAAGTTGTTGGTGGAGAGAGCTGCATAATTTATAAATATCATAACATTTATAAGAAAATACATCATTATTGGTAGGATTCACTGAACTGGAGCTCTGGTATCTCAGGAAAAACCAACTTTGAGTTAGATATAAATTATTTAGAAGCATAAAGATCACTTTCATTAAGAGGTTTCGAGCAAAAAAAAGGCCATGTCGCTGCTGGAGGAAGTGTCTGGGGAGGGGGAAGTTTGGGTGTCATACCCCACAACCAACTAGGACTCAGATCATTACATAGAGTCTATTTTGAGGAAGTTCAGGTGCTTTAGTTAAAAGACGATCATTAGAGATTCATTTACAGTAGCTACAATAAAGAGTCGACTATTGAAGCCTGATTACGAGGAACAGAACGTGAATAAACTGAATAAACTTTATTGACTTTTGGCAAAATACACATTTATTTCACACAAACACAATCCATAGAAGCATTAAATAAATAAAAAAGACAAATATTAACAGTGTGTCTATAAATAAAAGTGTGTAATGGATAGAGAAGGGCACAATAGAAGTGGTACAGATGGAAGCTGCTTTAGTAAAGCGCTAAGTCTCTCTGGTTTTGCTCAATTATTAAAAACTGTTAAGGATTTGGCAATAAACTTATCTGGTTAAGTTTGGACAAAGACAAAACCAGCTCAAGAATCAAATTGGGGAAAAATTTTAATCTTCCAAAGAAACATAACTATTGTTTAATAAATCAGAAAAAAAATAATATTAGCCATGCCATTTAGTTTGCACTGGGACAGTACGGCGAGGGTCAGTCGGTTCTGGCCTGTTTCTACCAAAAGGGGTCCCAGAAAGCAGTACAGTACAGTACCGGGCCAGTTTGGGACACCTCAGCTCAGGGTCCAAGTGGGAACGGCTTTGTGGGACGCTTTAGAAAAGATGGAGCTAAACACTGCCGTTGGCAAAGCTAGCATTAATTAGCAACAGTTGTTTTTGGATTACTTCATTGTTGACACAGCAGACGTCCCGCCACAGCAGTCCCAACACAGAATTACTGGAATCACCGTCCCGACCCGACCCGTACTGTACCCCACAGTCAAATCAAGGCTGTATTAGCAGTAAAAGAAAGGCACAGCTTTAAAAAGACAGCGATAATAAAAGAATAATAACCACAAACTTGTAACAACTGCAGTAAATGATCAGGATTGTGTTAGCGAATATAAACATCTCAATTTTTGTCGATTTTTCACGTCCTGGAGAAACTGGACTGGAACAGAGATGTAAATTCTGGTGGATTTGGGTTGAAACTCGCCGTGTCTGGAGGCGGTGGTTTGCTGCAGCGGCTGGTAGAGCGTTCACACTGAGAGCAGGTTGTGAGAAAATGTCAGTGATGGCTGTTTCTCTGTATGCTCACATGTCAGCCCAGAGGAGGGGAACAGTTTTTGAAAAGGGCATCTTCTAAAAGGCCACTCGTACAGTCTCTGTCTGCGCTCTCATCCACTCGCTCTGTCGACTCGAGTTGACACGACGCTCAGAGGAACCACAAGGACACCGCTCCAGTCCAGCTTTGCACAAAATATCAGTCTACCTCCAGCAGAACGAGCATTCATTCATTCATTAAACGAGAGACTGGTTTTAATAACAATCCTCTCAGTCGTAGAACCGTAATTTAGTTTGTAATAAATAAATAAATAATAATAATAAAAAATAAAATAATAAAAAATACAACAACAACAACAACAACAACAACAACAACAACAACAACAACAATAATAATAATAATAATAATAATAATAATAATAATAATAATTAATAATAAAATAATAATAATAATAATAATTAATAATAATAATAATAATAATAATAATAATAATAATAATAATAATTTAGATCTAATAAAAATAGATTTGCAGGTTTTAATATAATGTAATGTTCACTTTAGAAAAATCTGGGAAGACCATAAAGTTTTATGTTTAAATTCGCACCTGTGTCTGTAACTGGTGTGATTCATAAAAGTAATAAAACAACAGGATCTCAGAGAAAAAAAAATATTAAAAGTTTCATTTAACAGTTATTTTGACAATGGAGTGAATTCAAGATATAAGACACAAATTGTTATTTGAAAAAATATTGTAAAACATGTTGATTTAACTTCTGCAATAAAAATGTTTTCTTTCGGTGTGTTAAAATATATATAAATTAAAAATTATGTAAGACACAACAAACACCAGAAATGCATGCAAAAAAAAAAAAAAAGCACTGAAAAAATTCCTGCAAAACCTTTATTCTTGTTTCTTCATTCCAAGACTTCCTTCTCCCTAGACACTTCCTCCAGCTCTTTCGGGGGAATACTGAGGTGTTTTATTTTTCTTTTGATAAAATGGTTCAGTTTTCATCTTAAGGAACTGACTCATTAGGACTGATACCAGCTTCATTTCATTAAGTGTGAGTAAACTGAGAGTTAGTTATTAAAAGGGGATAAACTATTTTTAGTGTTGTATTTAATTTGACAGTTTAACTAGATAAAGCAAAAATAAGAGAGAAAAAATAGAGAAAAGTGCCATAAAATAAAGATGAATAAATGCTTCGACTGCTTCTTTTATTTAAAAACAGGGAAAACTGGACACATTTTTCACCACAAAATACTAATATATTACATTAAATCAAAGTTTAGAGCCTAACACTTTTATTTTTGGAGTTTACCATAAAATTACTAGCGTTACAACATGTTATAACAATTTAATAACCACTCTAAACTGTAATTGTTGTGAAGTGGAATTATTTTGTCAGGTATTACAATGGGAAAGAGACCAAATAATGCTTTTCACCTGCTATACATTAATAATTGACTATATCTATTAGTGATTATCTTCCTCTCTTATTGTTAGTGTGCTATCACCGAGCTGGAACATAAAGTGTGGCCAAAATTTAATCAGATCAACTTCAGAATGTCTTTTCATTGAATTATGCATATTATATAATTCAGAAATAAATGAATAGGAAATCTGGCTGTTAAAGTCTAAAATATTCAAAGAACTAGTCCCAGAGCGCACCTTCTGCCCCTGGATTTTTGAAGTGTTATCCTCTAAATGCAGAAAAAAGTGCTGCGGTAACATCTCATTTCAATAACGTGAGTCAGTTTGAAGATGACGCTGCAAAAATCAGACACACTTTTTAAATCCCACTGAAAAAGAACGTATAGACAAATGTAAAGCACAGGGACAGAGACATGATGAAATATAGAGACATTATAATGGCAGGATGTTATGTCATGTAATCATTTGTTATCCACAGCAACAGTGCGTCTGTGTCGGTGCATTTTAATGTTCTCTGTGTGTGCTTTGTTTGGACGCTCTGATGTATCGTTAGAGGTTTTAAACAAACACCGCAGTGTGATTTATGTCATTCAAACGCACAATATCAAACGTAGAAAGTAAAAGTGACACTGGACGCCTTTTGGACTTGATTTAAATTTCAAACTAAATCAACATTTTAGACGCAATCTAAATCTAAATTTCAGTTAAACGCACGCCATACTTTCTGCAGGATACAATAATATATACGTGGAATATCACACATAACACCTCCCTTCTGTCATTCTTCTCACCTTGCCTTGAGAAAAAGTAATCGAATGACACCTGTAGGGAAGGAACATGTCTTGTCTTCACGGGAGACACACATTTTTAATAGATTTGGGCGTCTTTTCTGCATGTAAATGTGTTTTTTTCTACCTTTTTTCTTATTTTCAGAGAGCATAGCGCGTAATAAGTGTTTTGTTTATAGTAATATAAAGCTAAACAATACTTTAACCGTTTGAAATGTCCATATACCTTATAATCCTGACCATTCTGAGCGTTTTCTATTTCTGCAGCGACATTCATCTTTATCTGGAGGAGTGCTCTTATGTGGATGATCCTGTTATATCTGTTATATCAGTGCACTTTTAGCAAGAGACTGAGATGTTCTATCAAATATACTTCCAATTAAAAACAGCGTTATGTGTTTGTGAATGTGTTTTTGTTGAATGTTCAGAATGGACTCGTCTAATAGGTTCTGCTCTTATCTTTAAAAAGACGGGAAAAAAAACATCTTGTGAATAGAATATGTAACCTCTGCTTTGTGTTGATGAACCCTTTTACAGAAGGACATTTTCACAGCAACAACATGAATGTTTTGGACCTGTTGGATTCGTCAGGTGTGAAATGCTTCCGGTCCCAACCATTGATTTTTGGTCCAACAAAAACAGATCTGTCTTTGCAGGAGACAAACCGAACCATTTCAATTATTTTTCTAGTGTGTTATACTTTTGACCTGCTCCAACGACAGAAAATCGTGGAAAAGAAAACAGAAAACAGCACTTAAGAAACAAACTAGCACAAATACCCTTTCTGTTTGATAAACTCGGTAACAATCATAGTTCTAATCTAAATAAACAGATAGAACTTCAGAAAAAGTGCGTAATTGATGTAAACACCAAAAGCAACCAGATCAAACGAAGGAAAATGGAGGAGAACCATATTTCTTCTTTCTTTCTATCTCATAAAACCATATTTAATTCATAATAGAACATAAACTGGGGTTGAAACCGAGACATTTTACTATTTCGTGAATAATAATAATGTCATGTTTATCTTTTATCTTTCATTATTCGACTTGTCACCCAAAAACAGGAGTTCATTATTTTGTAAAAAACATTTAATCAGATTTAAGGCCAATCAGAAATAAAGGCTAGGTCTCATTTGGCTTATTTTTCATCCTTCATTCCCTCACTTGCCTCCTTTCCTCGAGTCTTAGCCCCGCCCACAAAGGAGACACAGAGAGGAAAGAGGAGAGAGGAAGGAAGGAAGGAAACATGAATCAGGATCAATAGGACGTCCTCTCTTCAGGGCGTCCCCTCTTTATAATGACATTACCACAGCTGGATTTGCATAAAACTGTCTATTTATCTTCAGAATTAGAGTATTTGTTCCATTTTAAATAAACATCTTCCATAATCAACAATGTAATAACGATAAGGAGCCATATTTTAGCCAGTTTCACAGTCCTCGTAATGAATTTCTTGCTCAAAATTCTATTTATCGGCAACTTCTACGTTCACAAAAGCCAAATATATCCTTTTTCTGTTGTAACCCACACAAAGCCAGTCTGGAAAAGCACAGACAGCTCCTGAAGTGCTCTTGTGTCTTCAGAGACTGACCTCACGGCTCCAGGGAACACTCTGTGATGGAGACGCGACACTTCGTTCCCGTAACGAGCCGTTCAGACAGACGGACGCCGAAAGGACACGTCGGGTTTATTGTGCCTCAAGACGCAACTGTAAACGGGATTTAGGAGGAAAAAAAAGACAGATCAAACGGGCTCTGGACAGGGTTTACTCCTCGGGAAGAAGGCGCCGTCTCGTCGTCATCGGTGACAGTCTGATCTGAGAACAGTACGACTCTGCTCTTCTCAGAAAATATTTAGTGAACCTAGAAATACGGAGGAATTGTGGGCTGTTCACAAAAGCACTGCTTAAACAATGAAATATTCGTTCAGTGATGGATAAGAAAGCAAAACCTAAAGCATTTTTCATTTTTTTCACCTTTTTCTTCACTTTCTGTAAAGGAATAACAAATTTGAACGTTTTATTGTTCATGTTTTGATTTGGAACAGACTGTGCAGTGTTCCCGATGCTTTTGTGTGAATGAAAATAAAAGCAATTACAAGGACTTTGGGCTTTACAAACTGCTATTATTATGAACACAACTGTAAAAAAAAAGAATGAACATTGAGCTTTTTCAACACTTGTAAAAGTTTGGTTGTTTGGATCCAGAAAAATATCAGTACATACCCTTTTAGTGCAGAAAGTTAAGCAGTGTGCACATATATGTCGGGACTGTGTGCTGTCAGAGAGTGGGTAGAGAACATTAACGAGAGGCTCTGGACGTGAACCGAACGAGAAATAACGCCATGAACGACACAGAGTTAGACACAGACTGTTTGAAGAAAGATTAGCATAAACATCGCTAATAAACAAACAAAGGATGGTAAAGTAACGCTATGGTACGTCTGTTTGTAGTGTCATTAATAATAAAGATCATTTCAGGATTGTTTTTATTGTTCTTTTGTCTGAACATAAACGCACACTTAAATATAACATTGCAGCATTAATTGTGCTTTTGATTGTGTGAAGTATTTGTTGAAGAGACTTTAGAGAAGATTTGTTTTGTTTTTTTCATGTAAATATGGAGTTTACAATGGCCTTAACAGTCATTTACATTTATTTATTTGCTCACATTGTACCACTTTTTCTGTAGTAACATTAAAATGCATAAAATATTCAGGCAGAACATGTTTTTGTCTTTCCCTCTTGTTCAGACCTCAGTATTTCTAACATTGTGTAAATGATTCACGACGGCTGTCCACAATTACATGAATTAACAATGACGCTCCATCTGCTAATGGTAAACAGAACAGCAGCCAACACTGAAACATGAGTCCATAAGAATACTGGAACACACATGATGAGACTAAAGAGTCTAATTTGGGGTCTTTGAAAATGCAGCTGCCTTTTGGATGATGTCCTTCAACTCAGTAATTATTGCACTCATTATTTCGAACTCCGCAACGCCTGAAATATGGTAAATCTGAGTGTTTGACGTCACGATAGGTGTACAGTACATCCACGGTGTAATTAATAAAAATAAAAACACCGTTAATGCTTTAACTCTGAATACATCACAATAACTGAGTAAGAACAGGCTCTTTTTCATTGTTTATCTCAGACGTACAGAAGTGTCTCATTAAATATTCAAAGGGCAGAGGAACATAATGGACTGAGTGAGAAGAGCACGATGTCTGGGTTCAGACAATGACTAGGTCTCATTTTCCTAAAGTTCACACAGCACCTCAGTTTTTTTACTAAATTGTACCTAATTAACTTCATCACCAATAATGTCAACCCATTCCATTAACAAAACAACCACAGGCTAATTACAAAAATGATCTTTTCACGTTAAAAAGTGTGTCTTCGAGTAACGGTCCCACACTAATGAAAGCTTTTGGCTCAGTGTGAATAAATACCACAGTCTCTCTGACGCAACAAGAGACATGACTCTGGAGAAAGATTACTATTGACTTAAAAGACAGATTTAATTAAAGCTGGGCTCATAAGGATATAGTGTGGCTCACATTAGTCCACTTTAAAATAAAAAGTTTCCATTTTCAAAAATAACATGAAGCTGAGAGGATGATGTGTTAGAATAAAAAAAACCTTTGTGTTAAAAGAGTAGAAGCACAGCCTTTTTGAGTCTGACTGTTTTTTTTTTCATCCATTATCACTAGTTACGGCTAAAACGAGCTAGAATCCAAGCTGTGAGCTACACTTTTCTAAGCTTTTACATAATACCCCGTTTCTTGACTCTTCCACAGCGCATTCAGCCGTCTGTCCGGATCTGAAGGACCCAGGTTCAAATCCCGCCGATGCCAACCGTCTAATTTACAGCAGTTATCAACAGCCTCAGCGACTGCTCACGGCGGCTTCAGTTTTGGTCATTTTTTTCTTCAGAAATAAAGAATCCCTGCCAGGAGACATAATTTGATGGTATTACGCAGATGTTTGCCGTAAGAATCATGTCAAGAGAGTGTAATGAGACTGAGATGAGCCTGAGAGAATGCTTTTGTCCATTTGCTGCTCACTGTCTTCGAGTGCACAGCAAATTACTGTCATTGTTTGGAAAATGGAGTCTGACCGCGAGGTAGCGCCTGCTGCTTTTGTTACAGACCCTTTCATGTTTGTGAATATTGCATTTGGAAGTATTTGGCTTTGAGCAAATGTTTACCTTTAGTGGCTTTTCCATCAGGCGTCCATCTTCAAGGCTAATGGAAGCTCCGTGTCCACGTTGTTGTAAAAGTAATACGAGGGGTTCAACTGCTGTCACTGCTCTGGCTTTTTCTGAAAAACAACCACTATTTCAAAAATGATACCAAATATGTTTATATATTCAAGCTCTCTTTATCCACTTTCATACTTCAGGAACCAAGGGACACAGAATATTCTACCTTTGGACACTTCTCAACAGACCAATCAGAGAAATAAAGTACTACTCCAGTTTAACTTAATGGTTACAACTGGTTTGAAAGGATTTTACTGGTTGGAAGCAGCTGTAAATGGAAGTTTAAATACTGTATTAATGTTAAAACCTACCCAAAGTCACATTAATTAAAGAGATTGAGCTGGATTTAGACAAAACCATTAAACACAACATGGATTAATTTAAAAAAAGCACTTGTTTTATGCTTGATTTTCTTTCAGACTTGACGTACAGTACATTATTCAACGTCTAAATGTAGTTTTCCAAGTTTCCGAAGTGAAGCTACAGCACTGAACCTGTATTTGGACAGAGTTTAGATTAAACATTACATCGGCCTCACTCTGTTATCACTGAACACACTGTGACCAATAACACACGTTAATAAAGAGGTTTTAATAATGACTACGGCGGCAAAATCTATTGACAATTGATAGCGACGCGGTCAGATTTATCTTTTTCATTTTACTGGCAGCATCTGTTCAGTGTGTGCTTTGTCACATCTACAAACCCATAAATATGTCACTTTAATCATTTAAAAGCACTGGCTCCACAAACAGAATCTCTGAGTCTTGATTGTCTTTTATCGTCTGATTGTCAAAGTATATTTACATTTCGCCAAAAAATCATCAAATCTAATCTTGTATATGACAAAAAAAACAACATGGCCGCCTCGTAAAGGTTGGAGACAGCCCAGTTTTCCAGATTTTGGTGTTTCGTGAGGCACTAAAAGCACTTAAAGTTACTAAAAGCACTTTGACTGAGAGTAAAGACTGGACCCTACTCTCAGTGTGAGTAAAGACTGGACCCTACTCACACTGAGAGTAAAGACTGGACCCTACTCACACTGAGAGTAAAGACTAGACCCTACTCACACTGAGAGTAAAGACTAGACCCTACTCACACTGAGAGTAAAGACTAGACCCTACTCACACTGAGAGTAAAGACTGGACCCTACTCACACTGAGAGTAAAGACTGGACCCTACTCACACTGAGAGTAAAGACTAGACCCTACTCACACTGAGAGTAAAGACTAGACCCTACTCACACTGAGAGTAAAGACTAGACCCTACTCACACTGAGAGTAAAGACTGGACCCTACTCACACTGAGAGTAAAGACTGGACCCTACTCACACTGAGAGTAAAGACTGGACCCTACTCACACTGAGAGTAAAGACTGGACCCTACTCACACTGAGAGTAAAGACTGGACCCTACTCACACTGAGAGTAAAGACTGGACCCTACTCACACTGAGAGAGTAAAGACTGGACCCTACTCACACTGAGAGTAAAGACTAGACCCTACTCACACTGAGAGTAAAGACTGGACCCTACTCACACTGAGAGTAAAGACTGGACCCTACTCACACTGAGAGAGTAAAGACTGGACCCTACTCACACTGAGAGAGTAAAGACTAGACCCTACTCACACTGAGAGAGTAAAGACTGGACCCTACTCACACTGAGAGTAAAGACTGGACCCTACTCACACTGAGAGTAAAGACTAGACCCTACTCACACTGAGAGTAAAGACTAGACCCTACTCACACTGAGAGTAAAGACTGGACCCTACTCACACTGAGAGTAAAGACTGGACCCTACTCACACTGAGAGAGTAAAGACTGGACCCTACTCACACTGAGAGTAAAGACTGGACCCTACTCACACTGAGAGTAAAGACTAGACCCTACTCACACTGAGAGTAAAGACTGGACCCTACTCACACTGAGAGTAAAGACTGGACCCTACTCACACTGAGAGTAAAGACTGGACCCTACTCACACTGAGAGTAAAGACTGGACCCTACTCACACTGAGAGAGTAAAGACTGGACCCTACTCACACAAGAAAGACTGGACCACTGAGAGTAAAGACTGGACCCTACTCACACTGAGAGTAAAGACTGGACCCTACTCACACTGAGAGTAAAGACTGGACCCTACTCACACTGAGAGTAAAGACTGGACCCTACTCACACTGAGAGTAAAGACTGGACCCTACTCACACTGAGAGTAAAGACTGGACTCTACTCACACTGAGAGTAAAGACTGGACCCTACTCACACTGAGAGTAAAGACTGGACCCTACTCACACTGAGAGTAAAGACTGGACCCTACTCACACTGAGAGAGTAAAGACTGGACCCTACTCACACTGAGAGTAAAGACTAGACCCTACTCACACTGAGAGTAAAGACTGGACCCTACTCACACTGAGAGAGTAAAGACTGGACCCTACTCACACTGAGAGAGTAAAGACTGGACCCTACTCACACTGAGAGTAAAGACTGGACCCTACTCACACTGAGAGAGTAAAGACTGGACCCTACTCACACTGAGAGTAAAGACTGGACCCTACTCACACTGAGAGTAAAGACTGGACCCTACTCACACTGAGAGTAAAGACTAGACCCTACTCACACTGAGAGTAAAGACTGGACCCTACTCACACTGAGAGTAAAGACTGGACCCTACTCACACTGAGAGTAAAGACTGGACCCTACTCACACTGAGAGTAAAGACTAGACCCTACTCACACTGAGAGTAAAGACTGGACCCTACTCACACTGAGAGTAAAGACTAGACCCTACTCACACTGAGAGTAAAGACTGGACCCTACTCACACTGAGAGAGTAAAGACTGGACCCTACTCACACTGAGAGTAAAGACTAGACCCTACTCACACTGAGAGTAAAGACTGGACCCTACTCACACTGAGATTAAAGACTGGACCCTACTCACACTGAGAGAGTAAAGACTGGACCCTACTCACACTGAGAGAGTAAAGACTGGACCCTACTCACACTGAGAGTAAAGACTGGACCCTACTCACACTGAGAGTAAAGACTAGACCCTACTCACACTGAGAGAGTAAAGACTAGACCCTACTCACACTGAGAGAGTAAAGACTGGACCCTACTCACACTGAGAGTAAAGACTAGACCCTACTCACACTGAGAGTAAAGACTAGACCCTACTCACACTGAGAGTAAAGACTGGACCCTACTCACACTGAGAGTAAAGACTAGACCCTACTCACACTGAGTCTAACCCATTATCATCTCCATTCAGCTTTTGGAGGAAAGACTGTTCTCACAAAACAACTTCATGTCACTACCGAGTGCACATCTAATATTAGTCTTCTTTTGAGAGTTAGAAGCCCTTTACTTTGTGTCGTGACAGATTCATTCACAGAACACACTCCGTCACTACATCGAGCCTTTGTTGAGTGTTAGCGACAGATTTGCAAATTAGATTAATGTAGTTCTTATTTTAGCACAGATTTAAAACGTTATTTGTTCAAGCTGGTCTCTGAAATACAACAAAAAGACTGTTTTTTTCTGTTCCATGTTTTCGTAAAGCCCCATAATCTCCAAGCTTAAGTATTGTAACTATATACAGAAAGAAAATACAGTGAAATGCTTCTAAAGACGTACAGTTCACACACAACAAGTGAGTTCACTGTACTTAACAGGTTTAAGAGTTGCCTTTCAGGAAAATTAAGAACAAAGAACAGAAAGAACAGATGAGTCAGACAACTATTGAGAGGAAGTCAATGAGGAGCATCTATTTTTTGATTCTAATGCATGTTATCTTACAGTATCTTACAGTTTTCTATGTGATAAAGGTTGGATGCTATAAGACACAATTACAAATGAACAATTAATCAGACTATGAAAGATGAAGATTCATTTATCCGAAGACTCCAGCTGAATTTCCTCTTGAGGATTAATAAAGTTGAACTGAATCCAGTCAGACATGTTTTTTCATTTAATTCATCTTCAACCTCACACTATTACAACGTCTTCTTCTTCTGTATTTGTTTTGTGCTGTACCTAATACAAAACTGAATAAACACACACAACGAGCCGCGCTGGGAATGGAACCAAAGCTTTAAAGAAGTAAATAAGCCCTGACCTCGGGCCTCTTTTGGTTCGACGGGAGCTGACACTTTTACCGAGTCGCGAGAGAAACCTCATTATCTCTAAGAGTCTTGATTTTCGGCGATCGGTGTCATTTTATCAGCAAAATGACATCTGAACAGCACGACCGTGTCCCCGCTTCCATGACAACCACCCTTTCATTTCCACTAATGACGGTTCAACATAATTTCCCGGAGCCTTTACATCGACGACCCTTTCACCCTGAACTCTCATCGCAGCCGTCGCCCTCGTCTCGGCGAAGACACCAATCTGCGCTGAAAGCTTCTCGTAGACGCCTAAGCCTCGTGGGATTGCTTCTTTAGCAGCGGGACATAGGCCTGGAAACACACACACAACACACACACACACACAACACACACACACACGTAACACACCACTGCTTCTGAAGAACACACACAGAAAAGTCACACAAATCAAAAAGTAAGGGCTGATGTAAGAGTTTTAAAAACATTTTGAACTTTGTAACATTAAAGAGGAGTTCTGCTTTTCAATGCACTCACTCCCCTCGTGCTCAGCTGAAACGAAGCAACTTAATTATTTTACAATTTTCTCAAAGTCACAGCCTAAAGAAGAACAATGGCTTTGATTGTTGCTGTAATAAGTGGATTTTTCTCACTAACCACAGAATAAAAAGTGATGTTTGGTAAATGCCCAACACAGCATCTTCTAAAATACTAGATATTTTAACATTAAATCAAGTGGATAAAAAAAAAAAAAGTTAGATATTAGCTTTGAACCCTTTATTTTAGCCTCGACAATATTCCTCTGCCAAGTTTGTGACCGTGGCTTCGTCCAGAGTTAAAACTTTCAATATTATTACTTACTGACAGAACACTGGTAAGATAAAAAGATGTACCCAAATAATCTTTTGATAGATTTATTTAATGATGACCATGGCGTAAATGTAAGTGTTAAGCCCCTTCCACTGTTTCCAATGAATGACTAGTGACAAAATTGTGCCTTAAATCAATGTTCTTGAGTGGCACAGTGTGACAGAATCAAAGACGAACGCTGTCGCAGTCGAACAAACCTCAAGAAATCTCTGACAACGCTGGAGCCCAGTTGTTCTCCTTTTTCAAACTGTGTGGCTTTTTTTAAATCCACTAAAGTCAATACCCACCGACCGGTTTCTGCTCTAATCCTTCAGAGCGACGGGCATTAACACAGGTCCAAGGCCACGCGTGTTGCACAGTGTGACGTGCAGTCATTTTACACCGCTGCAAAAGAAATGGTAGAGAGAGGGGCTTCTGAGGGGCTTTAGTGGTTTGGCTTGGTGCAAAAAGCTAAAGAAAAACACGAAACACATCATAAACAGGAGATGTATTTAATAAAAGGTACATACTGCATTATTTTCTGACTCTATTATTCGTTTTTTATGAAATTTCCCATCAATTTAGCTTAAATTAACAGTGTCTAACAGTTTATGTGATGGGGTCCTGCCTCAAACACCCGTGACATCTTACATTTGCCTCTGCATGGTGCAATTAAACAGTCCTCCTCGATAATTAACCCAATTACTGATAAAAAAAACAAAAGTTATTATTATTATTATGTGTTTCTGAAATAAAAACGTGTTGCTTTTCTAATTTCCCTGCAACAGTCTCACCTCTTTCACGACGGATACACTACAGTCGGTGCTGTTATTATTCACACGTCCAAAGAAAGCAGTAGCCTCTTCCAACAGAGACTCGCTGACGACGGCGGGAGCTTTGTGGCAGGTGAGAATAGAGACCCGAGGAAGGTTGGAGTGACCGAGCAGATGGAAATGAACTGTCAGTGAGAGCGAGGACCGGAGGAGGGGCCGGACCCATCCGACTCCGACGAGAACTGAGCCAAACGCCGGGAACAAGGCTCCGAGGGTAGTTCTTTTGTGTCTTTGAAGTCGCTCTCGATATAATGCATTTGCACAAAAGCAGAGACATGTATGTATGAAGAGATATGAGAGATATACGTAAAGAAGAATAGATCCCAGTCTATCAACCTCACACGACTGGACTGTACTGTCTATTACTGTGTATGTAGCATCTGTAGGGACCAATAATAAAGACATTCTAGAATTTAATTTATCTTATTTATCATAATTATAGTATTATGCTGTAAATGTTTATAGTAATGATTCTTTTTCTCACTTTTTATTGATGTAATAATCTATAAACAGGAGTTCCCCTAAAGGTAATGGCAAAAGAGAGCGTACCACACACTCAGGAGACCCTGGTTTGATTCCGGCTCGGGTAATTTGCCCAGTGTCATGCCCCTCTCTCTCACCTTGCTTTCTGTCCGTCTACACTTGAGACATTTCAGCGAAAAACCCGATTATATTTCTCTCCTTGATAACTTTTAGTGCTGTATGAGCCAGTTTGTTTAGGATTTTTCTGTTATTATTATAGTTTAGATGGAGGGATGAATTGAAAACAGTTATAAAAAAAATAAAAATAAAGCTAAAACATGTAATGCTAAAGACATAAAAACACATCACAGTGTCTGCAGCTCGTCAAATTTGTTACGGAGAGTTTCCCATAAAGACAGAACGCAGACTGGGCTAATTAGCTTAAGATTATTAGTATAAGAATAATTGACCTAAAGGCACATGTAGCTATGTATATTCTTAAACTTGTCCCAAATATAAACTGCTGTCTCATTATTTTACTTGAACTGATTAGGTTTTTAGGTGTTAATGCTTTACTCAGCGTTAGTGCAGCATCTATTCTCTCCTTTTACAGCGTTATGCATCTGTTTAAGCAGTTTTAAGTCCAATTAAGAATATTATTTGTGTGTTCTGTTTCTATAATCCTGATACATACCTGTTATTGTCTAAAGGTGATTATTGGGTGTAGCGTGGTGTATTTGACTCATGATTTACACAGACGTCATATTTATGTTTTGAAAGACTTTTGTTGTTTTGATGGAAAAAAGAATGAAAGTGACACTGAGTAGAACACTTGAGAGTTTATTAAATGGTTTGTGTTGTGGTTATTATTTCCCATCATTGTGCACCTAAACCACACCTGTCAAACTCAAGGCCCGGGGGCCAAATGTGGCCCTTTGCAATGTTTTATGTGGCCCTCCAAAACATTTAGTAGGCGAAATTTTTTGCACTAGGTTTTAATTGGATTTAAACAGGTTTTTTGGTACAAAGATAAATAAAATCATCCATCCAAAAATCAAATTCAACTAAAACCTGCTGAAATCTAACTAAAACCTGTTCAAATCTGTGCTAAAATCATTTAAATCCATCTAAAACCTCTTCAGATCTAACTAAAACCTGTTGAAATCTAACTAAAACCTGTTCAAATTTGTGCTAAAATCATTTAAATCCATCTAAAACCTCTTCAGATCTAACTAAAACCTGTTGAAATCTAACTAAAACCTGTTCAAATTTGTGCTAAAATCATTTAAATCCATCTAAAACCTTTTCAGATCTAACTAAAACCTGTTGAAATCTAACTAAAACCTTTCCACATCCATCTACAGCCTGTTTAAATCCATCTAAAACCTGTTCAAATCCAACTAAAACCAGTTTTCATAAAAGGAGGAAATGATTGTAAAAGCTAACTTTTGTAAGACTCAAATGAAGATGAAATCGCAAAATTTTAAAAAAGCTTCCTTTGGCCCCTGATGTGATTCTTATTAACTATCGCGGCCCCTCACCACTTTGAGTTTGACACCTCTGCCCTAAACCATCCCGTGGTTTATACTCTTAGGAGCCAGACGTGCTTTTGTGTCTTAAATTTGAAATGAAATATGTATTATTCTGATAAGTAAGCTTCCTGCAGGTTATGATGAGGTCAGCTCAGTCGATGAAGGCACAAAGATCTGCACCAAGTCTTCTGCAAGTGAAAATATATTCTGGCTCCGGATCTGCTCAAGACCGAGTTATGTTTAATATCATAAAGATGACATTAATATCAGTGAGAGATAACATCCCCCGGAGACCTGTCGAGATGATGAAGTGCCTCACCTGATCCACGGCACGTACAGAGCATTAAATACTGGTCTCAATCTGCACCAACACATTTGCAGCGTGTCATTATGAAGTCACTGTCGACTGATTTACCGTCTCTGTGTCTATTAAAGGCAAAAAATGTAATCGAAGGAGTAGAAACCGAATGAGGCAGTTGAATGTGTTTTCAGAAGACGATGTCCGGATGAAAAATAGAGCAGTCAGTGGATGGTAATAGTGATTATACAAGAGCCGTGTAACGATGTGAACTGAAGGTCAGCAAAGCCATTAAAAAGAAGCATACTGTACCTGATTTTATTTCTTCAAGTAGGTTTAAGTAAAAGCAATAATTTGTGGAAAAAACAGTCTTTATAATCCATCTACTGTTTATTCTAAAGGATTGTAATAGATGAGAACCTCTATTCAGGAACAGAAAACCTTGGCTTGAAAAAGGAGCGCTCCCATTGGTCGACACTTGTCACATGACGTTCCAGGAAGTTTAATAGCTGCAGATAAAGTGTATTTTCAGCTGAATATGTCTTTTAACAGAGAAACAGCTGAAAAAAGAAAAGCATCAACAGAGAAAAGGGAGGCAACGTAAAACACAGATAAATACTGTCAATTCAATCACGTAATGTTTAACGAGGAGGAGATAATTGTCGTCCTGACGCTGAAGTCACAGCTAAGCTAACGCTAAACTCTAAACTTCAGTTTGGTCAAATGGATTAGTATTTTGGAGGAAAAACTGGTCTGGTTTTATTTTTAAATAAAAGAGAAGCAGGAGAGGTCCCTAGACTGATTTTGAAGGAGAGTGGAGTCTGAGACAGGGACAAGAAAAGAAAATCAGAATGGGATTGTGGGTAATATCCTTCAGTGAAGTCAGGTCTGATGCACAATTAGGAGAGAGGTGGTCTGGTGGATGTGAGAAATGGCACCTCTCTCATTAATTGTGGTAAGAAATTCTAATTATTGCCTCAGTCCAACTTTAATGAGAGGTTTTAAATACATATCAATGTCCACGTCAGATTAAAATCACTAACAGCACAAAAACAAACAGTTCAAACACACCTGGGAATAATTTGCTGCTCAGTTTTAGGATTTTGTAGGTTGTTTCAGTTCAAGTCAAGTCAAAATGCATTTGTGGCACAGAGTAATACATGAAAACAAATGAGAAAAGCCAAAGAATGGTGTTTAGATCATCAAATAAATCTGTTTGTCGGTTGTTTTGGAGCCAATCCCAGATACTTTGGGCGTGAGGCAATTAACAGTAAATCATCACAGGACTAATATTTAGAGACATTCACAATCACTATCAACAATTTAAAGAAAGAAAAGCTGCTCTGCACAATATATTTTAATAAATTTAATTACATATTGATTGGAATTAACTTTTCACCAGCGTTATCCTGTTTTTTTTCCTCTAAAAACCAAACAGACGAGATAAACGGAAACAAACAAAGCTTTCTGAGTCCACAGCCTTTTAAAAAACTCACAGAAAACAATCACTTTACATTTTTCTTGTAGATTTTCTGTCCCACAGTGTGTCATGACGTCTTATTGTTGTCCCGCTCTGATGTTTACAGAGCGACCCCTCAGACCCTCGTCCACAGCAGGAGGGTGGCAGCCCACGGCGCCGGCTCCAGAGGGTCACCTGTTCACAAGGTGAGAGTAAATGTGGAAGGACAGGAGAACGTATTTGCACTGATTATAGAAAAAGACAGGTTCCTACCACAATGTTAGTCCCAAAAGTGAAAAGGGCACCAGAGTTAATAGAGAATATTCCTTGGATTATATAAGAATGATATTTATCACCATATTTATGTTGTGTTTATTAATTTATTATTATTATATTTATTATTTATTATAGTGATGTCATTTTTTAAAAACATATAGCCAGCTTTTAAGTCAATTTTCCTGAATTTAAATCTTCTTTTCTCACAATTTACATTTTAAATCTGTATCCTTTTGTTTGCCTTTTCCTCATCTTTTGTTGCTGCTGTTTTAGTGTTTGACTTTACACGTTTTTTATTTAAGCACTTTGTAAATGCTTTTAAAAAAATTACCATGATTTTTATTATTATTATTATTATGATTGTTATTATGATTATTGTTATTATTACGAAATCCATGAATGATTTCTTATAAAACCAATATAACATTTAATAAAATTCCCCAGTATTAAGCATTAGTTAAGTATTAATAAAGTAATTCATCCTTAAGAACAGGTCAGAAAAGCGGGGCAATGTAATATTTATAGAAACAAGTCACATTCTGCTGCTTATTGTGGTTAAATCTTGTCGTGTTTGTGTTCATTTAAATCCTCTCCTCTTGATGCACGTTCCTTTTTAAATCGATCTGTAAGTGCAGGTGTTGCTAGGTGCACTAAACGGTACAGACACAGAACTCATTGTCCTGTTTTGTGAGTGGGTCTTTATTTAGAAAGAAGACACTATTTGGTCCATTACTGTGTTTTTGTATCTTCAACAGGTCGAAGAATGGACTCCAACACTGTTAGACATTCATTATTACTTTATTACTCATGTTGTTTCAGCTGGAATCTGTTTATAATCCTAAGTGTGTGGTTTAAAATTAAATACAATAATCATAGTGAGGATTTGAACCCAGAATATTCACTGACCTGACTCTTAATTGTGCTTTAAACTAAAAGTTATGAACCTTTCCAAACAAATATCTAGGCTGTCTAGTCTTTATAATGAAGGATTTTAATAGATGAGAATGATCAGTCCACAGCAGGATTTTGTCCAATCACAGCTCACTTCAGGTAAAAAGGAGCGCTCCCATTGGTCGACACTGATGTCAACAACGAAGGAACAAGGAAATAAACCAAGGAAATGGGTTATTCTGTTGAAAAGTATATTTTATTTTACAGCAAAACAGCTCAAAAAAGATAAAAATAGAGAAATGTGCAGTGTTTAATGTGATGGAGATAATTACAGGATCACTACAGTCTACAACGATAAACTCCAAAGATAAAAGTTTCAGGTCAGCGCTAAACTTTGACTTAATGTAATGTATTTGTATTTTGAGGGGGAAAAAATGGCCTGGTTTTACCTTTTTTAAATAAAAGAAGCAGAAAATGTTACTGCTGCTGAGACCAGGACGAAAAAACTAAATCAGGTTCTTGAGTTTTAAGTTAATTTTTTGTTTATATACACCTTAATGCTTCAGAAACTCAGTGTTGAAATGCTAAAAACAGTGTGACGTTACAAAGCTGTAATAATAATGGCTGATGATGAGCTGATTCACACGACATTCACAGAAATATAGGAATAAAAATAGCAGAAAATGGTCGTTATCTGTTGTAAATTGCTAGTTATTATAGCAATTAACTGAGGTACGCTGAATAGGCTCTTACTGGAAATCACCTTCTGACTGGTTCACTGCATGTTGCCCCAGAACGTCTTTACATCATGGCAACGAAACCCAACTATTTTAAACAGATATTTCAAAAATGTTGTGACATAATAGCACAAGAGACTTTGGAGAGAGTAGACACACTTGTTCTTGTGACAAACAGAAGTCACTCCAAGAAAAAACCTGCCGTATGTTCTACTTTAACAGAGTCTGCACCGTACAGATTGTGTTTTGTGAATTAAAACATTGCATTTATTGTGTACACTGCATTAACAGAGTCAGAAGTTGTGAAATTAAAAGCCCAAAATCCCTAAAATGTAGGAAATTGTTGCAGCTTTGAGGGTTCAGAGCTCGGAATGAAATAAAAATGACTCCATTCTTTATGTAATTATTGGCAAGTCTGCTTCAAATATGATTTATAAAAGCACTTAGGTGTAATGTGGTCTTGGAATAGAATTATCAGGGTTAGATTTGTGCTCAGCCTCTAGACAGCACTAGACGTCGTTTAAGAACACAATGAAAGGCAATGAGAAAGTTGAAACCCTGAAATGACATGTGTTTTATCACAAAGGCGTCGGAGATAAGCTCAGAGCAGCAATAACAGTCGTCAAACAAAGACGAAAGTACCGGCCGTGAGCGGAACGCGAGCGAGGGTTGAACCGAGCAACAAATAAAAGCCCCGTGATTGTAATGATTATCTCAGCAAACTGTGAAAGCGGCCTTGATGAGATGACGTAAAGCGCTCTTTGTGTTAAACGTGGACTTTGCCATCGTTGCATTTCAGAGAAGTTTAGCACAAAAACTAAACTTGGTCTCATTGTGATTAATAGATATTATACATGTTTGTGCTAAATTAACTTCTGAAGGCTCTACTGTTTATTTAAAGAGATGGAATAACACACGAGACAATTTATAATAACACAAATAAGACAAAGGAAGTGCCTGTGTAATCAAATAACAGAACTAATGACAAATGCAATGAAATCTGACTTTTCTTCTCCTTTGTTCACCTTTGTTTCAAAATGTAGATTGGTGTCTCTTATGTTTTATTCAGGCAAGTTTCCACTGAAGCCCTGTGAAAGCTGGGGATTAGTTTAATTAGCGACGCTTTCGAGTAGTTTTTCCTAAATAAAGATAATCTCCTGTAATGCTTTGGGAACTCCTCATCTTTGGCTCCAACGGTGCGGTACAGTCAGTAAAAATCAGAGTTTAACACTGGAGTCTGTTTAGTGGACGACAAAGAATCGAAGTCGAAATGTTTAGAAAATCTGCTGCTGGTTTCTTTGTTAAAGCTAGTCTTGTTCTTGTGATAAAGAGTCATATTTCAAGAAAAAAAAAGAAGAAATGTATCGTTTATGCTTAACTTTTATTTCAAAAACAAAGCTAGTGTAGATCAGCAGCTGTTATTCCTGTTTTTGAATTGAGTTGATCTTGTATTTACTGTAAAATATTCGTTAACATTGCATTAAATATGAACAGAACTAGTGAAAACCGCAGTCTTCTTCTTCTCCTTCTCCTTCTTCTTCTTCTTCTTCTTCTTCTTCTTCTTCTTCTTCTCCTCCTTCTTCTCCTCCTTCTTCTCCTCCTTCTTCTCCTCCTCCTTCTCCTCCTCCTTCTCCTCCTCCTTCTCCTTCTTCTTCTTCTTCTCCTTCTTCTTCTTCTCCTTCTTCTTCTCCTTCTTCTTCTTCTCCTCCTTCTCCTCCTCCTCCTCCTCCTTCTTCTTCTTCTTCTTCTTCTTCTCCTTCTTCTCCTTCTTCTTCTTCTCCTCCTCCTTCTCCTCCTCCTTCTTCTCCTTCTTCTTCTTCTTCTTCTCCTCCTTCTTCTTCTTCTTCTTCTTCTTCTTCTTCTTCTTCTTCTTCTTCTCCTTCTCCTTCTCCTTCTCCTTCTTCTTCTTCTTCTCCTTCTTCTCCTTCTTCTTCTTCTCCTTCTTCTTCTCCTCCTTCTTCTTCTCCTTCTTCTCCTCCTTCTTCTTCTTCTTCTCCTTCTTCTCCTTCTTCTCCTCCTTCCTCTTCTTCTCCTTCTTCTTCTCCTTCTTCTTCTTCTTCTTTTGTTAATTGAAGCCACATACATCTTTTCCTTTAGATTTACACGCTCTTGTTTTAAAAGTTCACTTCAAATACGATTAACATCTCATATAAAAGCCCAGAGTTAACGTCGCAGACATGACTCTCTCTCAAACGGAGCAACACCTGTCGTCTTTATAACCCTCCATTAAATAAAGCCGTTCAAATCGGTGTTTTCCGGAGCAGACCGCTCGCTGTGACATTTCCGTCCAGATTTCCGAGCGAGCGTTGGATGAACTTTGTGCCCCGTGATCTGTCTCTTCTGCTCAGAGAGTGAAATTGCACCGACACTTAATAGTTTTTTCTCTTTAAAACAGCCCTCGAGACCTGCTTTTCACGGCTGAGTGAACCTAGCCCCGTTATTTTTACCCGAGAACAATGCATCGTCAGGTTTCAACATCACGCTGCTTTTCTTTCGTTACGACTCTGAAATGTCGAGCCGGTTTGGAGTAACTTTCTTCGACGAGAGGAGAACACTACACTCACCAAACTTTGGGAATGCATCTTCTGAAAACTTTTGCAGCCTGACCATTAGAAAACTCTTGAAAAGTGTATGTCTACCTGAAGAAGACAGGAAATGCTGCTCCTCTGTTTGGTTCCTCGGAAAAAAAGACAGAGGGGCAAAAAGTGTTGTTTTTGTTAAAGAATTGGGCCCAACGGCAAAAACAAAAACTAGACTAAACAGACACTTGTTTTAAAATGGAAGCATAAACTGATAGAGCTGAGAGCAGGAATATGGAAATGAATAAAGAAATGTCAAGACTGTTTACTTTTAACTTAATTTAAAGCCATAATACACAGGATTATGAAACGGTAAAGACTTAACTTGACTTTAACAAACAATAAATAAAAGTGTCCTCTGCTGAGTTTTTAAAACACTGGATATTTTTTGTTCAAGTTCTTCACCTGAAAGTTGAAGATAGTTAAAGATAATTTGTGTCTTTTGCTTTTTTTCACAGAGTTTTGAGTTCAGAACCTGATTGTAAACCTTGTAAAATAATATTACTAATCAATAATCGGGGCGGTCTGTGGATAGTGACAGTAATACTCCAGCTTTACGAGAAGAAGAAAGCATATTAACAAACTCGGAAAAAAACATTTTGGTGACATCTGTTGTTGGATTAAATCATCTTAATCAGCATTTCAAAAGCTGTTACACATTTTAAAAATCCAAAAGAACCACAATCCAACTTCCTGGTCTGGTTAAAAATTGTTTGTTCATTTTTTTTCCATGATTTAAATTATTTCCCGTCTATTTTCTTTCCATTTTATGCTATTTTTGGTCATTTACGTCACGGTTTTACTGTTTTTCAGTGTTCTTTTGATTATTCTTAGTGGTGTCATTCCTTTTTATTGACTGATCTTTCCAAAAGCAGCATTTTTTTCCATTAAATGTCTACGGATTGCCCCAGACTTCTTAACTTTTGCATCTGAACAGTGTTTGGGAAGCACCGGTCTAGAAGCTGCAGCAGAGGCTCTTATCTTATCTTTAAAACGTCTTTTTTCTCTGACAGTAAAGACCAAATGCTGCTGTATATCTTGTTAAAATCTGATCCTTGAGTGTTGAATTAGTCTTGGTTTGTCTTGTCAAGAAGAATAGAAAAAATCCCAGCTCCGAATGATGTGAGGATGGCAGCGTAGGTTTGAGAGGAAAAAGAAATTGAAAGTGACAGACATTTGCAGATGTACGGACGCAGAAGCAGCCAGGCATCCCATGATAACATCTGACAGCGCCGTGTGATTTGCCTGAGGGACCCGGGGCAACGGAGATAGGCCCAGAATCAATCAGGGCCGAAGGAAACAGCAGCGAAAGCTCCGAAGTAAGAGGGGATTAGCGAAAAGAGAAAACCGCCGCGCTTTGGGAGAGCCGTAATGACAGGGAATAGGAGTCAAAAATTGAACAGGAGACGACGGGCTTTGAGCATCGAAGGGAATACAAATGAATGTGTCGAGAAACAGGAGGAACAACTATACTTTTCTGAGGAAATTTACTGCATTTAAATCCCAGTTTTTTATTTAAATGGCGAGTTTTGAAATGATAGAGCAATAATGAATGCGTTACGAAATACCAAAAACAGTCCAGAAACAATTGGATTTGTTTATTATGATGGAAATATTCTTCTTTTCTTTCTTCTTCTTCTTCTTCTCAGCGGTTCATCCTGGGCCTGACAGACTGGACTTTATTCAGAGCTTCAAAATAAAAGTCCTCAGTTGTGTTTTCTGTCATCGTCGAACATTTGCTCAAACACAATAATAAAAGTACTCAGTCTGGGCTCAGTCTGGTCCCTTTACCACGTTTATATTTTACGTTACCTCTGAACACTCCATCTTTAATAAACTAATGTCACAATCGAAGTCGTTTTCTTAAAATGATCCGGGCTTTAATCAGTGCTTCCTTCCTCTGACGGGTTTGAACTCTTTCCACTTTCATCTGGAGGAAGTTTGTTGGTTCTGCTCAACTTTAATCTACAGAGACCTGACAGATTCTTTGTATAAAACAGAAACAAAATCAGATAAGAGACGACGCTATTCTTTTATTGTTTGTCATTTGAAGGCTTTCCAAGAGCAGGAAATGTGTATTCTGTCAAAGAAACATCCTGGAAATATCGTCGAGACGGAGTAAAAACACACACACACAACTTTTGCAAACTTTAAATAATACAAGAAAGCAGTTTAATTTTTATTTTTTTAAGTTTGTGTGGCATTTATACAAAGTGTGAATGCTTCGTGAGACGGAGCCAGTTCAGAGGTGCGTATATAAAACCTGTTTGTGCGAAGGGAAGGCTGCATGCATAAATACATTCCCATTATGCTTCTGGCAGATGAAAGCGCCGCGCAGTCCATTTCCATTTACCCCTGAGGTGCGAATAAACACTGTAAGCAACAAAGAAGGTCAGCGGCCAATCAGAGCCCTGCATCTGTTCACAGCTGTGTCTGAGTAAAACGCACAGAGAGTTTACAATAACGACATTCACACCTCGCACAAGTCGACCTCAGGGTGACGCAATTCCAAAAACAAAACCATTTTTGATCTGTTTTGTTATTACAGTGTCAGATTCCAACAGTTGTTTTTGCTTTAATCAATGTCTTTTTGTCTTTGTGGATTAAAAAAACACTTATTTTTGTCTCCGTAATGACAATAATCTGGATTTAACATTTACTACTGTTCAAGCACGAAGAGAAACACAGTTAAAATCCAGCACAGTGAGCTATAGTAACTTATTTATCACATTTCCAACAACAGACTGTAGCCAGGCATCAGGTGGACCTTTACTCACTCCGTCTGAAACTAAAATGAACAGAAATATATAAATAAAACCGTTATATCTGAGCGGTCTATGGTGTAATAATGTATTTCAAGCTGCAGTCGAAGAATACTGCGCCTTTTATGCAAAATAATGGCGTTCTAACAGTAATATAAGCACTTCGAAACAGATTTATTTGTTTTGGAAAGAGATTTTTTATGTAAAATGTGCTTTTTTTCCCTGATATTTAACTAGACGCTTTTGTTTTCACACAATATAAGAAGAGAGTTAACAAAATACACACATAAATTAACTGTGGACATGGACTACTTAAAAATATACTTGGGTAGTGGTTGAGTCACTGTTTTTGTTTATTGTGTTTGAAAGAACCTTTGAACGAAGCGAGCCGTCCCCGTCTCAGCACAAGACGAGTTTTAGTGTCATTTAGAGATTGTTTAATGTACAATAATTAAAAAAAACAGCTCTGTTAAACCTCCTTCCACTGTGTTTGTTTTGCAGAGCATCACTCGACTAAACTCACACCTGCACAGTTCACCGGCGCCTTTCAAAACCTGAGATTCAGAATAAACAAGCTTCAGTATCTGGGTTTCTTTCAGAGCATATTTTCTCAAAACCAGGAGAGACTTATCTTTCTGAAATATGAAGTGTTTGGGTGCACAAAGACAGAAATGGGACACTTTACGAACATGATCAAAACCTCAAACTCAAGTGCCAGTAAACACAGTGTTAGAAAAAAAAAATCTGTGTGACATGAAAGATTGAGACGTTAAATCCGATAAGAGTCACGCATCTCTCTTGTTTGGAGCTAAAAACAACTAGGTTACAAGCATAAACACTGAACTCCAAAAGAGAACTTGTCACAAACCTGCTCCGAAGCTTCTGAATAATAATAAAAAAGAAAGTCATATTGATTGAGAACATGACTCACCATTAATCTAACACATATTGTAGTTTAGAAGATGAAAAATGGTCCAATTATTATAATTTTTCTGGTAGTGATGCAGATCTAGTCCGTATTGAGTTGGATTTTAGTGCCATCGACACTGTGTTAAATATTGCAGCCTGTGTTCAGACGTAGATAAAATGGAGGTTCAGAGGTTACTTTTTATTAATAAAATATAGAGTTTATACATGTTTATTATTAAAAAACACACATTTACTCTTTAGCTACATCTACACTTATGCTTTTATAAACCAATCTTTCCTGATTTTTGTAAAATGCTTTCCGAAAATCCAAAGATTTTCCAAAGATTCCAAAGATTTAGGTGTTATAAAGGCTGCATTTCTGTTGTTATTTTGTGTAAATGGACATGTGCATATCCAACATTAACAGTAAAGGAAGCTGCATTACCAGGTTTTTGGACTAATCTGACTTTCTGAGCCTAAAATATATGACATAATTAAATGATTTTCAGAAGTGTTGCCTTAAAAAGAGAAATCTACATCAGACACAGTACATTTCCATTTACAGCTCAGTCTAATTGGAGGGCAGCCACTAGACTTCTCTAACACACCTGGATAATAGGGTTTATTGTGGGATTTCTGCAGGTTTAAAGCTTACTCTGATGAAGGTCGGACACAGCTCTGAGCAGCACCAACAGAAAAACATGAAGACACTCGAAGACACTCGTTTTTAGACCAGCGTCGACACATTATTTTGCTCCGTCTTGTTGTAAAAGAAAAGACTAGGGACCTCTCTCTCTCTTCATGTTTCCACTGTTTTAAATAAAGGCAAAAGATAATAATAATAATCCACTTTACTGCAGCTTTTGATGTGTTCGTGTGCTTCAGGAAGGTGCTGCTAATCGAATCGCAAATCGACAAAGGCTTAATGCTGGACAGTCATATCTTTTAAATGGATGAAAAATATTGTAAAATATCAGTGTGAATGTATCCATAAACTTAAAACACTGTGTTAAAATAGTGTGGTGACAAAAATACCTTGTTAGCAACTCTTAAACACAACAAAATCAACTATATTGGCTTATTTCATGTAATAAAATATATGTTGTGTATGTTTTAAAGATAAAGTGGCCGAGGCAGTTCTGGTGTTTATATTTCTGACACATACAGCAGAGTAAATGGAAGGATTACACAGTTCAAGTTAAAGTTTGCTGACTGCAGCAGAGTTGTTCAAACGGCAGGAGACTGACGCTGCAGCAAAACAGAATTTGGGAAAACTTCGTCCAGACCCAAGTTATTTTCTGCATCTGTCAGAAAAGTGTAAGTATTAAATTTGGCTTTAATAAAGTCATATATAACTGTTGTGAACCAAAAATAATAAACCTTTATAATTTAATCTTGGCTAGAGTTAAAACAACCTCCTGAAAGTGTTGTCAGAGCGGATGTTTTCTAATTGCCCAGTGCTCTCTGCTTGTTTGTTTGTACTTTCTTTATGTTCTAATTAGCCACAGAACTGAGGATATAAAGTAAACTGTGAACGTTTGCTGTGCTGCCTGGAGTATACAGTGTCCACAGAGTAATTGGATTAACTTCTCTGTTTATGTTTTCACTGTCAGAAAACATTATTGGGGAAAAAAACAATTACACCAACCAAAAATGTGGACTAAAAGGCGCTCCCTTAAAGATAAAATAAGGAAATTAGTCACAAAGAAGACAACTCTGATAAAAATCTGAACAGTAACAGTCTTTTTGTTTAGTTTAGGGCTTTGAGACTTTGCAGATCGTTTAACCAAAAAAGAAAAGCATCAGTATTAAAAGGACAAGCTTTATCAAACAAGCAAGGTCTTTAAAAATGTAAATCAATGTGTTGCAGTCGTCGAGAAAGGTTTTGTTCAGCCATTTACCTTTTCCTCTTGGCTGCTTGTTAGACCTTTTTCTTCCAATCTTTTCAAAAATGTTGCTTCTCATTTTCATCAAGGCTCTGCTCAACTCGAATCAACGGAGAGTTTGGAGGATTTTGTTTTGCCCTTTTGCTTGAAACTTCCTGAAAGAACACAACGCTGGAAGTAAATGACTGTCAGGTGATTAAATCCTTTTAATTATTGCCTGATATTATCTGTTTTATCTTGGCCTTTACATCCTGGTCTCTGTCAGGACTTGATCAGTTTATTCCGTCTTAATTTCAACATTAATATCTAAATATCTGAGACTTTATCAAGGTCTACCATTGTCTGACTAACTCCTGAATCTCATTTTGCTGTAAACCCTTTGATAAAAGCCTTTACTGATGGCAATAGTCCAGGCTCTTTCAGAATAAAGAAGAAGCAGGTCACGTTTAGAGCCTGACTACAGTCATTATATTCACAGAGGCAGACCACGAGAACAGAACAAATCAATACGTTTCTAGGCTTCATTTACAAAGCAATCAACTTCTTTGGAAAGCCGTGCTCGTAATAGGAGCCTAGAGCAGTGTTTTAGAAACTCCAGTTCATCCAAGGACTCTAAATTACACTGGAAACAAGAATCTGTTAAATCTACGGTTTAGTGTTTGGGGTTTTTTATGTTTTCTTTTGTTTTTTAACATCTGTCTTTTGAGTTTTGACCCTCTGGACTGAGATTTTGAACTCTGAAACCTGCTGTTGTTGGTTTCAAGAGCAGAATAATGCATAAATTGCCATGAAATCAAGAAGATGAAACGATTCTTCTGCTGAATACAACTCATAGTTACACAGAACAGAAAGTATTTACAGTATATAAACATTTCCAGGTGGTGTTACAAAAGAATGAGCAACAAGAACAAAACACTAGTCCTCAAAAAGCTCCTCAAAACATTTTTTTTTCCTTTGGTTTTTGTAAAAATTCATTTAAAACCTGTAGTTATTCTTTTCTCACATTCATTGACCTTTTGTACTTGTTGCAGTGTTTGAACATTTCATTTCTGGAAACAGTGTGTTCAACAAGAAAGAGATTGTGTGCTTTAAGTGAAAATGTGAGGTGACTGTGAATATTTGAGCGGATCAAAAATGTCAAGCACAAAAAAGAAAAAGGCTTTGTTTCATCACGGTTTTGTGAAGTCACACACAGTGAACAAACCAACTAAAACTTTCCTTTAGTCCTCAAATATTCTCTGTACCTTTGAAGTTTACTTTGATTTATGTAGACCACACATGTTAAACTCAAGGCCCTTTGTAATGTTTTATGTGGCCCTTCAATACATTTAGAAGGTGATGTTTTGGGACAGGTTTTATTTGGATTTGAACAGGTTTTAGATGGATTTGAATCACATTTATTTGAAATTTTGAAATTTTAAGCCAGTTTCTGCAACAAAGATGTATAAAATCTACTCAAATCGAACTAAAACCTGCTCAAATCCAAATAAAACATGATCAAATCCAACTAAAGCCCAATCAAATCCAACTAAAAACTGTTCAAATCCAAATAAAATCCATTCAAATCCAACTCAAAACTGTTCAAATCCAACTGTAACCACTTCAAATCCAACTAAAACCCAATCAAATCCAACTAAAACTGTTCATATCCCACTAAAACTGTTCAAATCCGACTAAAAACTGTTCAAATCCAACTAAAATCCATTCAAATCCAACTCAAAACTGTTCAAATCCAAATAAAATCCATTCAAATCCAACTAAAACTGTTCAAATCCAAATAAAACATGATCAAATCCAACTAAAACCCAATCAAATCCAACTAAAAACTGTTCAAATCCAACTAAAACCTGTTCAAATCCCACTAAAATTGTTCAAATCCAACTAAAAACTGTTCAAATCCAACTAAAAACTGTTAAAATCTAACTCTAACCACTTCAAATCCAACTAAAACCCAATCAAATCCAACTAAAACTGTTCATATCCCACTAAAACTGTTCAAATCCGACTAAAAACTGTTCAAATCCAAATAAAACCTAATCAAATCCAACTAAAAACTGTTCAAATCCAACTCTAACCAGTTCAAATCCAAATAAAATCCATTTAAATCCAACTTAAAAACTGTTCAAATCCAACTAAAACCAGTTTCCAAAAAGAAATACATTTTGTAAAACTCCAATAAAGATGAAACCTTACATTCCTTATTTAATAAAGGCGTTCCAAGTGTCACAATCCTCTGAAATGATTCTTTTTTTCCACTGTGGCCCCTCATCTCTTTGAGTTTGACACCACTGATGTAGATTAAAGTCAAACTAAAGAAGTCTTTACAAAGCCTTATTATGTCTTTTACATGAAACAAAACAGTTTAATGAGGACTTCAAATATGCACATCTGTCATGCAAATATTCTCCATTCTGTTTATGCATCTTTAAGGGAGTCTCACGCTGATAAACCGGTAGGAAGCTGGATTTCCTCGCTGCAGGAGTCCTGTCTTCTCATCGATCAGCTGTTTAAACCCTGCCCACACACTGCTCCATGACAAGAACACCACATAAAAAGGATCCTGAGATGAAACACGGCATTTCTTGTTTGGGTCTTGTTTGATTTCGGTGAATGCTTAATGGGAGATAATCGCTGTACTCACATGAAAAGGAATACAATATCAAAACGTGTCTGGAAACTCAATTGATTCTCAGAGAAAAGATCAGTCACAGAGGAATATGTTTGTTGAAATAGAAAGACATGAATGCAAGGTTTCCACTTGAGTCATTGAGCACAGTTCTTATAGTTGTGCAGCATTAATACATTGAGATGAGCTACAGTGACACATGAGAATAAACAGATTCATATTTCCAACTATTACAGGAGAAGTTGGTTAAGAAAACTGTAAAACACAAACTATTTCACTTGTTTGGGGTGTTTTAATCACAAAAAGTGTAATGTTTTAGGTGGATTTGAACAGGTTTTAGATGGATTTGAACAGGTTTTAGATAGATTTGAACAGGTTTTAGATGGATTTGAACAAGGTTAGATGGATTTGAACAGGTTTTAGTTGGATTTTAACAGTTTAAGATTTGAACATGTTTTCTTTGAATCTAAACAAGAACAGAAAGAGGACAGGTTTTAGATGGTTTTGAACTGGTTTTAGATGGATTTGAATAGGTTTTAGATGGATTTTAATAGGTTTTAGATGGATTTGAACAGGTTTAAGATGGATTTGAACAGGTTTTAGCTGGATTTGAACAGGTTTTAGATGGTTTTGAACATGTTTTAGATGGATTTGAACATGTTTTAGATGGATTTGAATAGGTTTTAGGTGGATTTGAACATGTTTTAGATGGATTTGAACAGGTTTTAGGTTGTTTTGAACAGGTTTTAGATGGATTTGAACAGGTTTTAGGTGGATTTGAACAAGGTTAAATGGATTTGAACAGGTTTTAGTTAGATTTAAACAGTTTAATATTGAACATGTTTTCTTTGAATCTAAACAAGATGGATTTGAACAGGTTTTAGATGGTTTTGAACAGGTTTTAGATGGATTTGAACAGGTTTTATTTGTCTTTGTAGCAAAAATTAAATCCATCTGTTCTGACTTAAACCTGTTCAAATCCAACTAAAACCTGTTCAAATCCAATTAAACCCTAGCACCAAAAACATCACCTTCTAAATGTATTGAAGGGCCACATAAAACATTACAAAGGGCCACATTTGGCCCCCGGATCTTGAGTTTGACGTGTGCTTTACATCATTATCGAGCACATGCAGAGAATATCCATTTTACTAATATTTACACAATATCAACAGACAAAATAAAAGCATCATCCAACAAAAAATGCTAATTCTGTTTAAACAAGATGGTTACTATTATGTTTATCTTTCTGTGCTAACGGTAAACAACGCAGCAGTCAACCAGAGTTTAGTTGTCTCCATAACTTTTAGTGGGTTAAAGACTCCAAAAAGACAAAATGGTTTATTTTGAGATGAAAAAGTAATGTTTGGAGACCATTACTGGAGAAAAGCGGAAGGTTAAGACAAAACATTAAGATCTTTTATTACTTTAAAGTGAATCAAACAGAGACAAATACAAACCTAAAAGAGCTGCAAACTGGATTTAAAGCTAAGCAATGGAATAAAGACTGTTTTAAAGCATGACGCTCCCAGTATTATGTGAGCCTTTCCCCAGACAGACCGAGCCCTTTATAAAACATTGACTTTTATCGCCCCCAATCGATCTGCAGATAATTGCTGCCTTGCAAAACTCCTGCCTTATCTCAATCCAAAACAGATCTGAGCCAGGCCCAGACCTCGTTGAGTGTCATACGCCAATGGCAGGAAATAGGGGAACTGGGGATTCAGAGCTGCAGAGTGTACGCTGAGCACAAATGTCAGAGAGTCTGAGAGGCAGACAGCCAGACAGTGATTGGTATTTCCCCCGTGGGTAGAAAACACATGGGCAAACCTGCAGACGACGGAGAAAGGAAAAGATACACAAGCCATTAGCTCAAAACACATTACCTTTGGGTGTACGTTTTCTAAATATACTCAAATATGAAGTTCTCTGCAGAGGAAACTTGATTATTGTGACTAATGAGTCTGTGTTCCTTCCATTGACCTTCTACAAAGCCCTGCCACACAACATCACGAGCACGTTTCCTGCAGCTACGAAGTTTACTCAGACGTTTTAATCCAAAAGTTCATAGAAATGCTTTAGATAATGTTATTTTTCTGAGATTTACACAGCTTTTACCTGGAAAATATCAAACAAAATGGAATGAACCATAGACGGAGCTTCATATCAGTCTAAACCTGAGGGAAAGTACATGGAGTATTGTGTTTTTGAGCCTCCTTCTCTTTTACTTTTATGGGACTAAAGATGGAAATTAGCTTCAAGATAGAATCTGGTTCAAGCATAAATAAATGAATAAATAAATAAATAAATAAATAAATAAATAAATAGCATTACCTTGGTTTTATTTAACTCTGCAAATATTACCAGAGATTTATGAGGCTGTTAAAACCATGAACATTTTGGTACAAAGACATTCAGCCACAACCAGAGCCATGTTCACTCTGAAATCCCTCCAAAAACATGACACATAATGTCAAAGGTTAATGAAAAACTGATGTAAAGTTTGTAGCTAATAATAATTCACATCTCCTGTCTCTCGTTGGGCTTTTCTTAATACAATATACGTCTAAAACACTATCAAAGTATAAAACATTCACATTTCTTGATTAATGGCGCTTCTGTTGTTGTTGTTGCTCAGGTGCTAAATTATTAATGCACAAAACATAAATTACCAAAGCTTTCAAAACTTGATTGTAAAGTGAACCAATGCATTTTGTTATTACGCATTAGTCTTTCCAGATCGACCCAAACTAAAACCACACAGACCCACCTTTGCATCACAAGCTGCAGTTTTATTTTTAGAAGGGACTTTAATACAGTATATGATGTATTTCCTCCACGATATTGAACATCCTTTGCTTCGAGACTTTAATATTTCACTCCTGTACTTTACGTCCTCACAGCTGAAGGTGAACGTATCCATCACGCCTCCACTTCTGCTCCCGCGGTGGACGCTAATGCACTGTGCTGCCGTACAGGGCTTATTCAGAAAAGGAGGCTGCAATGTATTCAGACTTTAGCCCAGTTTCAGCTCAGCCACCTCGAGTGCCAATTTACCAACACATGTCTGATGACCAGGCTGCAGTGAGATGCCTGAAGTGGCAATTTACAGCAAACACCCGCCGAGAGCGAGGGGCTCCTGATAAATAAGACTCTGCAGATGAAAGAGGCAGATGGGAGCCACGCCAATGACATTTAAAAAACAAACATTCATTATTTAGATTCTACTGCACAGTTTAAAGTCACATAAGATCCAGCTTTTAACGATTGCTGTGATCCACGGTCGATTTAAAAAAGGTGACTCCTCTGAGGTTCTTTTTGACACTGGTCTAATCCACAAGAGACACTCGCCACAGCGACAACACAAGCTTGATTTCACATTCATTTATGAGAGCGCACAAATCAAAAGAGACTAATGGGGCTTTCACACCAGAGTTAGGTCTGGACCAAACAAAATGAGGAGGTCTCAGTCGTAGTTCTTGGCGATAGTTTAGACCTTTAGACTTAATGCAGAAAGTTCTTGTGGTTGTTTTTTGTTGTTCTTGTTCTTAATTTTCTTCTTCTTTTTGTTGTTGTTTTTGTTGTTGTTGTTGTTGTTGTTGTTCTTCTTCTTCTTCTTCTTCTTCTTGCTCTTCTTCTTCTTGCTCTTCTTCTTCTTCTTGCTCTTCTTCTTCTTCTTGCTCTTCTTCTTCTTCTTGCTCTTCTTCTTCTTGCTCTTCTTCTTCTTCTTCTTCTTCTTCTTCTTGCTCTTCTTCTTCTTGCTCTTCTTCTTCTTCTTCTTCTTCTTCTTGCTCTTCTTCTTCTTGCTCTTCTTCTTCTTGCTCTTCTTCTTCTTCTTGCTCTTCTTCTTCTTCTTGCTCTTCTTCTTCTTCTTGCTCTTCTTCTTCTTCTTCTTCTTCTTCTTCTTCTTGCTCTTCTTCTTCTTCTTGCTCTTCTTCTTCTTGCTCTTCTTCTTCTTGCTCTTCTTCTTCTTGCACTACTTCTTGCTCTTCTTCTTGCTCTTCTTCTTCTTCTTCTTCTTGCTCTTCTTCTTGCTCTTCTTCTTCTTCTTCTTCTTCTTCTTCTTCTTCTTGCTCTTCTTCTTCTTCTTGCTCTTCTTCTTCTTGCTCTTCTTCTTGCTCTTCTTCTTCTTCTTCTTCTTCTTCTTCTTGCTCTTCTTCTTCTTGCTCTTCTTCTTCTTGCTCTTCTTCTTGCTCTTCTTCTTCTTCTTGCTCTTCTTCTTCTTCTTCTTCTTCTTCTTCTTCTTGCTCTTCTTCTTCTTGCTCTTCTTCTTCTTGCTCTTCTTCTTCTTGCTCTTCTTCTTGCTCTTCTTCTTCTTGCTCTTCTTCTTGCTCTTCTTCTTGCTCTTCTTCTTCTTGCACTTCTTCTTGCTCTTCTTCTTGCTCTTCTTCTTCTTCTTCTTCTTCAAAATTAAATGTTTTATTTAGTAAAACAATACACATATGTAAAACAAAAGACACATCCTACCCCAACAGTTGCAACAATTCCATTATCTGTAATATAGTTTTCAACATAATAATCTTTAATTCTATAACATTAAGTACATTCAATACAAAGAAGAAAAGCGTTTCTTTCATAGCACCATATCATCTCATATATTGTTATAATGAAAAAGTCTTCTTTCCAGATGAATCATTTCCACTTCTTCTGAAATACAGTCTTTATGAGTCGGGATTACAGGTTGAATCCATTTTTTATGACATAATATCGAAGCAAAGACCTTTTTATTCTTTGATGAGACTTCGCTGAAGCCGTTAATTTTTGTACATTCCCACAATAAATGCAGAAAGTTGTCACAGTGCTGTCTCCTCTCACCTCTCACCTTTGACCTCTCACCTCCCACACAGCTGCACGGGGTCGTAATCAGCTCTGCCTCCTGCCTCTGCCTCTGCACACCTGGGACTCATCCTCATCAAGTCTCTTATAAAGGCTGTGTTTCCAGTACAATCCTTGTCTGAGTCCCACTGTGACTCTGGAACGGTTCGAGCAGATATTACCGTGCAGGAGCATTTAATAAAAACACTGGATAAACTCTTTATATTCACTGAGAGCAACGTACTAATCCACTCCAGTGGATACGAGAGAGACCAAATAAAGACACGGTTTAGAAAAGACAACATTAAATCTTCTAGGAGCACCATCACAAAAACCTGTCTCATTGTTGACTTTCTTACAGTAACAGCATCAATGGATAGACTCTAATGTATTACAATATGCTGTTTGTCTCCTGTTCACACTCCAGACCAGTAGGTGTCAGTAAATGCACCTTTCAACACCATTAAAAGAAAAAAAAGAAGACAAAAGTTGCCAGAATGTTTGGTCAGCTTTAGATGAACCTCCAGCCCTTTCCAGTAGAAGACTCTTCTAGTTCCTGATCCTTCGAGATTTAATTTACGTGAATTATCTACTTTTTCTCCGATTATTCAACTCGTCTTCAGTCAATATCAATACCATCCTAGTCTTCTGCCAGTCCAGTTGGCTTGAGAGTCCAGAGTCATGTTTATTACAGAAGTGGCAGACACATAGATTATATTATCTTTTATAAGGCTCTATTTTTATATCTAGTCTACGGCAGATGCCTCCTGCAGTTGCCCACATCATTAAAAGTGTACCATATCCAAAAAGTGCACGCATCTATTCCAGATATTTCTCCTGATCTGCAGCAAATGATTATAAATGTATTCCTAAAACTGACGTACAGTAAACAGTTGCTGAAGATAAATTGTCTGTCAGTCATTTTGTCTAAATCCTGTCGTGTCCTACATCGAGTCGTCAGTCAGACTCAGAAACAGACCTCAAACATGTTTCATTTCTCCATTTTAAAACTAAACCCTTACTCTTTAAGTCAGGTTTTGACTGGAGCTCTTTAACTTTTTGAGGCTGAATGCAAATCAATACCAAGAGCACATAAACGCAGCATTAGCCTGAACTCAGCCGCAGACTCAATCATTATGTTTCATGTTCAAAGTAAATAAATTCAAAGACAGAAGTTCATTTTAAAGACCTAAACTAGAAACGTGTTGCTGCTTTAATGAAGTGGAATACTGCAGGAGTTTCGTTTGGGTTTTTTTATCTAGATTAAAGTCATCAACATGAGCCACAGAATCAATAAGTGCAACTGAAAGACAAGCTCTTAAGCATCCAATATACTTCACTTCTTTTACTGTTACCATTCACCGATCAATGTTTCATGAACTAATTCTTTGCCTTTAACAGAAATTTGGCACATGCTGTAATGCTAGTGCTGTATTACTTTGTATTGGAGACAGGTTTTGGCGTTGACACTGGTCTTTAAAGTTTTAAAGATCTCATTTCACACTTGAAATAACTTTTTCTCTTATTTTTACTTTATCTCAGACATTTTTTGGATTTAAATTCAAGACCAGCTTAGAGCCCTGTGGATTTATTTGTCCACATCATTCTTGAGATTGGATGAACCTAAAACAGGGGTGTCCAAACTTTTTTCACTCAGGGCCACATAATGATCAAAAATGAATACCGAGGGCCACTCGCTGAGGTGACCGATGTCTCCTTCGGTTGGATCTATTCTCTGGACACTTGTTCTAGCAGGTTTTTTAGTGTCCCTCTATATTATAACCACAGAGAAACAATGAATTCTATCTTGTTACACAATTAATGCTTTCTTTTAGTTGGATTATGTAGAGTCACATGCAGAAAAATGAAAATTTGAGCCTGAAAAAATTGCTCTGCGGGCCATAGTTTGGACATCCCTGACCTAAAAGCTCCAAAGCCCAGCCCCTTCAGGAGTATCACGTCCTCTGGTTGAAACCTTGGTCTTGGCTCAATCCCTAAAAGTCCTGGTCTCGGTCACGACTGGGTCAACACTAGTATATGTTTCTGCTCAAAACAAAAACACTTTTCCAAGTCTGTTTGGTTTTTTTCTGAGAGCTGTTGCTCATTTATGATTCTCTGTGTATTTCAAATGTAAAATAAGAATATCATGAGGTGAACGTATTTCATCAGGGGTTGTTCGGATGTTGCCTGTTTTGGTGACTCAAACTCGGATGTACGAAGGCAGTGCTCAATCATAAATCAAAGTTGTGCGGGGAAACAGAAGGCAGCAGTGATGGAGGTGGGATTTGGAGGAAACACTGACGCTGACGGGATGCTCTCAGAAATAAAGCCTTTCTGACACAAACACAAGTCGGATCAAATACTGACAGCTTCATTGAATATGAATAAGAGTCGAGAAGTCAGAGAAGTCAGAGAAGTCAAGGAAAAGTGAGTTATTTTATGTGGACGACTACAACCACTGCTACATTCCCAGCTTTTGGTGCAACTAGGCAAATATCTTTAGAAAACAAAAGTACACAATAAGAGTTTTGAGTTGTTTTAAGAGCATTTGGTGAATATTAATTTGAAACTTTGAACATTTCTACTTATAATTCTAGGTTTTGAAAGCCAGTTGGTTGTATGAAACAAAACTACTGATAATGCTTTAATAGAAAATAATTTAATCCTTCTTGTTCTTATTTTCAGTGAAATTGAAAACTAAAGTGTGAAGTAACATGTAGTTTGTAGAGATGTTGTGGAGAAGGAGCCCAGTGTAGATTTGTCTTGGATACAACACAGAGAAAGACAATAGGAACAACAAAACCAATATTTCAGTGGTCGATCCTGATCTCCAGAAGGTCGACCACGGCTTAAAAGTTATCCTTTACACTCCCAAAGAAAAGTACAAACCGCTTCTGCAACATCTCAACGAATGCTTCGAGACCAAGCTGTTTAGCATTTTAGCTCCAGTTGTGTTCCAGTCTGACAGACAGCAGGGATGTAGGCCGCATTGTTCAGCCATAGGAGTTTCAACACAAGCTTCAGAGGCATTTGGAGAAAGCGCACGGATGGCAGCGACCCCGTGGAAGGAGGAGACGCTGGAGGCACTTGGCCCGCCGTGTAATTCATGGCTGCAGCAGCAATAATAATGTTCTGGCCTGTTGTCTGCCCGGGGCCTTCTCCGAGAGCCTCAACTCAATCAACTCTGTGATAGCAGGGTCAAAACATCATGAAAGTTTTATTCCAAATATATGGAGAGTTTTCTCTGATGGTAAATCAATACCACTTTACCCAGAATCAACAAGAGGCTGCCCCAAGCAAATATAATATTGGATATTATGGAGAGAAACTTGGTTGCAGAACAAGAATTAGAATTCTCTCCACAGAGCAGGAACCTGGTCTGACATCCCTCTCCATTCTCTCCGCGGTAAACGTCCTAAAATACTTTTGAATCATCTTTAATGCAGGTTTAATCCAGCTTAAACCTATTTTGTTGTGATTCAACATTTAATAAGGCTTGTGTTTCCATTGGGATTTGTACCAGAGAGAAAACTGACATTATTCAAGTGGTTTTGAAATGAGATATTAATCGAAATTGAAGCAACCTTTCAATTGTATCTGTGTTGCCGTAAAGTGATCCTGGTGTGTAGCAGTGAGTATAATGCTGCAAATTACAATGTTTATTAGCATCAATCCAGAGTTGGGACTGTCTTAAACCAGAAATAGCTGCTGCTGCAAAGAAAAACTTGAGCTTATTTAAAATATATTCTCTCTGTTTGATGTTTGTTGCTATTTTGTGTTTTGAGCAAAAAGGTAAAGTACATTGTTTTTGGAACATTTTGCACCCTTCTTGACAATGGAAAAGCCTCTAAAAGTGTGCTGCTTTGAGCATTTTAGTCTGTGATACTAGAACGTCGTATTGGGACAATGGATCTTAGACGTTTTTCCCAAAAGTTTCCAAATAATATATTTTGACAAGCATCTCATCTGCTTCGTCGGAGCAGAAACGACAGCAGACAAAAGAACACGATAAAGCTCTAATGGAGGAGTCATTAAAAAAGCCCTGCGCTGATCAACAGGAACCTACTGCATAAAACATTTAGACAAACAGAAGTGACGTTAATGGAGTTAGCGAGTGTGTGCTAAAGCAGCGTCAGAGGAAATAAATTAGAGCCAGAACAGACAGGCCTCTCAGCGTTCTGGAATATGTTTGTTTGTGCAGAAGTCATCATTGTTTTTTAATATTCGAGCAGACTTTGAGTAAATCATAGCTTTGGCAAAAAATAACCATAGCACTTTCCCAAAATCAGATCCCTCTCTGTGCAACCTCACTGTCAGCGGCAGCCATGTTTGTTTAAAGTAGAGACGTTTAAGACGGCAAGTTTGGAAGAAAGAAACGGGTCATTTTAGTGTATTTTGTACAAATGCAACCATGCCAGAGTTTTTTTTATTATATTATTTGCTTAATGAGCCTCACTCATAATCTCTGGAGATAGGTCCTCGTCCCGGGACACGAGAGTTACAGGAGGTTTGTGTCCTTCTTCATTTTTTTCAGTCATTTTTTTTGTTATTTCTGGTTATCTCTGTCACTTTTTTCTCGTCATTTTCTTGTTCTTTATCTTTCTTTAGTCTTACCACATTAGCATAAACATTTGAACTGTTTTGAACTATTTTTAGCCTTATATACGTCCAAGAGTGAAGGTATGTCAAAGTTATAAGCTGTACTATAAGCAGTAGCTCAATGTGATCCACCAGGGCAGTTCTGGAGCTACTTTGAGGCCTGCAGGTGCTTTTCTTTAACTACACTGTACGCACGCCTTAAGTTATAAATAATGCTGACATCTGAAGAGAAAAAAAAAACAAAGGAAAAGGACATTCACCAAAAATTTGGTGACTCATTGGACAGTGGAGTTAGAGTTTAAAAATTGTGAGATAAAAAAACACACCAGTGGCACCTTTTTAGAGTGAATTGCGACTTAAGAGTGTACTTTTTTGGAGTAATGAGTTATCTTTGATCCAATTAAACCTATAGTTAAGTAACTTCACTTTCTCAGTTCAATAACGCGTCGTGTGTCTGTCTTAAGCACGTGTTTACTGAAACCACATGATCCTGAATGTGTGAATGTGTTATGTTCATGATTGATGCATGTGTTGTTTTCCTGATTGCGTCTGATTGAAGCTATGATTAAAGCCTGTCTCCGTTTGATGTTTGTATGAAGAACTGTTGCATCTGTCTGTGACATGGACAATCTGTTCCCGATATTTTCTCTGGCTTTTTCTTTATTGCTCTTTAACTCCAGAGAGTATGAGTGTTAACATGTTATATGTTGGTATTAACCTGTTCCCACTGTATGAGCTGAAAGTGTAAATGAATAAAACTGTGAAGAGAACAGATGTCGGGTCCGTCTGTCGTTATCAAACTGTCGTCTGCTGAGTTCAGGTTCATTCTCGGCTCGTAAAATAAAGCGTCAATAGCAGCAATAAACGCAATGAGATTTTCATGTGCGTCACATTTGAGTTGTTATGTTTTCTCATTCCTGCTTAGGTTTCCTCAACCACTAAAAACAGGACTCCACTGGGAATTAGATTTGTAATCTCAGTGGAACGTTTTTATAATAACCATCCTGTTAACATGTTTCATCAGAGGCTAAAACTGTAACCTAACACGCTTTTAAGAGCAGTAACGAAATAAACAAGTTAAACAAACGTACCCAACACTGCTTTAGAAAGACGCCTCAATGTCTCACCTGATAGAACACAGACCACATACCTGGGAGACCTGGGTTCAAATCCTGCTCGGGTCATTACAAAAAAAGTATTGCACAAAAACAGAGACTAAACATTTCATAATTCTGTTGATTCCCAAATGTCTATACTTTTTTTTGTTTGTTTGTTTTACTCATTTTCTTTGTAAATAATTTTCCTGGACAGCATTTTGTCATTTAGAGTCAAAGCTAACAACCTGTTTATTCCTGAAAATCACTTTTGCTTTCTCTTTTTTGTGTCTAGTATTGGTCTCTGAGAAAGACAACACTTAGGCTTTTATTTCCTGACACAATAAACAATCGACTATTCCCTCCATTAATCCCCGTTGATAAAAGTTTCATCTCTTTACAGCCTTTATTGAGTGAAAAGAACCCGTTGTGTTAAGCGCTGCTCTGTTTTCTCCCTCCTTCTCTCTGTCTGTGCACAGGTCAGCGGGGATCAGCCTCGAACGCTAACGTCACTGCTGATAATTGATTAGCTATTAGGGCCTCGCTTTTATGTTCTCGTCTGTTTCGTTTTTTTGTTTTTTTTTTCACACACATCAGCGTCGCCGCGGCAGCTTAAGGGTTTCCATGGAGATTTTTTTTACGATTAAAAGCCGCAGTTAAAAGTCAAAGCGTCGCCGTGACACCGAGTTAGAACTGGGGTTGCCGTGGAAACGCTTCAGTTCTGCCTCATCCTACAGGCCCCGGCGTGTTTTACCACAATTGATGGTATTTACACGATGCTCCGTTTTATTGGAGTCGGAAAACATTTGTGTTTAACCGGAATTGGCTTGAAATTAAATCTACTTTGGGCTCATCTTTGTAAAATAAAATAGTAACGTCTGAGCAGCAGCAGCTTGTTTCCAAATGGATTCAACTCCATTAGGTTTCAGAGAAAAAGAAAGCAATGTGTGTCAGAAATGTATCAACACTGGGGTAAAGGTATTTTAATGGTGTGCATTTGCATTTACGATTAACTTGTCACGTTAGTTGTGGGTAATATAAAGTCTACATTATAATCTCCTCACACTATTAAGCACTAGAGAAGCATGAATACACACAGGTTTATTTTTGAAGTTGTTGTATGAGGTACTCTGGTGTTAGATTGCGGTCATCGTGGCCAGAGTTTGGAAAACAGAGGGACAGCGTGACCTTATTTCCACCAAAGCGCTGCTCTGTGGGTCGGATCAGTGTTGTCAAAAGGTGCACAGAGCGTTTCTTGTGATTAGTCTGGACGGAAATGAATCCTTATGCAGGTATGAATAAGAATTGAAAGGAAAAACAAAATAGCAATGTTTTCTAAATGACAGTGGGACTCGTTCGTGAATATTTTTGCACAAAGCGTCATGAATTCTCCATTTCAAAGAAGCATGAAGCATGAGTGATTTATGTCTGCTGCGTGTCGCTCATTAATATAGATTTCTGATGATATTAATTAAAAAAACAACCTGTTAATGCCCATATATAGACATAAACTCATAGTTTACTAGAGGCTTATAATTACCTCGGAATTTTTAAGGCGTTTTTTGTTTTTTTGTGGTTCAGTTTTATCTAGAGTCAGCATCTTTCAGATCAAGCTTCATAAACCGACATGAAACTGAAACAGAAGCTAAACTAAAATGCAGCTGCTATGTTTGATGATTTTATACAAACATTTGTTGACATATGTGTTCAAATAGATGTTATATTTTTAGAACATGCTGGAAACCTGACTAAACATTTCATAATTATGCTCGATTGCCGATGGTCCATACTTTTTTTTATTGGATTTAATTTTTATTTTTGTCATTTAGGGTCAAAGTAAATCACCAGTTTATTCCTGAACTTTTATTATCAAAACTCCAGCCACAAGGAGCCAGAATGGAGCCGCTGAAATAAGTTTTTATTCTTCTATTTCTCTTATTTCTTACTAGAGTTGTGTGTTAGTCATTGTCCTTTTAATCTGTTATATTTCTCTCCACAAACTACAGCAGCCTCAGAGGGCCAAAACTCAAACAGCAGATTCCCAAAAGGCAAAATTGAATGTTGAATTGTTAAGCTGCTGCTAAAATGTGTCTTTAAATAGGCTTTTCCTGTGTCCGCCCTTTACAATAACACATGACAAAGGTCTGAATTGTCACTATTACAAGCTGATTCTTACTCTCGTACATCTTCTCGTTTGTTGCTTTAGGACGATAACAGACACCTTCATAAAGATTTGAGTCGTGTGGGTCAGGATTTATGTGAAACTTGAAGGCGCAGTGTAACAGAGTGAAGCCAGATGCAGAGGAGCTGTTTGGTAACTCGTTTATCTCAGCAGGGACCGTTTCTCCAACCCCACCGCAATAAATTACAAATAAATGGGATTATCCGTGTTCTGGTCGCGTTTATAAAGCTCACCGATGGCAATTTCAGTTTCCCACTTCTGCTCTGAGTAGGAACCGAAGGAAATAAGGCTTGTTCAGAGGCTTTAGAGGCAAGATACTTTACTTAAATCATTTTATTTCAACTTAAGTCCAAACAAAACTAGAAGAAGCTTCAGTCTTAATGGTTTACCAGGGTCTTTTTTTCTTATTGCAGGTTTGTAGAAAAGGGAGAAGTTTAATTGAAAATCAGTGCAAATATCTTAAATATCTGATTTTCTTTCTCAGACTGTCACCCCCAGCAGCACAGAGACCTTTCCTGCTTTCTTTTTTATTAAAAAAGCTATTATTCCTCTGCAAAATACTAGTACATTTGATCTCATACAGTTTACCGTAATCGTTTAGCAATTACATGGTTGAATTTACATTATTTCTCCCAGTTTCACGTAATCAGCGCTGAATGTACACTTTCTCTGTTTCATGGGCAGACATTACTTCCTTATTGACATCAGCGCTTCTTTTTCCAGACGCAAGCTGTGATTGGGCAAAGCTTCTGTTCAGGACTAAAAATTCGATTAAATCCTTGATAATAAAGCCTGGTTGACGTCTGAAGGCCTCGTTCCTATTACAATACACTGTTGGGGGATAAGCAGTACTTTTATCACATGTATAAAAAAATACTTCCCATTTAATGGTCAACAAAAATACATAATAGCATCAATTGTAAAAGTCAATCATTATAGACACAACCATTATGCATAAAAGCACCATTAATTAACAGATTGTAATGTCACTAGATACAGTTAAACATGAGAGAGTTAATCTTCTAATCTATATTCACTGATCGATATACACCATGGATCCAGTCAGATAACTTCAGGGAAAAGGTCTGTCCACGTAAAAAAACACAAACGTTTCACTAAAAAATAATCCTGTTAGATTTTGGAGCTGACAGTCTCTGTTACAACAGTTTCTCGTGGTCTCCTCCTCCTTCTTCTTCTGTTCCTACAGAGCTTCTGTGTTGAATGATTGTTTGAGTTTCCTTGTGGTTTTGTCGATCCGTCCCAGACCACAGGGAAAACAAACCAAATAGATCTCATTTGTGCCTTTGATGCCAATACAACTCCTGCACCAAAGACCTTACAACAATCAAATCATGCAACAGGCTAATGCCTCAAGTGGAAGAGGGCCACAAAAGGCAGGGAATACATTACAGTATAGCGTCTGTGTTCAAAAAGCATTGATTTATTATAAGAGCTGGATGCAGAATGCATCACGGCCACCATTGATTTTCAATGAGAGTTGCTCTCATGAGAGGTATTTCCATGTTCTGCAGAAATGAGAGTAAACAGTTCAGTGTCTGTCCACCAGAATATCTCTCTCTTTTCTGTTGAAGTCTGTGAAGGAAAATCCTCTCTGGACCACAATATTTATTTCATTATTGTTTTTGTTTGAATTAGAAGAGGGCAGATGAGTCGGGACCATATCCAGGTTTAAAATATGAATACATCCATTATCTATGACATATTCCTTGTGTAAAAAAACTTCACAAATCATGTGAATGTGCAAGAATGAAAACTGTGGTTATTTTTCAAATAAACGGAGTGATTTTTCTATGTTTGCATATTTATTACCATGATTTACTGTTGATATAAACTGGTCTACATGCTTAGGTTCATAAATAATGCATCATTTCTATCTGAGTTCAGCATCTGCCAGGCCCCCCACAGTCTATAGAAATGTCTGTGACTGGAAATAGTCCATCCACATCTCAACAGCCTCCTCCTCACATCATTATGTGCCACCTGCAGCTGGACCATAAATGCGCCTTATATAACCGAGCAGTATGTGAGACGCTTTTCAACTCACTGCATCTGTGCACATTTCAAACTTAGAGGAAATAATATTTTTTGGAGCATGCAACATGTGATGCTGCTATTAAATCCTCATCATTTCCACCTCATCATCATCATTGGAGTGGGCTGCTCTCTCTGAATTTAACATTGAAGCATATGGAATCAGAAGATTTAAGAAAGCTTTATTTTTTGCTAAGACCGTATCTTTACATCTGATTGTGATGGATTAAACACCAAAGCAGGAGAATTAGGTCAAAAAAAAGAAACAGTTCTCAGTTTAAGAGCTCTGCCTGGATTTAAATGAAAAATACACCGTAGATTTGTCCACTTTGATGGTTTTTTCCAAATGTGGTACTTGAAAATAAAGCTGAGAGTCACACTAAAAGATAAGCTTGTAACTTTCTGGATGGTTTCTTTTAGAAGAAGTTTGTTTCCCTTCAATACAGTCCCCGCAGACGGTGGACAGACAACACAGAGTGACAGTATTGATCATCCAACGTCTGGCTACGCTTCTGTAGATTAAAGCTATAAAACCCTTGTATTGTCAGTGCAAAAAAGAGACGTCATAACAAGGAGAGATTTACCCAAATGACAGCTGTTCGATCTCTTTCAGAGTAAACGCCGACCTGAACAAACTGAACAGAATCTCTTTGACAACTTTAGATCATGAGTAAAGGTAAACACAGGTTAAAATCCAAGAAAAGAAAAACTAAGATTTCTGATCACATGACCTCATAGCTTTGGAAACTTGACATTTTAACGTGGAAACTGGAAAAAAGACAATAAACAATACAGCTACAATAAAATAAACAATAAAAACAGCCACCTAACTACACAAACAGAAACGCTAATGCTCTCATAATAATGTGTGTATATTTTGTTAACTCACTAATTAAGATGAGATGGACTCATCATTAAATTGAGGGCCTCTCTTTGTAAATAAAGATTAATGGATAATTACAACCAGTCTTAAATGTCAGGGAAAATAGCACAATTTAAACAAAAAGCCATTATTTTCCATTATTTTGCCAACAACGGGCAGTATTCTTCCACAGCAGCTTGAAACACATTATTTCACTTTTTCCAGACATTAAAGACTGCTCATATACAACTGGTTTATTTATATTTATTTAATTATTTCACCATTTACACAGAAGCAGTCTAATTGTTTCAAACAGAGTGGGTTTTTCTTTTCTGTAAAGGTCCATTTCAGGCAGAGCTTTTAAGTGTATTAACCATCATTATTTTGATCCAAATGGTAGAGTAATGGCCTCAGTTGGACAAAAATGATCGCTCAGTTTAACACAAAAGCACAGGCCAATGTGTATTTCATATGTTGCTTCTCCCTGAACTCTGACCTTATTGTAAATAAAGTAACAAATGGAACCATAATCTCAACCTAGTGACAGAAAAATCCCAGTTTCCACACCTGTCCATTAAACACAAAGCCTGTTTTTGCACTTTAACTGCCCACTTGTTTTTACTGCAGAGAGCTGGATGTGACAAATGCATTGGGTTCACCTGACTGCAGCCTCTCACGGTCCCCTGAAGCCCCTCCTCGTGGACAGCTGGGCCGCGGTGTTTGACCAAATTAGCCCCTCGTCATTAGCGCGGTTTCCAGGCAACGGGAGAGACGAGGCTAATCACCCCGACAGGACGGAGGGGCCGGGGCGGGGGCGGGGGCGCGACGGCGGTGTTACCGGAGCAGATATAAATGAGGAGGGCTGAGTTTATAGGAAGATAAGGAGTTTACTGTATTTATAATCAGTCAAGCTTTATTTCTACAGCTCTTTACAACGTTTTATGTGGCACTTACAACACATTCAGAAGGTGATATTTTTGGTACTAGGTTTTATTCATTGAATTTGAGAATGTTTTAGATGGATTTGAATTTTTATACAAAGATAAGTAACTAAAACCTGCTCAAATATGTCTAAAACCTGTTGAAATCCAACAAAAACCTGTTCAGATATGTCTAAAACCTGTCCAAATTCAACCAAAACCTGTTGAAATCCATCTAAAATCTGTGGAAATTCAACTGAAACCTGCTCAAATATGACTAAAACCTGTTGAAATCCAACAAAAACCTGTTCAGATATGTCTAAAACCTGTCCAAATTCAACCAAAACCTGTTGAAATCCATCTAAAATCTGTTGAAATCCAACTGAAACCTGTTCACATCAGACTAAAACCTGCTGAAATCCAACTAAAACCTGTTCAGATATGTCTAAAACCTGTCCAAATTCAACCAAAACCTGTTGAAATCCAACTAAAACCTGTTGAAATCCATGTAAAACCTGTTGAAATCCAACTAGAACCTGTTCAAATCTGACTAAAACCTGTTGAAATCCATCTAAAACCTGTTGAAATCCAACTAGAACCTGTTCAAATCTGACTAAAACCTGTTGAAATCCAACTAAAACCTAATGAAATCCAACTAAAACCTGTTCAAATGTGTCTGAAACCTGTCCAAATTCAACCAAAACCTGTTGAAATCCAATTAAAACCTGTCCAAATTCAACCAAAACCTGTTGAAATCCAATTGAAAACAGTTTCCATAAAAGGAGGGAGTTATTGTTTGTGTGATAACTTCTGTAAGACTCAAATGAAGATGAAACCTCACATTCAAAATTTAATTAAAGCTTCCAAATGTCACCATCTTCGGTCTCTGAAAAGATTCTTATTAACTTTCGCGGCCCCTCACCACTTTGAGTTTGACACCTCTGGTCTAATATATAAAGATAAATTATACAAACAATAAAAATTACACAATAAACAAACCAGGCCTAAAAATGTAAAAGTGGCACAGTGCTACGGTGTTTAATAAATAAGTCTTTAACCTTGACTTGAACAGGAAGGTCATGTGTTTAGGAGCAATAACGGCAAATGAATAAAACAGTCTAAAATAGTCAGTGGTTCACCTTTTTTTATGTGTCACTGGATAAACGGCACAGACAGAAATAATATCAAAAAAGTGGCGAGACAGGGGCTAATATCAGAGTCTATTCACTGTGACAGAAGTGTGTTCAGAGAGTTGGGGAACACATAGATCTTTCTGGTTCCATGAATAATAGGAGTTATTGTTACGGCAGAAAGCTTTTTTTATGTAGATACTATCAATAGAAAGTTTTCACAGCTGTGCAGTTGCTATGGTTACCGGGCAGCCTGGATCAGAGAGATGCTGTGAGCCAATCAGGAACGAGTATTCATCCAGACCAGAGTATAACAAAAACTCAAACAGATGTACTATATTGTCTTGATGTTTATGATTTAGTAAATGGCAACGTGAGGCAAGTCAGAACTGTCAACATTAAAGCTCCACTTCCTGTTTTACTTTTTTTGTCCCTGTCTCAGACTCCACTCTCCTCCAAAATCAGTCTAGGGACCTCTCCTGCTTCTCTTTTATTAAAAAATAAAACCACAAAATACTAATCCATTTGACCAAACTGAAGTTTAGAGTTTAGCGTTAGCTTAGCTGTGACTTCAGCGTCAGGACGACAATTATCTCCTCCTCGTTAAACATTACGTGATTGAATTGACAGTATTTATCTGTGTTTTACGTTGTCTCCCTTTTCTCTGTTGATGCTTTTCTTTTTTCAGCTGTTTCTCTGTTAAAAGACATATTCAGCTGAAAATACACTTTATCTGCAGCTATTAAACTTCCTGGAACGTCATGTGACAAGTGTCGACCAATGGGAGCGCTCCTTTTTCGAGCATGTGATTGGACAAGGTGTTTGATTTTACAATAAACTATTTGGTGTTCAAACCATTTCATCAGGTACAGTCTGTTTAAAATCAATATTATGTTTTCTACAGTAAAATTTGGAATTAAAACGGCATTTATTCATCTGTCCATTAAAGGTCAAGGGTGACTGGAGCCTACACCTTGGACAACGGACATTAATTTGCAGATAGCACTATTGTTAGTCACTGTAACTCGGAATATAAGCGCAACAAAACAATTATTAAAACAGTTTTTCTTCAACAAAGTGGACTAAATTAACATCCAAAAATATACGCCAAAAAAATGGAACATAAGGTTGGTGCATTGAGTCCAAAGACGTGTGTTAATAGCTTAAATTGCCTCATGTAAATAAATGTGAGTGTGTTAATGGTTTGTTTGGTAACGGTAACGGTGGTAACTCCATTTATTACATGTATTTTATTCTGCAGTGTTGTCAGATGCAGTTATCTTTTCTGATAATGTAATACGGTTATGAACACAACCATTCCTCCTCGTGCCTGGATATAACTTACTTAAGACTCATTTGAAGCTGTATTAATCTCTCACCGATACTTTCATTGTCACTTCCTCACATCTTGCACGCATTTCTTTTTATTAACACAAAGCAGGGCAGCGTTTCCGATTAGAAAATCATTAGTATGTGCCAGTATAATCGAGTTAGCAGATGATAAAATCCCACTGCTGTGTTCCTGATCCGCCCTTTATTCGACTCATTAGGAAGTTTTCAGATGGCTTTAGGAAGTGGGCACAGATCCTGGGGAGGGGTAATCAGAGTCTTTCACTGGCAGAAAGAAACATTTCCTTTTCAGTGTTTAAGTAACCTTAGCTTTTTATAAAATATAGCCAGCTCACACAGGATCTGAAGGAATAGAGTCAGAATACACAGTGTGTGGCTGTTTAGTGTTTATGGGCTGCAGAGGGGCCCATGCTGACCCCTGTGCACCGCCAAAAACCCCAACAATGAGCACGAGCATCAGATCTGGACCAGAGTAAAGGAAGAAGGTGTCCTGGTCTGAGTTTGAGGAGTTGGAGACAAACAAATCTGATCCATGGAGACTCCACCTGGAACTGACAGAGACTTAAAGGATCTGCTGCTAATATCATGGAGTCAGAGACCACAGAACACCTTAAAATCCAACTAAAACCTGTTTAAATCCATCTAAAACCTGTTCTGCTGCTAACATCATGGAGCCAGAGACCACAGCTCACCTTAAAATCCAACTAAAAATGATTCAAGTCCAACTAAAACCGGTTGAAACCCATCTACAACCAGTGTAAATCCATCTAAAACCTGTTGAAATCCATCTACAACCAGTGTAAATCCATCTAAAACCTGTTGAAATCCATCCACAACCAGTGTAAATCCATCTAAAACCTGTTTGAATCCATCTAAATCCAGTTTAAATCCATCTAAAACTGGTTGAAACTCATCTGAAACCACTTGAAATCCATCTAAAACCTGTTCAAATCCATTTAAAACTTATTCAAACCCATCTAAAACCTGTTTAAATCCATCTAAAACCTGTTGAAACCCATCTAAAACCTGTTGAAACCCATCTAAAACCTGTTTAAATCCATCTAAAACCTGTTGAAACCCATCTAAAACCTGTTGAAACCCATCTAAAACCTGTTTAAATCCATCTAAAACCTGTTCAAACCCATCTAAAACCTGTTCAAATCCATCTAAAACCTGTTCAAATCCATCTAAAACCTGTTCAAATCCATCTAAAGCCTGTTCAACCCCATCTAAAACCTGTTTAAATCCATCTAAAACCTGTTGAAACCCATCTAAAACCTGTTTAAATCCATCTAAAACCTGTTCAAACCCATCTAAAACCTGTTCAAATCCATCTAAAACCTTTTCAAACCCATCTAAAACCTGTTCAAATCCATCTAAAACCTGTTCAAATCCATCTAAAACCTGTTCTGCTGCTAACATCTTGGGTCAGGGCTGTTTTGGAGCGATACAACATTAGACAGGTGCCTATAATGTTGTACCTGATCAGTGTATTTTTATTTTAGTTGCCTCTCAATTTTAAAATGAATAATCAAACACTTAAACTTTATCGGCTGGTCTCTAATTGGTTTCTTCGAGTGAATTAACAGATTGTTTGATGGTGTCCTTTGTGAGTGCATAAACAAATTCAAATATCTTATCGTGACTTCAAGGTAAACAGTGAAGAGACAGGTAAAAAGGGCTGTTTGTTGCATTTTTCAAGGTGTTTATTTGAAGAGAAGAAGAAGGGACTGGAACATGAACTCAATTCCGAAAAAATCAACTGAATCAGCAGCAAACTCGTGCTTGTTTAGGTCAATTCTCAGAGCATTTGTTCCTAAATTGAGAGACTTGGGTTTGAGTGCAGCGCTGGAATAATCAAACAATAATAAGCAATCACAAACGACCCGAGAACAGTCCATAATCCATAAATCTGAGCTGCCTGTAGTGGTAGTTTTGTCTTTTTAACAATAAAGTGTATAGAAAATAGCCTTAGATTGTATTCAAGGGATTGTAATATTCACTGTTTGTGCTTAAAAACGAAAGTATCCAGTGGAATTCTTTTAAAAGTTTTAATTTAATGCATTTCTTTTGTTTTGAGCAAAAGGAAAGTGCTGTGATAAATAAAGCTCTGAAATGATGTTGGTCATAAATGTCTTTTCACTGGCGTCATGGACCCCGTTGGCCTTTACTTGTGTTTGAATGACAGCTCTTCTTTTGCTGTTTTTCATACACACTCAACACAAATTCCAGGTGTGCGCTTCTGAAAGGCTGTTATTTTTTACCACTTGACGCTTGAAACACTAAAAACAACTATAATTTATGTCACAGTGAGAAGAAAAATCTACAATCAGATGAAGCCAGTGGGAGAAGATGGAACATAATGACAGGAAAATACATCTGAGAAAAGAAATAGAAGTGACTCAGAGCACTTAAAGATGCTTTACATTCTTTAAGGAGCTACGGCTGGAGCTAAGGTGAAGCTAAAGACCGCATTGTGCTAATTGGACGATAGATAATCCTCACTCGAACGGAAACAGAAAGTGAAAACTGTCGATTAAAACAAGACAGATGGATTAGCAGGATTTAAATTATTAAAAAAAAATAATAAAAAAAAGCCAGAATCGAAAGGCGTCGATTGTGTCTCTATTTGAGATACAGATTGTATTTGAAGCAGACTTTTAGAAATTTAGTAAAACCTGTTCAAATTCATCTAAAACCAGTTGAAACCCATCTAAAAACCTGTTCAAATCCATCTAAAAACCTGTTCAAATCCATCTAAAACCAGTTGAAACCCATGTAAAACCAGTTGGAACCCATCTAAAACCTGTTCAAATCCATCTAAAACCTGTTCAAATCCATCTAAAACCAGTTGAAACCCATCTAAAACCTGTTCAAATCCATCTAAAACCAGTTGAAACCCATGTAAAACCAGTTGAAACCCATCTAAAACCAGTTGAAACCCATCTAAAACCTGTTCAAATCCATCTAAAACCAGTTGAAACCCATCTAAAACCTGTTCAAATCCATCTAAAACCAGTTGAAACCCATCTAAAACCTGTTCAAATCCATCTAAAACCAGTTGAAACCCATCTAAAACCTGTTCAAACCCATCTCAAACCAGTTGAAACCCATCTAAAACCTGTTTAAACCCATCTAAAACCTGTTCAAATCCATCTAAAACCTGTTCAAATCCATCTAAAACCAGTTGAAACCCATCAGTGCACTCAGTGATTAAGATGCATTGTCAATAATTAATATAAAGAAAAGAATAAATCCTGTTGTGTAGCAGCGAGAGGCTGAAAGTACAGCTGCACCAAACTGTTTCTGGTTCATTCACAGTTTTCTGAACTAATTAAATTGATAAAGCTGCACCAATGTCTCTCTCAATATTTGAGTTTGCACAGGTTCTGTTTGTGTAGACGATAAATACTGTTTGAATTGAAGCGATAGGTCTTTGTTTAAAACTAGAAACAGCTGTTGATAATAAACACTAACTATTTCCGTCTAATGTTTTCTTTTGCTTAACCTTGAGTGAGGATGATCTATTGTTGAATTGCCGACTGCAGTGTTTACCAGTGCCCATCTTGTTCAAAAGCAGATCACACACTCGGGACTCAAAGTGGTACGTCATTGTAACAGAAACTCACCTCAACTGAACCGAGCTGCAGTTTTGGGGATTTGACCAGGAGCTGGAAAATAGTCCCGTTAGAGCAAGACATTTTTTACTTTTTTACACTGTTCTTATTTCCTTCTGCGCTGCTCTGTAATCTCTGAACCTGCTGTGTTCAGAAGCTGCTCCTCACGACTCAAGTTTCTTCAAGACATTTACTGAAGTGTAATTAAATCCAGTGTAATTTTCATTTGATTGCTTCCTTTTTCACTTTGTCAGACGTAATCATCCGAGAAGCACTGACGAACGTCCTCTGCTGCTGCTGTCGACCCCAGAGACAAGCCACTCAACACTTTACATGAAAGTTGTATTCATACCTTTGCTCCACTTTGGTAGAATAAACAAAAAAATCATGTTAAAACGCATTTAAAAAAGACTGGATTTGTACCATATTACAATTGTTTGACACAGCTCAGGTTATTGTTGTATGTTCCCTGCACAAAGCTGAGAAGAAGAAGAAGAAGAAGAAGAAGAAGAAGGAGGAGGAGGAGGAGAAGAAGGAGGAGGAGAAGGAGGAGGAGAAGAAGGAGGAGGAGAAGAAGGAGGAGGAGAAGGAGGAGGAGAAGAAGGAGGAGGAGAAGGAGAAGGAGATGGAGGAGGAGAAGATGGAGGAGGAGGAGGAGGAGAAGATGGAGGAGGAGGAGTAGGAGGAGGAGGAGGAGAAGGAGAAGAAGGAGGATGAGGAGGGGGGAGAGGAGGATGAGGAGGAGGAGAAGGAGGATGAGGAGGAGGAGAAGGAGGATGAGGATGAGGAGAAGGAGGATGAGAAGAAGAAGGAGGATGAGGAGAAGGAGGAGGAGGAGGAGGAGGAGGAGGAGGAGAAGATGGAGGAGGAGGAGGAGGAGAAGATGGAGGAGGAGGAGGAGGAGAAGAAGAAGGAGAAGAAGAAGTAGGAGGAGGAGGAGAAGAAGAAGGAGGAGGAGGAGATGGAGGAGGAGAAGATGGAGGAGGAGGAGGAGAAGATGGAGGAGGAGGAGGAGAAGATGGAGGAGGAGGAGGAGGAGGAGGAGGAGAAGGAGAAGAAGGAGGATGAGGAGAAGGAGGAGGATGAGGAGAAGGAGGATGAGGAGGAGGAGAAGGAGGATGAGATGAGGAGAAGGAGGAGTATGAGGAGAAGAAGGAGGAGGATGAGGAGAAGGAGGATGAGGATGATGAGGAGAAGGAGGAGGATGAGGAGGAGGAGGAGAAGAAGAAGGAGAAGAAGAAGGAGGAGTAGGAGAAGAAGAACGAGGAGAAGGAGATGGAGGAGGAGAAGATGGAGGAGGAGGAGTAGGAGGAGGAGGAGGAGGAGGAGAAGATGGAGGAGGAGGAGGAGAAGATGGAGGAGGAGGAGGAGGAGGAGGAGGAGGAGGAGGAGGAGGAGGAGGAGGAGGAGGAGGAGAAGATGGAGGAGGAGGAGGAGGAGAAGATGGAGGAGGAGGAGGAGGAGGAGGAGGAGGAGAAGGAGAAGAAGGAGGATGAGGAGAAGGAGGAGGAGGAGGAGAAGGAGGATGAGGAGGAGGAGAAGGAGGATGAGGAGGAGGAGAAGGAGGATGAGAAGAAGAAGGAGGATGAGGAGAAGAAGGAGGATGAGGAGAAGGAGGAGAATGAAGAGAAGAAGGAGGAGGATGAGGAGAAGGAGGAGAGAAGATGAGGGAAAGAAGAAGGAGAAGGAGAAGAAGGAGGAGAAGGAGAAGAAGGAGGATGAGAAGAAGGAGGAGGAGGATGAGAAGGAGAAGAAGGAGGATGAGAAGAAGGAGGAGGAGGAGGAGGAGGAGAAGGAGAAGAAGAACTCAAAGCTTGTGTCTTACATTAAGAGAGAAGGCTAAAGACAGATTATTGTTATTTGTAGCAGTGTTTTTTATAGAATTTACACAATTTAATCTCCAGCAAAACCTCAAAGTATTTAAATTTGATCTTTTGAATGCACTTAAATCATACACCTGTGTGATCGTTTGTGCTTCGTTTTTGCTTTGATGGTATTTGAGATATTAATGATTATTTCTTCTCCTTTTTATCAACAGCACAAACGATTTTTTTTACGGCACAAACGAAGCAGAACCGAACAACACCACTTCATGATTATTTCTGAGCATTTGGGGGATTGATCTATAAAAATAATAATAAATTGACCAATAAAAACAATCATTAATGTCTCCAAAACCACCTGCAGGCTTTTCTTCTGCTGTGACTCTGACTTGTTCGTAGAAAGTGTCTCTGCTGTGTCCTCGCTCATGTCTCCTACAGAAGTCCCCTCACTTCACGGAGTGCTGTAATGAGATTTTGGAACAGCAGTAAAGACGGCTCACGGAAAATAACTTCCTATTTGGTCGAGAAATGACAGGACCACACCAGAGTTTCTGCTCCTGCTGAATACCGAGGAGCCCGATTTAAAGCTTCGTCTGTCGTGTCTTATGCAGAGCTTCAAAGGTCATTAAGTCGGGAAGATGGTGATGTGTTTGTGATTTGAGCCTGGAGTCACTGCAGACCTCAGCAGATCAGAATATTCCTGGGTCAATCAGCTGAGCAAGCCTCTGAAAAGCTGCACTGCACGCTCTTTTAAAGCTTTAAGAGACTTCCTTTACTTGTCATTTTCTGTGCTTCTCAAACAGACAAAAGTCCCCGAGTCGCTTTGTCACTGTTTTGTTCACATTTATTTGCTTTATTTCAATCAACTTTCAAATAACCCTTGTTTTAACGAAGGCTTTGCAGACTGGAGAGCTGCAGAAATAAATGTAAAGACAGACTTTCCAAACGCCTGTAAGCTCCTGTCATCTCTCACCTAGAAACTCGATTAACTAAAACGCCAATGCACTGCCACAGCATGTCTTTAATAAACATCTGGTTTGTTTAAACGAGCCACGGCCTGTTGTCTTCCATCTGCCGCCTCTGCCTCAGGTTTACAGCTCCATCGGGAAAACGCTGCAGCGATCCTCACGAATTAAAGCTGCAGGAGCCATCACCGAGGCTTCGTGAATGCCGTTGGTTTTTGAATGAAGTTATTGAAAATGAAGCCTCGTTTAATTAATTGCTGGAGCGATTAAAAGATAGGGTTGACCTTTGACAGAACCAGAGTGTGTTATGTTAGGAGCTCGCAGTAAAATCTTGTCTCTGTTGTTTTCCATTAGCTCTTATTCAGATGTTAACATACCAACAATATCAAAAAAATAAAAGTTTAAGCGGCTGCTGCACGAATGAACGAAATCTTTGGATAAAAAAGACATTACTGATGTAGGAGGTCAATATTCAAACCACCACCGAGATCTGATCTTAAAGAGGAAGATTGATTAAATTTGACAGTGTTTGAATGTGAGGTTTTATCTTCATTGCAGTCTTTGTTACATCAGTTTGTTTTTAACATTATTTTCATCCTTTTATGCCTCTTTTTCACACATCATTTCGTGAATTCTCTTCAATTTGTGCCCATTTTCCCTCATTTTAAGCCCGTGCCGTGTGTGCTCTACAGACTCTGAATACAGCGCTGCTTTCGTATCGACACAGACGCCATTTATTAACAAGTGGAGACTATCCCAGCAAGAAAAAAAACTGAAACAGTAACGGTAATTTTACTCTGCTCCCTTTATTGCGTCATCGTTTTCACTGGATTTAAATTTTTTTCTTTCTTCATGTTTCATCGCTGGTTTGTAGAGTGTACTTCTGTCTTTAAATGTGTTGATATTTTATTGACTGTTAACCACGTGACATTTTAGCTTTTTTTTTTTCCTTTTAAGAAGTGTACACTCATTGCTCAAACACATATTGTGCTGCCTTTTTTTTGCTTTTAACCTTGTTCTGTTCTTGAGGGAAAATAAATGACTGAGACTCTGTGAAATTGAGTTCGATCATGCTTAAGCTGCCAGCAACTGTTGGCACCTTGTTTTTTATGTGAGAATATGTTGGTGTCAGCAGATATTTACCGCCTGAAAGAACCCGTCACTGCTCTGGTCAAATACGACTCATGGATAATGCACACAACGTTCTCCTCGGAGCAATAGAAGAAAATAAAAGCTTTAAACATGGTTTGAATTCCTGAATGGATGGCCACTACTACATTCACAAAGAAAAAAAGATGAATGCATTTATACAAAATACATTCTCACACTTTATTTTGTGAAGTAAAAGCATCAGATTATTTTTTATTTTAAGTTAAAACCTTTTACTTAACCCTTTAACCCTTTAAACTGTTTTACTTTAAGTGTATTTTTGCTTTAAACGTAAATGTCCAAAATAAATGTACTTTTTTGAGGAGGATCACTTGCAGTTTTAGATTGAGACGTGTACTTTATTGATTCAAACAGAGTTGTATTTATGAGGGTTTTGCAGCAGAGTGAGTGGGAAACAGCGATTTTATTCATTTATTTATTTCATTTTTTTCAAGGTTGTTAACGTCACAGAAAAATAGTTTTCTGTTTTCTGTTGTTTTGGTTAGACTTTGTGCTCTGCAAAAGTAACAAAGAAAGAGCAAACAAAACAAGTAATAAACAAGTGAGAAGCGATACGTTTAATTGAGGTTATTGGGGCATTTCTATTCATGACTGGAAGCTCCTTTTTGGTCAAATATTGGGAGTTTGTTTCCCCTGAAGAGCAACAAACTTGGATAAATGTGTCAGGAAGAGAATCTGGAATAAAAAAGTCATGCTATAAATAGATCTCTGTGGGGACCCTCACCCAGAAAAGGAAGCAAATGAAAGAAATAAGAAAAGATATTGTATTTTCTAAGCATTATGAGACCAGCTGTTTGAATGATGTTAGCAACAAATATTAACAATCTGTGGAGTTTTGCAGCTGTTGACAGAAGCATGAACTAAAAATATACCCATTAAACCTTCTGTTAAAATAATGTCCAATGTCAATTTTATTTATAAAGCACATTTAAAACGACCATTGCTGCCCAAAGTGCTTTACAGGTTCAATAAAGTAAACTGGAAGGTAGAACAAATCGAAAAAAGACATAAAAACAAGTAAAAAACAACAATAAAATACATCAAAATAAATGCAGGTAATAAGAATGGATGAGGAAGTCAGAGACCAGCTCAATTTGTGTTAAAAACCAGTGCAAACAAATGGGACTGGACCGCTCCAACGTTAAGAACTACAGCAAAGGCCCTAATAAATGTATATTAATAATTATAAATGAATGCTGCACATGTTAATCCAGTGATATTCATGATAAACTCCTTGCTTTAGTTCTGGAAACAGTCTCAGCTTTCAGTTTACTTATTCAGTTCTAGAAAAGCACCTTAAACTTACTTTCTGTTTTCCATTTGATGTGTATTCTTCCTGATTTAAACATTTACTGCAAACCCTTTAAGTTTACAACCTCTTTCTTTACTTATTAATGTTCAATTGTAACCGTAAACTGTGCCTCCTCCTTTGATTTAAACTAAAGTCAATTCAAAACTTCAAGTCAAGCTTTATTTTCTCACTAAACAAAAGAACCAATGTAATTTTGTGAGACCTAAGTCAGCTCAAGTCAATAAAACATCACAGAAACTTAAAATCTCTGGCGCTGAGCTGTACTTTTTTCCGTCCAATGCATCAACAAGACTTAACTTTATTGCTCCACGAGGGATTTACATTTGTACAAGAATATTAAAATATGGGATATACATTATTTACATAAGATAAGTGAATTAAGGATAAAATAAACATCAAGTTGAATTGAGAATAAATGAAGTCTTCAGCGGAGAAAGGGACAAAGGAATCATTTTATCAGTTTGTTAGCCGTTTGTTTGCTTTTTTTTTTTCTTTTAAACAACAATTACAAAGACAACATTTACAAATTACAATGACACAAACAAAACATACAATCACAAGGCATTCATACAATACAATAAAACTTTAATTAGAAATCATATCGTGGCTTATTTAACAATTTAGCCAAAGATTCTTTCATCATCCTTTCCAGTTATTTTTATTTATTTATTTTTTAATTAATCCGCTTTTCATAATCACTCTTTTCTATCTCAGAATCTATCTATTCTTCTTTTTTTATTATAATACTCCAAAATACTAAGCTCAGATTGTTTGATAAAAGTTTTGTGTGCTGTCTTTACAAAATAAAAGCAAATTGAACAAAGTTGTTATTGTTTTTATTCTTGTTCTTATTCCTGTTGTTTTTATTTTATCTTTTATTTTATTATTAATTCACTCTTGTATTATTGTCTTGCTGTGCTTTTTAATCTTTTTCATGTCCACTGTGTCGTGTTGAATGTATCTGCTTTTTTTTTTCTTTTCTTTTTAAGCTCTTGGTCCATGACAAATTCCCCTCGGGACAATAAAGGTTTGGTTCAGGTGATTCAGGAAGAAAAAAATCTGGGTCAATCCTAAAAGCGGTATAAATTACACCCTGACTGTCCAAGGTGAGGTCTGGGCACAAAGCAACTGCGTAAACACAAATAAAACTATAGATAAAAGCTAAACTGCACTGAAGGTTGACATAGTAAGAATTAAAGAGATGAATACTTGCCTCATATCTGTGCCCCTCCTGTTATCTATATTAATATCAGCCCCGACAGCTGCTAAAGGTCACCCGCTCCACACACGAGGCTTTTTAACTCGTGCCTCGTCTCTGAATGAACCTGTTTAGTCATTGATCTGGAGAGGTCAGCCTGACTCTAAACACGAGGCTTAACGGACACAATACGTTTCCTTCCCTCCGACACGGACATTACTCATCTGCAACTTTAGCCTTCAGTGAAGCGAGCGAATCACTCAGCGCCCGCTTCACGACACTGACAGACACCAGTGGGATTTTTTTTATATATATATTTACAGTGAGAGTCAATGGATTTCCTTTTTGGATGCCTCTTGAAACAGAAACGCTGCAGGAGCCTTTTAAAGGACGACAAAAGGTGGTCAATTTGAGCCAAATTGTGGAATGATGTATAATATGTGTAATACTCAGTACATTTTGACTTTTTTATATTATTTTACTACATTTTCCTTTACTTTCTTTTCACACACGGCTCTTTATCTCACTATGACCTGCTTCGAGACACAAAATCTTAATTGTTTCTGTCCAATACTGTGACTACGTCTGGATCTTTTTCATTCATTACTCCTTTGTCAGTATTTACGTAGTGACACACTGCAGTCTCAAATAATTGCCCTCAGAAGAACTAGCACGATGCAAAACAAATGATGTGTGTTCAGATAAAAGCATGGTTTCTCATTAGTGATGATTGAACCAGACGATGACACTTTTTCATAAGCAATTTCCGAGCCTCAGCTTCTTTATTATGTACTGTTTTTATTTAGACAGAGTTCCTGTAATTGCTCAGGAAATGTCCTAACTCCTTTAGACTGACCCGGATGTATTTCACGGTCGCTTCCTTTAGCATAGAGACCTCTGGATGTTACACTGACAGTTTACTAATAGAAAACAATCCATTTAGCCACTTAAACTTTTACAAAAATGTCAAACTAAAGCCAAAAGCGATGAGTTTGAGTTATTCTGCATCAGGCGTTAGACTATTTTATAAATATCTGCACAAAGTTTCTAAAAGACTCTTGAGCCACAGCGTCTTACACCTGACTTTTTATTAATCACCATTAATCCTGCCGTAAAACACTGTTGTTGTTGTTGTTGTTTTTTGTGGGTAATTAGCATAAATCCACAACAGCATTTTCTTAAAGATTAGTTCCCTTTGCATCACTGTTAAAAACAACACTAATAAATAGAAAGGATGTAGCTTTGGTGGAGTTTGGGTGGACTCCAGAGCTGATGTCGGTGAGTCTTTTCTGTTTTGAATTGAATGTTGTGTGGTGTTCACTGTGTTCACTCTTGTTTCTGATGATTTTTTTCTGAGCTCTTTGTTTTTATTATCGACTGATGTGGTGTCGCTCGGGTTATTTCTCTAAATTGTCCCGTTTGTGGACTTCTCAAACTCAACACTCGGTGGACGATAACTTGTCGTAGTGCATTTTTAGACTTTAAAATCAACGTAACTTCCCGTCATTTTCTACTGAGTTAGGAACATGAGTTAGAAATAGGAAACAAGAGCTATCTTTTTGAGAAATTTAGATCGAGCCATCATCTGGAATGAGTTTATTCTGAATCTACTCCTCAAACTACGGCAGCCTCAGACGGAACGAATAGTAAGAACCCTTCCAACAACTGAAACTGGCCTCTTTTGAGTTTACACTGCTTTGAAAAATATAAGGTACGTAAATACAGCGGAGTCCATCCATCAGCTGTTGACGGGGCTTTTAAGACTCACATCAAAACCTTTCACTTCTTCGTCTTTCAACATGTCAACACATAAAACACGTTTGATTTACACCCAGCGTTTCCAGCTTCAATGCGTCGGCGGCTTCAATGCTCGCGGTTTGTGGTGCGTTTGCGGACACACGAGCGCAGCCCCTCGATCGGACTCGACTCGACGGGTTCATTTCTCTCAGACGTGCCGTTTCCTCCCACAATTCAAAGATATTCACGTTTGATGAGGCGGAAAGTCTTGGCGGTTTGTAGCTTCGTGGCGCGTTTGTTTGATTTATGACGGCAGCCTCCATCTCGACCTCGATGGATTTAATTGAGAGAGTAAATAGACTGACATAAAATGGATGAAAAGGATTTTATTTTTGAGCCTTGAGCCATTATTTGAAATTTTGAAGACCTCAGTTCATTTTGACATTTCCCATCTCTTTGTGAATCCATTATGTACTTCTTTCTGTCATAAAATAATGGAACAATTTAATGCCAAAGATTTGATTTGTGCTGGACTCTCCAATACTTTTATTTCCTCAATTGGCAAAGCTATAAAATAGAAGAGTCTGGACACGAGAGAAAGATGAAAAATTGTTCCGACAAAAGACAAAGACTATGAAAGCAGTGCGGTTTATTTGATGGGAGTTCGGTAAAAGCACAATTCAAATATTGTCAAGAAGATGGATCAAAGTGTCCGGAGCTGTCGGCTTTGAAGCTGAAGTACGATGAATCGAGGAAGAAATGTTTGCTGTGCTTCCCATAAACGGTAAAACACGGTGAATCCACATGAAAGCGATAAAGCTTTGTCGATTTGAAACGTTTAATCTCGTCCCCTTTGCGTCTGAAATGGATTAAAGGATGAGGAAGGTCGGGAGCGGGATCCGTGGAGATCAAGGCCAGTGAATGCGGATTGTTTGCCATTTTTCACAAAAAAACAAGGATATTATGACAAAAACAGAATATTTAAATGAATAAATAAGGTCTTTGCTCTGTACACATTCTCAAGCTAAATCCTTATTCATCTGGTTTCTGTGGATTTAAGGAAACGGTACAAACAAACGCAGAATAATGTGAATTTAGATGCAATTGGACAGAGCTACAACCAAACAGAGAGAGTCTAGTGTCGAGAAAACTCTTCACGACAAGCCGCCAACGTTTTAAAAGGTTAAGATGAGTCCAACATGATTTGAAGTGTGTAATGGTTGCAACAGAATGATACGCCAGACCAATTTTACTTTGGGAAGTTAAATGGAAAGTAAATGATCTTCTGCAGTCCACACTCTCGACCAGGAGGACGGAGAAATGTTGGTCTCAGAACTTAGCGTGCCACCTTCACTTTAGACTTAAATTTAAGTTGACACTGGTCAGCTTTTTAGTTCACAGATAACTCCAAGCCTTACCTCAACATCTTTCCTTGTTTTGGCTTTGTGCTGAAGTATACAGGACACTATAATCTTTTGGTCAATGTTGTCCTGTACTGACGGTAAATAAACTTCATCCGAAAAGTCTCCAACCCTTTTTTACTGTGACTCTTTTCGACTCTAAAGGCAGCTCAAAGTTCCTTCACACATGGCTCCTCGTTTATTCCACTGAAAAGGATTTAAATGGGTTTAATATATGTTTCTGTGTCACTGTTTGATGATCTCTCTGCATTTTCAATGGATTCTAATGTTTAAATTACATAAACTAGAGTTACTTTTGTGATAATGGTATATGAATAACTTTTATGATTATTACTTTCATTGGCATTGCCATTTCTTGTAATTATAAGTTAGTTCATTCATCGGTTTATGTCAGACATATTTGATCTTTTATTATTATTAGTGTGAAATTATCTGATTAGTTTTTCTTGCTGTAATGTCATAGAATCATGTGGAAAACAAAAACAAAACCGTCATTTATTATCATACCTTTAAACAGATGAATCAGAAAAATTAACAGATGTTCAGCACATATCTGGAGCTTTGGCCAATCACATCCTTGCTCTCATACAAGGCCCGCTCCCATTGGTCGACACCAATGCAATGAGGAAGTAATGGCTAACGATAACAGACAGATCTGTCTCTGTCTATTCCAGCCCTGGATACGCCTGTTACACAGAGACAGACAAAGAAATGGGAAAACAAAGTGAAATGTAAATAAATATTGACAATTGATGGAGATGCGTCTGACTCTGAACTCAGCTAAAAGTCTAAGGTCAACTCTTTGTAATGTTTTAGTGTTTTAAGGTTGAATTGATCTAATTTCACTTTAAAAAAATAAATAAATCTGTTGTTGGGGATGAAATATTCTGTAATAAAAATTTGAGTCAGGCATCTTTAAGGAAGCATTTACAATGGTTTCATCTTATTACTGTCACCATTTGAAATGTCATTGTAAGTATGAATATTTAGAGATTTCTAAAGATATCCAGGTGTTGTCATCTTGACCTTTTTACCTTTGTCTTCCATTTTGCAGAATAGAATAGCCCCATAACACTTGCTGTGGAAAGGAAAATACGTATTTCCAAAAATATACAGTACACAATGCCTTGACCTAAAGACATTTCACTGAAAATACTGTCAACAAAGATATGACATTATGACTCCAACTTCCTCTTGCTGTTTTCTGACACTTGCAGCAAGTCCAGATGGATGTGTGGAGGAGACAGGCCCAGGGTGAGATGGTGCAATCGTAAAAGCAATTTCACGTTGGAACAGTGACAGATGGTTCAATCTGTCAAAAACAAAGTCGGTTTCTTTTACCCAACGTAACAAACGTTTTCTCACCTCATTCTTTGATTAGAAACCAGCGCGAGACTGTCTTTAGTATCCACAGTCACTTCAGAAACTCACCATTTAGAGCAGCCCTCAAGCAAACTTTATGTATGAAGTGTTTGGTCTGTCGAAGCTTTTACAAAGGAATCGCTAATTGATAACGCTGCAGGATTTCTTAAACCTTCTTTTTTTCTTTAAAGTGTAAAATGTGGAGTATTCAGTCAAACTCAACATTCTATAATCACATCAATAACACTGGAATACTGTCCCTAAACAAATATGGAGCAAGCATACTTTCAAAACTTATAAACCAATGACAAACCACTCTTATTAAGGGTTAGGGTTGGTCTATTTTAGGGGCTTTAAGGGTTTGTGCCAGAGTCAGTCAGAATGAATCCAGATAGCTATCATTTGTCATGTTTCTCTGATGCATGAAAACGACAAATCCCGAACAATGAAAAGGCTCACTGCCCATAACTGAGCAGGTAAACACAATCATTGTTGTGAATCCTGCTTAAATAATCCAGTTCAATGTAATCTGCTATTCCCCAAAGCCTGCGATTATAACATCATCTAAAGGAGTAATACTTTTTAGTTTAGTGTCAATTTGTCATGAAAATATAAGCAAAGTTGAAGTATTTTTCACGTCAGGTTTTAGAAATCACAGAAGCTGGTGTGAGACAGCTTTTCAGGCGTTCAATATAAACTAAAAGGTCTCTTATCTGTGTCTATATTTTGCAGTATCCATGTTTGCTTTGACTAAAACTAACTGGTGCTGAGATAATTGTAAAAGCTGTCATAGAAACCACATTTTCAAGCCATAAAATGAATGATTTGATTAAAATACTCCAAAAACAAGCAGAATATAACAAGATGCAGCTAAAATGAAGTGACTTGATAAGTTCCCAGGAGCAGAATGAGGGTTTTCTGTTGGAATAATACAAAACAACGAGGGGTAAACTGTCTCATTTTGGTCTGAGCGATAGTCATTCAACATTGGTTTGATTCCATCACAAAATATCCAATCAGGAAGAGCCATTATCCACACTCCTCTGACAGCGCCATATAGTGTTTAACAGCCTTAGTTTATTGTGGTTTGTTCCAGAGCTGAAAATACCATCATGAATGCAAAGTAGACAAGTTTATTTTCCCTTTGAACCAGGCTGAACTGATGATTTAATGGTTCAAGCTATTACAATCAAACTGCAAAGTATGACCTTAGATTAGTTTTAATAAAACTACCAATATTCACATTATGTAAATTGTGCTCTCAGCCTGTGATTCGGTCTAACTTTTTAAAGAAAAACTTGAGACAGAAAGAGTCCTTTTACAGAAGTCCTGGAAATAATGTACACTTTTCGGGAAAATGTTAGTAGTATTTTAGCCCCTGGGGTTTTCCAAGGTCACATCTGTAAATTCTGGTGTGTTTAGGGTGTTTAAGGGTGAGGAGGGAGGACATGAGGATACACCAAAGGTTCCTACGTAGAAGTCGATCTCAGTAAATCCTGGCCCACGCTGCGCTTTTGGACAAGAATGTCAACCGAAGTTTGTTTTATGGACAACATCCGCACCATGAACATGATACTCCTGAAGAAAACGAAGAAGATCCCTCTGCTCTTAACTCATCTGTCCTCATTCCTCTGTCCTCTCCTGTCTCCTCTGTGTCTCCTTTGAAGCAGCGCTAACAACAACAACAACACTTTTCACCCAAAACACAAAGATTGGACTCAAGGACAATGTTCTCGCTCCACAAAAAAGCTAAATTTGCAAATTAAATCCATTCTTTAATCTGTTACCATACTTCTTGTATTTATTGCCTTTAGTGTTAGCAGCAGCAGAGTTCACAGCGCCTCTACTGGCCTGGCAGACATACTACAGCATTCCTAACGAGCTTATCCGTGTGAATAAGCTACTGGCCAGTGTTTCCATTTTGTTTAAGTGTAAACAGCCACTAATTGAGAAGAAAGTGGATGTAAATAAGACCCTAACCACTAATCACTGTTGGGCTGCCCTTTATACCTCCAATCAACTCCCCTGAGAGTCCATTTCTGTGGCTGACAACACTAATAATGAGGAAAAGACAAGAGGAAGAGCTGGACGGAGCAGAGCTGAAGATGTTGAGGTTCTCTTTGGGAGTGAAGATGATGGATAGGATCAGGAATGAGTCCGTCGGAAGAACGGCTCGGGTCGTTAGAGAGGGTTTGGACGTGTTCAGAGGAGAAAGAGTGAATATATCAAAGGAAGGAAGCCTAGAGGAAGAGCAAAAGTGAAGTGAAGGAGGAATGAAGGTAAAAGAGCAAAGATGGAGGCAGATTAATTACTGTGACGACTCAAGAACAGAACAGCCCAAAGGAAAAGAAAAGATTACATTGAACAAGTTCTTTCACATTAAAAAACCTGACTGAATTGTTGCCAATCTTTTTCTTTCCTGTCGCCTGAAGATAAAGAAGCTAACGTGAGCTAGCATCCACCATCTTAAAACATAGCGACTTGACGATAATTGGTAATTGCTGCCTTGAGTGACAGTTGCTCCTCGTGATGCATCATAAGAAACTTCAAGTGCTCACTAGACATTTGGACATCAGTACAAAATGGTAAAGTGACTAAATAGTGATAACATGTGAAGCCAGGAGGAAGAACCCCAGGTTATTGCTACAAATGAATCTCACCTAATTAAAAATGTGCTAATAAAACATCCTGGAGATAAAGTGATTTCTTAGAGCGAGTGTGGGCGCCCTGTAGGACACACACAGGAACCTGAAGGACCTGTGTGGTGCGTTCGGGTGTCGTGTAAAGCCCTCCCTTCGCTCGACTGTGCGTTAGAGAGAGAGAGAAAAGGAGGGAGTAGTGCTGGAGCAGAGGAGCACATCTCTTTAGTGGAGCCTCACGGAGCTCGAGCTCTGGACCGGGAGCACTCATCCCACGGTAAAGCCTGACTATTCATCAACACCACACTTTAAAGTACATTTGTGACAGTTATATCGTTAGCATTTTACATATTTTAGATTTATTTCACTGTTTTATATTTGTATTTAATGCTTTTGATAGATTAGATTTGACTAAATGAACTTATTTTGTATTTGTATTAGTATTTTGTGTCTATAGGTTACTTAAATTGATGTTTTTCTTGACTTTATTGACTTTATTTGATTGTTTACTCAGCCTTTTGTGTTTTTGTATCTTCCTATTGCTTCAGCCACACTTATTGCCCGGTAAACCTCGCTCACGTTACCTTCCTAAAGTGCTCTCTGTATTTGACTAATCCCCTCTGTGTGTGTCTCTCTTTGTGTCCTGCCGCTCTTTAGATTTTGTCGTCCGTGCGTACTAAGCCTTGGCTCTGTTTCCGATGAGCGCGCACAAACACAGGAAACGCGGAGAGGAAACGCCGCCATCCGAAACTGTCACTGACCTTCTGTCGTCTTGACAAAAAAACAAAAAACAAAATGGACTTCTTGACCTTTCCTGAGCGAAGGAGAGAGGGAAAGGAAGAAGAGGCGGACGATGTGTGAATCTAAAGTGAGATTTGCACATTGTGTTATGTAGAAATATCCGAAAAGACCATTTTAAAATGAAGAAATGTACTATATGGACTTACTTTTAAAGGATCCATGCTTTGTTTTATGAAAGACTTGGACGTCATCTAAGTGGATTATGACTTCCTGACATCTTTCCGTAAATACAATTGTACAACGGCTGGTGAGTGCCCTGGACCTGCTACTCCTCATTAATATAATTAGCTATAATTTCTTGTGATTACTCTGAGAAAAAGGACTACTTACCTGTTCCATCTTTAAGTGAGTCATTCCTGTTCTAAAGCTAGAGATGTGGATGCCTTGCTTCAAAATGAGGTAGACTTTTGCTGGAAACAATGGAAGATAATCTTACTCTCAATAGCTGAACTGTGCAATTACAGACTTCTTGACAAATTACTACTTACACTTGTGAGCTGTGGATCTTCAGTTTCTTGCTCTAAACCAGTTTCTTGATAGATTTCTGTGTCAAATTGCTCCTTAAACGTTACATTGGGATTTATTCTTTCATTGCTGAGACAATTTTGCCATAAAAAGATCCCAGTCGATGTAATAGAAGTCTTCTGATTAATGCTTTTCTGATTAGAAAGTCAGTCTTTTTTGGACCACACTCGACTTTATGAACTCTTGTCGAATTGTTCCTCCATCATTATATCAGGACCTTTTTTTGGTTTGATTGCTCATCCTAATTAAGACTCTGCAACAATGATAACTGACTGAGACTCTTCGATAAGAAAAGCCCAGCAACAAACTGTATTTGCTCAAAGTCATCTGTTCTTTCTGTAAAAAGATCCCAGTCGACTTCATGGAAGATAAGTCTCCGTTTACTATCAGTAGCTGAACTGTTCTTTTCTTATTACAGACTTATTAACCAAATGCTAATGCTAATTGTGGATAAAAGTTTCTAGACCCCACTCTACCTTGTCTCTACCTTTTGAACTTAAACGTTATATCAGGACTTTTTCGGTTTAATTGCTCGCTCCACAACAATGGAAGCATCATTTAAAAGAGAAAGACAATGCTAAAAAAGCCAAGCAGGGAACTATATTTGCTAAAAGTCTTGTGTTTCTGCCCTAAAGAGATCCCAGACTTGTGAAACCAATCATCTTTCCGAACATGGAGAACGTATCAGCGGTGAGCAACGCACCTTTAGTGTGCAACGAATCGGACTACTACTCCCTCACTTCTGGAAACCGCTCGGACTTGAACTGCACTCCTCCCTCTGAGTTTTACTTCTACGCAGACCTCTACGTGATCTTACCCGTCATCTACTCCGTCATCTGCGCCGTGGGACTCACCGGAAACACCGCCGTCATATACGTCATCCTCAAGGCGCCCAAGATGAAAACTGTCACCAACATGTTCATCTTAAACCTGGCCATCGCTGACGACTTGTTCACGTTAGTTTTGCCCATCAACATCGCCGAACACTTGCTGCACTACTGGCCTTTTGGGGAAGTTTTGTGCAAAATCATCCTCAGCATCGACCACTACAACATCTTCTCGAGTATCTACTTCCTCACCGTTATGAGCATCGACCGATACTTGGTGGTGTTGTCGACGGTGAGGTCCAAACGAATGCCTTATCGTACGTACAGAGCGGCCAAGATCATCTCCTTGTGCGTCTGGGTGCTTGTAATCCTCATCGTCATGCCTTTTACCGTTTTTGCTAGCGTCTACGTCAATCCAAATGATGATAGAAAAAGCTGCCTCCTGAGCTTTCCCAGCCCAGAGAGTCTGTGGTTCAAAGCTAGCCGGATTTACACGCTCATTCTCGGGTTCGCCATTCCCGTATCGACCATCTGCATCCTCTACACCATGATGCTGTACAAGCTGAGGAACATGCGGCTCAACAGCAACGCCAAGGCGCTAGACAAAGCCAAGAAGAAAGTCACCATTATGGTTTTTATCGTCTTGGCCGTTTGCTTGTTTTGCTGGACGCCGTTCCACCTGAGCACCATCGTAGCGCTCACCACGGATCTGCCGACGACTCCGCTGCTAATCGGGATTTCCTACTTCATCACGAGCTTGAGTTACGCCAACTCTTGTCTCAACCCGTTCCTCTACGCCTTCCTGGACGACAGCTTCAGGAAGGCTTTCAAGAAGATGCTCGAGTGCAGACCGGCCTGAATGTCCAAACACACAAAGTCCTTTCATTGAGGCCTACAAGCTCAGAAGAGACTCTGTTTTTGAGGGAAACTGGGCATTTGATATTTGGATGTTTATTCATTTGCATTAGGCGACTTTTGACAATATTAGCACCTTATAAATGACAAGGATACAAAATGAAGACAACAGAATGCAATAGACATGTGGTTTTAGGTATGGTCTGTTTTAACAAGCTTTAAATGTGCTTTGGGTAAAAGGTTACAGTGTATAGTTAAACCAAATCAGTCAAAAACATCGAAATAACAGCGTTTGCACTTGATTTTCTTGGAAAAACAACATTTTAAGCTCCATGGAACCCAGTGGAAGGTGCCATTTTAGTTTAGTTTGCCTTGCTCATTTTCCTACAGCTTGACAGACTTATTAAAGATAGGGTTTTGTAGTTTTTGGCGTCTTCTAGTGGCAAAATTGTAGATTGCAATCCCTCACTTTTCACTTCCTCCTTTGAAGACAGTGCTAACATCTACGGTAGCTCTGCAGGGACATGCTGTTGTCTGAACAAGCCCGGCAGAAATAGGTCATATTTTGAAATCAAATCTTTTTATTTGTGACATTTAGCTTGATGTCCTCAGCCTTCATGAAAGAGTGAGTCTGCTCTGGGCAGCAACAGGCACCGAAAGTAATTAATTTCCTGTTGTTTCCTGTGGTGCTTTAAATATCTGTTTTTTAAAGATAACACGTGTTATTTTGAAGTGATTATACATTATTAAAAAAACACGTTCGACTATAAATCACAACATTTTACACGATGCACCTTTAAGTCGTTTAGTTTCTGTTTTTTCTGCTCCTCAAATCAATTTTACCCAAAAAGATTTTATCGGTGCATATCTAAGTTTAAGAAGCATTCAACTGTTTCCCTGGACCTTGCCAAACTTAGCGATTGGTTGCAACATCCTGCCGTTTGTGTATCTCCTACACGTTCAATGCCAAAATAACCCAATCAGTGCTATTTTTCTGTAAACCTAAAAACTTTTCGACTCTGGATGTTGAAACTGTCTTATATCATGCTAAACTAATGAAAGTAATAACAAAATGAAGTTTGAGCAGTTTGCCATTTGCGGTTTCCTTCAGATTGCTTTTGGCAGAAGTCAATGTGAAAACAATAAACAACTATAATGAGTTTGAGGCAGGCTCTTCTCAATCACATTACTACGGTTTTGAATTCATATTGATTTTTATGGCAACAAGCTTCAGCTCACAGAGCACATTGAGCATTTGGTTGATGAAATGACCAATAACGCTTGCAATAATAAAAGCTAATTGACCGCAGTAATGCTTTTGTTTTCGAAGATGCGTCTGCAAATGGAAATGATTATCGGGAGTTTTCTGGGACTTTATGAGTGTATAAGTGTTGCTGTATTGTTAAATTGAACTGAAAAGAGTCCAGTCATGACCTTCATTGGATTCTGTCAAACCTTACAGGACTAAAGGGCGCTCCCAAAGGACGTGGACGTCCGCCGTGGGAATAAACACGACTCCACACAACGCCATTGATTTGTACGCTGTCAATCAAATCAATAATACGAGAAAAGTCAGGGTTGGAAGTATCATTGAATCATGGGACTGCACTAAATGTTATTGTCCATTAGAAGATCCATTCAGAAAACTACGCCATTTATAACCTACGATTCCAAGCTGTCAATCAACATTTCACTTTAATTATTCAAAATTGATTTATGTGGTACTTATTTTTCCTTTAATTCAAAGCTGATCTATCCAACCCTGACACTTGTAGCATAGGCCTGATTAAAAACAGGCATGGGACAGGAGGGCTATGTATAAAAAAAAAATCACCTATTCTTCATTTTGCTTCATGTATTTTAATGAGCGTGTGTCGCCCCCTGTTGTCTGCAGGGGTGCATTACCTGAAAATGCCTCCAGAGCCATGTACAGACTTGACAAACATTTGATCACATTTCAGGACATGGCAGATTTTTGTGAGACTTCATTGATGTTTATTTAAATTCATTGCGTCTTTTTTTTATTTCAGATTGTATCCAAATAATGTTTTTTTTTTTTGCACATATACTAAAGCACTGTACTTTTTGTCGAGTTAAAATGATAATATGTTGAAAGTTAATTTGTAAAAAAAAAAAAAGAAAAAAAGAAAAGATAACAGATTTTACAAGAAAGTCATATAATATTTAATTAAATGAATGAGTAGATAGTTCTGTATCATTTAAACCCATTCAGTGGTCACAATACTCCACCGAAATCCAATTTATTTTTATTTCTTGTTATTCACTTTTATGATAAGTTTGTTTTCTCCATTAAAGGGACGATATCATCTCTATTGATTATAAGGCTCCATCTGATATTTAAATCAAAATTGGTTATTGACATATTCATATTCCTGGGTAACCTATTATTACATAATGTGATTTTGTTTATATTATGTACTGTATTAAGTTTATGATTTTTCTAACTTGAAAGAAACCTGTTGAAACATGTTATTCAATGTCAAAATTTGAATATCTCAAAATCACACTTATTTCTAAGATGTATGTCAAATTGGCATTCAATATGATCAACTGTCAGCAGGGGGAGTAGTGAGCAGAAAACACATTATATCATTAGAAGAAGGGCTCAAGAATGAATGCACCAAATACTAAAATTGTTAAAAATATATATATGTACTCTGGTATGTGTTTGGACTTTAAACTCACTCAATTCATCTTTTATTGTTGTTAACTTAATTTAAAACAGAAAAGCTGACCGTTCGATACTAAAAGTGTGCTTCTTTTATAAAGTTTGATGTCTTACAGGACTCTGCAGCTTTAAAAAGGAGGGAAAAACTCTATTTGGCTTGTTTTTCAAAGTTCTTCAGAGTAAGACCGAGCAGTGTCAGAGCTCATTACTCCCCCTACTGACAAATCATTATATTACAAGTCACCCAGGACAGCACTTTCTGTTTTGGGTTGATATTTTCACAATACATGTTTAAAATACTTGAAATTCTCATATATTAATATAAAGCTATGTGTAAATATAAAATATTACATGTTGACCCTTTCATTGAAAATAAATGCCATAGAATATGTCAAAAATATCACAAATATAATATATATAGTCCCAAAGTGAAATAAAAATGCAAACACAAACCAATATAAAGCTCATTTAATTCAGCTCTTTTGCTTTGAAATAACAGTGTCTCAGTTAACATACTGCATTAAATGTGCCATAATCACCCTCAAACTATTCCACTGTAAATACTTTTCCATATAAATGTACAGGCGAATGTATATTAATGAATTGTAAAGTTGCATATCCTATTCCATATTTAAAACCTGTGTCACCAATATGATTATGAATCATTGTACTTTATGCAGCCTGTAATTAAGAAATCATTTATTTGTGTACTTTAGAAATGTCTATGTCTGTCTGTTGCTTAAGAATGAACTGATAAACATTATTTTTTCCACTCACTGGTGTATTTTCTTCTGTGTATCCGTAACACGTCCTCCCTTTGTTTACACTGTTAATTGTATATTTACTGAAGGAGCTTGACGTGTTTTTATCGGCTCGGGTTTGGCCTCGCGGAGATGGATGTCAGTGTGGGCGGTGCACAAACAGATGGATTAGTCTTCCCTGAGCATCTTGGGAGCGAAAGGTCACGGATTGAATCTCAGCAGCTGTCTCCAGTGACCACTCCTCGTCTAAAGGAGCGTTAACAGCCAATATCATCACTCCAGAGATACCACACAGACAACATCAATCTAACAAAAATGTAATTATTATAGCAGTTTAAGTTTGATCATAGTTATAGGTTATATGAAAAACAGACACTTAAAGGAGAAGTTTGTATTAATTTGATATAAAGTAAGGGTAAATAGCTCTATCTTAAAACAGACATCACTATTTTCGAGTCTTAAGTGATTGGACAAACTTGATTTTGTTGATTTTTTTGCATTTACTGTAGTTCAATCTGTTAGAAAAGTATTTATCATTATTTATTGGTGAAAAGACTTCAAATTCTTCATGAATAGCGTGAATTAATGTAGAAGTCTAGTGTTTTCATAAAGATAGGGTATAAAGATGACTGTTGAATCAGTGACCGTGTAGTTTTATATTGCCTCTTCTTTGCAAAAACAGAGAGTATATTTTCATATTTCTCATCCCATTTTGTCCAATCAGTAGAGACAACTTGCTGTGTTCGCTTATTTACCAATAACCCACAGATCTATATTTCCAAAGCTTCAAATCAATCTATAATTTGACAACAAAAACAATATCACCATCAAATATAACACAAGATTAGCAATGTTTAATTATTTAAGTGCATTTTACCAAATTTAAAACAGTATAACATGTCTGATTAGAGTGGTATTTACTTGTGAATTATTAATCTATTTGTCGTAGAGGCAGAAGTCCACCAGGGGGCGAAAGTGTTATTTTGAAGGATTATTTGTACTTCCGGGTCAGCTTTTCCTTCTTTCCTGTCTGCCATTTGTCGTGTACGGTCAGTATCTGCATTGCTCTCGTCTGAAATTACTTTAAATACCTTATAAATCCGCCAAATAGCTTGTTTTTCAGATTGATATATGTTATAGACGTTGTTAGGTCACAATTCGTTTGATTTTGGAGTTAATCGAGTCCAAAGAGAGTGAGATAGATGTATTTTTTTTCGCGAAGCCGTGGTGTGTGAAGAGCCACATGCGGCCGAGACGTTAGCCACATATGCTAGCTGTGGTGCTAACCGGCTAAACCTGTATTAATTACGTATAAGTAGCTTTAACTAATGCTTCATCAATATTTAAAACGGTGGAAATGCTATATGATGATGCCCAGGTTCTAATAAAGCTCCAGATTCAGTGCTAATTAAACGCATGTCTGCTGTATTTGGCAAATACCGAGGCTTCCGTATTCAAACACAGTGCTCTAAAGAAATGTGTCTCGCTTTTTATTTTTCTCTTGCAATAGACAACCTCTAAACTACAGACATGCAGAACGACGCTGGTGAATTTGTGGACCTTTACGTCCCACGTAAATGGTGAGTAGGAAACACAGAAATGGTGTGAATGTCATGGACTCTCTCAAAAATTTACTTTGGCGTAATCTAGGTTATCACAATGTTTGAAGTGCCCAAATCGAGAGAATGGTGTCATAAGTTGTCACTTAAAGCGGGGTAGTAGTTTAGATGACGCAGATTTTTTAATTTTCTAGTCTTTGCCCATGTTTGATTGGAAGAATAAAGATAAATATACATAAATCAAGTTGTTTTCTCTTCATGTAATTTATATGCTTCTAGAGTATGTGTGTTGCTTGTACTTTGATTTCTTACGCAAAAGGAAATGAATAAAAGTTTTGGTGGCATTTAATGTAAAATTTATGTAGAAAATGCCATTGTTAATGCATATGATCAAACAGGCTCTAAGTAAACACTGTTAAAAAGACTTAAAAAAAATTGTGAGCAGCTCATTTAACAACTGTGACAACATAAAAAATATGTACTTTTGCAACTCATTTTTCACAATGGTGTTCATGGTGTATTTTTCAGCTCTGCGAGCAACAGAATCATTGGAGCTAAGGACCATGCCTCCATCCAGATCAATATCGCTGAGGTGAATGTGGTTTTTATTTTTCAACAGTAGGTAGTAGTGTAGTGGGTTAGGGCTCAGTGGAGATATGTGTAAACAGTCTAAATCTCTCACTCTTTTAACACAAGTCTGATGTAATTATGTGTAAATCCATAAGAAGAACCAAGGGTGCAGCTTATGTAACAGTAAAAGATGGATTTTAAAGCTAGTGAAGAAGCAACTGAATTTATGAGTTCACACTAATTAAAACCTGATCATGTCTCTGTCCCAGTGGGAAATTAGAGAGAGTGGATATCTTAAACTTTCACTTGAAACTTTTGGCTCTTTTTTTTTTTGTAAACTCCTATAATGTTTCTCTTTATGCTTGATTCTCTGAAGGTGGACAAGACGACCGGCCGCTTCAACGGTCAGTTCAAGACCTACGCCATCTGTGGCGCCATCCGCAGAATGGTGAGTTCACTGCTCTGGTTTCACTTTTCCAAATGTTTTGTGCTCATTGGTTATGTTTCTGTGCATTTGTCCATGAATTTTAAAAAAAGGGTCAATAATAGAAGGAAGACTCCATATACATATATAATACATTTGAGCAGATGGATGTGTGATGGAGACTGTTTAATATGAAGAACACACTTTTAAAATCTACTGGATTAAGAAGTATAATTGTCTCTATAACATTATTCCAACCAAAGGTCACATACTCTACATTAAGTTTAATCTCAAGTGTGTAACAAATCTAGTAGCCAGTGGTATGGCTCTTGAATAAATAATGCACTGTTTGATGAAGACTTGTGTGCTCTGTTCTGATGGTTGTGCCTCCTCTTCCTCCTCCTCCTCCTCTTCAGGGAGAGTCTGATGACTCCATCCTGAGGCTGTCCAAGACCGATGGCGTCATCGCAAAGTAAGTTTCATGCATGACGACTTCTTTAAGAGTTTGAGTTTCCAGTGAAAAGCTTCCGTGTGCAGTATATGTTATTAGTTCTGTTAAAGAGGATTTATTTCAGTGCAGTGTACTGTCCATTAACCTAAATCAAAGTATTTTGAAATCTAGTAAAACTGTATACAACAGCATCACTTGGACGTTCTGTAAATTTACATTAAAGACATGATTTGTGAATTCCCAGTTTCACCCAAATTCTTATCAACCTTTCCTATTTTTTTACAGGAATTTCTGAGTGTACCCCTGGAGCTGTGGACATTTGTAAAATAAAATGGGAAAAAAACTTGATTGAATTTGTGTTTCTTTATGAGTGGTTGGGGGCTGGTGTTGCTGGTGTGGACCCTTTACCTCCAGGTTATATTTAAATGTTTACTTGTTTTACTTATATATTTTACAAGACAAAAGTGGAGTAAATGTTCTTGGTTCAGAATAACCTACAACATACTGTCTACATCTATGAGACTTCAATTTTAGAGTAGCAGGAACTATTCTTCAGTCTATCGTAGGTATAATGTTTCACTACATGAGGTCCTCTGTTTATTCCAACAGCTTGCATAGGGTTAAATTACAGCTTAAACATTTAAAATACATCCCACAAATAAAATCATGAGTAGAATTATTTATTTTACACTTATTTTAATGCATTAAAGAAAAGTTGTTTAAAGTGGTTATATTTTTATGGCCCTTGTTTTGCGCTCACCTTGTTGGGACCCATCTAAAAGTGGAACAAGTGCTAATATAACCTGCTCCACTCTGTTTAAAAGCCAAGAAAGTGTCCAGTTAGTGCTCTGCAATAGGCCACAGCAGTGAGATGAGACTTTATCCTAATAATGACGCTTATGTACAGTGTAAGTAGCCGTTATTACGTGAGGATTTGGGTGTTGTTCAGAGATTTCTCCAGCAGAGGGCAGTATGGGACCACAAATGAAGTCCACAAACCTCTTTAGGACTAATCTTAAGACTTTCTATACCGTTTATTTATGGTGACTGGAGTAAAAATGGTATTATCAGAAGTTTATTTGCAGATAAAGACTTTGGCAGTGAAATGCATGTATTTTTTAATCTATATCTTTAATTTATTGGTGGCTTTCTGTGCCTCCTACGCATTTGGCCTGCAGCATCTGTCTTTTTGCGAAGTGTTGCAGACCTAAACCACAGTTATCAGTGAGAATAACAGGGCGAGGGGCAGGTTTGGAGCAGTTACCCTGGTCTGGTATTAGTCTAAACACAGACGAGAGGTGAGAGCGGTTGGAGGGCGTCCCCAAAAACACAGCGACCATCATCAGCTGTGGGTTTACTGCCTGTTTCCCACACATTTCTGTCCAGGCCTCCGGGTGATGCAGACGCTGGATGAGAGGGATGTCATCATGGTTCCCACAAACTGTAGTTAAATGGAGCGATGGGAGTGTTGGCTGCTCTGTATCAGTGTCAGAAACAAGTGTCAGGATGGAGCTATGTTCATGTCAGGACGAATGAGAAACAAAAAACACGACAAGCCCAGATTAAGGACTTGGAAGGGTCAGCACTAAGGTGTTTTCCATCCTTCTGATGACCCTCAGTTGATTTTTGCGTTTATTGTGCTGCCAAAATCTTTATGAACAAGAGTGGTGCTGTATTTTGGACAGATCTGTGTTGAAAAATCGTTTACATCTTCCTGTCTATACCATTTATTACAAAATACAGTCTCTAGTTCAGGTGTTTCCGTTCCTTTTGGGGTAAATGATGACCCCTCTCTTTGACTAACAGTGTCCGAGGAGAAATGACAGAGTCCCGCAGTGAGTGTGCTCTGCTGTTAGGGCTTTAAACCCATCACTCTGTTGGAGAAAATGGGAGTACTGGTAGTAAATGGCAGTATAATGGTAAATGGTTAAATGAGTGACTGTTAAAAGCCTGGGAACAAAAGACATCTCTGTAATCACCAGCGCAGCTTTTACAAAGTTCATTTAACAGAAAGACACTAAAGCCGAGTACTTTGAATGACTTTGGGATCACTGCTGTTGAACTCCTGCTGTGTTTATACATATTTATTTGTAAAGTAGACCATAATTGACATGTACAAGCATAATAACAGTTGATATAAATGGCCATAAAGCTATATTTTACTGTTTGATCATGGAAGCTGCAGTCACGTTTTTAAACAAAAGTAGCTGAATATATTTCAGCGATCTGGTTTCATGTGACACAGTTTTTTATTTATTTTTATTTTTTGCATTTTGACCATTTAAGTCCATGTCTGAAAATGTATCTTGTGCATTAGCTGTGTAGAAAGTAAAGTGCTGATCTGGTTCAATACAATCAGTCTCAGATTTAAGTTAAGTATCTGGCTGCACTTTTGATAAAACTTTTGATTCTTCCTTTTTTATGTGTAAGAGTAGCATCAAAAGTATATTAAAACAACACATTTGGATTATATATGAGGCTACAGTATGTATTTCACTTCATATACACGTGAAAAGAAGCAGAAATACATAAATAAACAGACATAATGGACATAAAGGTCATCATTAAAAGGTGTGTTTAAGATAATATCACCTCTCTCTGTGACAGACAGATCCTCAGTATGTGTCCTTCATGTGAAAGTCATGCTAAACATGCAGCGAAGGGAGTGTCCCGACGAGTCACGGCTCGCCAAACAATGATGTTAACATGAAGAGATGGGCTGCCCCCCACCTGCCCCCCACCTGGCCCTCCACCTGCCCCCCACATACCTCGTACACAGACTACGGCACAAAGAGAGCTGTGTTCAGAGAAAAGATGGAGAAGCGACGAGCTCTTGGCAGTACATCCATAATACAGCATAGACGTCCAAAAAATGAGCTCAGCCGGAGTTAGGTTTGAGGCACATTTTGTAGGAACATGAAATGCTCAGTAAAATATGTTTGAGGAGAAATTTTTAGGTTTGAAGAAAACTTTGAAAAGTGAAAGCCTATGAGCAGCACAAAGAGTAAATCGGGTTAAAGTTGTGTTTGTGTCAAAAAATACAAAGTACCGACAAAAATGTGAGGGTTAAATAATGAAAACATGCAATTTCAAAAGCCATAAGGTTAATTTATCCACAAATATGAATCCTAGGCCCCCTTCAGACCCCCTTCCATAGTCTAAAGAGGGCCCTAGATGTGGCCTCTGATGATTTGTCGGTGACTGTGACCTGGAAATGAAGTAATCAACCGCTACTTGAAATGAAATATTGTGTTACGTTTTACATTTTCACCAATCAAAGCAGAGCTGGATGTGTTTGTCTTTGGATGTCCTTTTATTCCGGAGCCAGTGCACATTTTAATTAACCCAGAGCTTTAGTAAACACATGACATCAGAGTTAAAACAGGGAACAAAAGAGACGGAGAGGGCCCACCAGGAGAGTGTTGTCGAACGGGACAAAAGCCCAGGACGTGTGCGTACCTGCCTCAGAGACACATCTGAGAGCGCTGACAACCCAAAACATCCCCTCCCCGGCCCTCAGCCCCGCAGCCTCATCCGCCCCGAGCCCCCCGTCCCGCTCGGAGGGTCCTATCTGATGCACCAGGAGGGAAGCCCAGGAATGCTCCCAATACACAACTGTATTTATTATCTGCAGGGGTTTGGCTGGAAGTGAGGGAACAAGAGTGTTATCTGTGTAGCTGAGGGCTCACAGTCTGCTGAGTGTTTTGTGATAAATACTTGAGAATTTATCCAGGGAAATAATAAAGGATTGTTAAGACCTGTATTTAACACATAATAATGACGTTCCATGAGGTAACAGGTAAATAAAAAGTGGATAAAAGGGTATTTTTCAACGTTTCTGGCTGCTTTAACTCTAACTAAAAGTCTGTGTGAATGCGTTATTGCAAAGTCAGCTTAAGACGAGGCGACCTTCATTGTTAACTTAAACAACGTAAATATGAACCAGCCATGTTCTTTGTCTTTGCCAAATTGATCTGAAATCCCTTCCAGTTTGTAAATGTGGCTGTCTACAGTTAAACCTCAAAATAACACTTTTGCATTTGCCTTTCTTGGAGAATTGGTATTAGTTGTTTTTTTGTTTTTTTTTTACAACAGCAAGTCCCTGAAGAGTTGTCTCAAATCCACAAACACTACAGCAGTTCTTGGCATAAAAAAAAAGAATTAGGATACCTATAAACGTTTCAAAGTCATCAATAATCCCTTAATAAGCACATTTAAAGAGGAACATGTGGTAACAGTGTTTGAATTGGTGTGTGATCAGTGACCTGCAGCGAGCCCCGGCCCCAGGACGTCCCCTGAACGCACCACGGGGATAAACCCCCACACGGAGCAGCGGCAGGGGTCCGGCCGGCGGGGGCTGTCGGGGTCTTTATCAGAAACAAGAATCACGTCGAGCAGCTCCTCTCTGATTATTTTATCTCATTCATTTGTTACCCACTGATCCTTTTAGTTATTTATACACAGATAATACCAAAAAACAAAACTCATTTACAAAAACAGACACATTTCAATCAGCAATTTGTGGCATTGTCATCATTTATTTGCTTCCAATCTCTGATCAAAGCCAACAAAAAGGTAAGAAATTTGAAATGAACCAGAATTTTGTGTCTCTGTCTTCTTCAAGCACAAATCATCTCGAGTAAAAGTTCATTAAACCTTTACAAATCCTACTTTTATTCAGTTTAAACTCTGAGTAAACCAGTGTGTCATTCTGTCTAAGTTTTTGCAGTGATTATTGTATTTTAAACCAAAGCTGAGAAGCTGATTCACGACAGGTACGTCCAATAACATCACTAACAGTTAACAAAGCTAACCTACTGAGCTAACAAACATCTATGAGGCTACTGTAGCTCTAGGGTCCTTCAGAGCTACAGAAAATAAACATTTATCAGTGTTTTTCATTGCAACAGGCGATACACAAGCCCCACATGCTTCACCATAAAAAACCAACGCATTAAAAATAAACCTTTTGAACAAACTCAGACTCTACATCATGGTGAGTTTTCTTAGATTTATATTATATTATTTACAAGTGTAGTATATATATTTTGTACATGTAATAAATCTAACACTAATACGGTTCGAACCCTGTCTCTTCTGATTGGATAAAAGGGGACAGGATACGAGAAAATAAAGTCTCTATTTCGAAGCAGAATGACTGGGATGTTAGTGACTCAGTGCTTTATAACAATAATGTACATTTAATTAGGAATATCAAACTGCATAATCCTTGTTTTGCTTATTTCACCTTTAATTAAAATGTAAAAAAATATTTTAAAAATGACAGAGAGCAGGCTTGGGGCTTGTGTATCACCTGTTGTTGTTGTTTTTCGTCAGTCGTCCAAAAGATCAGACTATTGACATGCTCAAAACACATTCAATCAGCAAGATCAAGTTCATCCAATGTGACAAAAAGTTAAATTATTACATCTCCAGACCGGTCAGTGATGAACTGCAGTAGATTTTATTCTGAGTGTTCCCCGTTCACTCTCTGTTGGTTTGTGTGTGCAGCCACCGTCGGGGGGTAAACCGGGCTCCATTGATGGTGCAGTCAGCGGTTGCCACGACGACAAGTGACCTATCCCTCGCTTCTCTTTGGGTCTCCGCGGAAACCAGGAAGTAGATTAGTTCTAGAGTCCGGAGAGAGAAAGAAAGGATTAGTGAGGTGAAACGACGAGGCCTCTTTCTGCCTCCGTTTTATTCACTCTCTTCTCATTCTCTTGGTCCTTTTATGGACAGATAGAGTCTATTTTAAACCTTAATCTCATCTCTCAGTCTCTGTCCGGGTTTTCTGATCTATTCAACGATTACCTAATTATTTTCAAGCAGTTCTTTGTTCATTTGTCCATGCAGTTTAAGATTTATTACATACGCAGCACAGATGTGTAAGATTTATAGTGTTTTTGTCTATGAAATCCTCAAAATAACGCACTTTTCTATTGGAAGAACCCATTAGTTTCATAACTTCCTGTTTCTTTCTCTACAGCTGCCCAAAAGGGAACAAACAGATCCCCAGCATGTCCCTGCAGGGCTACCGTAGATGTCTAAATACTGCACAAACAAAAGGAGGCGTGAGTGACCTATAGCATTTCTTTCTTCTTCTCTGGAAATAAAATGGTATTACGACATAAAGAGAGTTTTTACAGATACTGGTCTCTGTTTTAATCATGCACAGACTTCCCTTGGATCATCGTAAATACTCCCTCTCATTTAATCATTAGTCATCATCATCATGTATAAAAATAATTGTGTTTATCCCACATCTGCAGCTCGGGACAGGACTGTGGATCTTACCAGGTCCAAACATGCATCTAGACTTGAACAACAGTGTCTGAGCAGATAATCACACAGAATCAGACTCAAATAATTAACCTTTAGTGTGAGCTAGGTTTCAGGAGGACCGTGCACTTTCTTAATGTGTCCCGTACAATTCCTTGAGCCCACTATTTTATTTATCAATCAATGAACTGAAGCAACGGGCTACATTAAACACAGACTTTGGGACTTTTGAGAGAGAATGTCATGAAAGCCACTAGTTTTTTCCTTGTTTTAGTTCAAATAAAGGTAAAAAGGATCACTTATTTGTTTTAGAATCACCAAACGTACAAACTTTGACGGTCTCACATCTTTGCTCATTTATCAAAAGTCATGTCTTTCATCTTAAATCTCTCTAAAAAAGCCCTCTTGTCTTGAACATGTGTTGGACCCACTCTGAAAGCTGCCTGTGGAATGTAGAAGTGTGTTGGTGAATGAGGCTCGTCTGCATTAACACGACTCCTTTAAACTGACCCCCGCTGTTTGTGAGTGAGGGTCCAGTCACAGTTCAACACGAGGCTCAGACTGAACCAGAGCAGAGCGGAAACAGACGTGTGCCCTTTCTCTTGGGTCTCATTTCACCTGTCGCATCACAATATGGATTTTTATTTGTGAAACTGAACGATAAGCATGTTCAAAATGATGCTATAAAGTGTTTAAAAACCTGAAAATACACAGAATATCACAAATGTCTCAGGACTCTATTTGGAGCTAAATCTACTACTCTTCTGTCTCACTTTTGGGAATTTTTCGTTTCCTTTTCTTTGCGGATGTGACTTTGTTTGAGGTGTAAACATCCGTTAAAACCTAAAGAGTTCAGAGGCTCTCGGGACTGTTTCACTCACAAACTCACCTGGGCAGGTGTTTTCTCTGAGAAACAGCAGAAGACACTCTTTCATCTTCAGAAGTGGTTCCTGTGGTTAATTAGACGGCGCTGCTCCGGAGTCTGTGAGAAAACGTACAAGTATTTAAAGAAACACACAGCTGCTGAGGTGGTGTTTTTAGAAAGAGAAACAATTAAAACTGTTATTATACAATTTAATGATGACATATAAAATGTATTGTGTGTTATTTTTGTGGCATGAAGCTGGGTACAGCCACTGTGTTGGAAAAAAGAACCTCTGGCTTTTCAAACGTCTAAATTTCTCTTTTTATTCGCGAAAGATTGATGGAACAGGACCAGTCTGTTGTGATGAAGAAGGAGCCGAGCTTAAAGGCAAACCTTCAGTTTATCAGAAGATCCACACTCAAAAAGGTCAAAGGTAACATTAACTTAAAAAACCCTTCACCTTTAAGGACATTTTTTAAGTCATATCTTTTTTTTTTCCAATAAAAACATTCTAACAAAAACAAAATGCATTTGCCTGGGAAACATTTTACAACTTACTTACAACTTACAACATCATATTTTCATGTAAATTGACCATTTTTTCCAATTTTTGTCCATTTGTGGTCCTTGTAGTTTCAGTCTGTGTCAGTTTTTCCATTAAGAATATATCCTCTTCTATTGCGATCCATTGGTCCATTGATGATGTGTGTAATTTACCCCAATTTCTTGTTATTGCTCTCTTAGCTGCTATCAACAGTGTTTTTTTTAAGTCATATCTACTTGTTCTTGTGAATTATGTCCATTTCCTACATATTTTTAATTACTCGATTGCTTGATCATTATTGTTTTGGTTCCCATCTGAAATAGCTCCGGTAGCAGTTCCTATTGCCCCCTGGACGCCTCACTGGGGGGTATCCCTGCGTTGTCCCGTCAAGAAGAGGCAGACCCAGGACACGCTGAAGGTAACATGTCTCTGGAAGAATTGGGAAGAGAGAAATCTGGGCTTCTGTGCTCAGGCTGCTGCCTCTGAGGAAAATTAATAAAATAAATCAATGAAAATAATCTAAAAAACATTCATTCAAAAGTGTATAATAGAATGATCTGTGTTTTGATAGTGTCTTACATGGAGGAAACATGACTTGAAATTGAATAAAACTACAAATAATAAACTTTACACATAATATAACTAAGTAAAATATCAATTTAGGGAATAATGTTTGCAAATGTTTCTAACTTTCCATCACTTTTGTCGAATGTGCCTTGGTCTTTTTCCATCTTGGCTCTAAACGTGCTGCTACATTGTTGAAAGTTTAAAGCAGAAATGAAAAGTATCAGAACTGACCTTGTCATTCTCTGCTCCTGATGTGGACTGTAGTGTTGCCTCTTGGAGCTTTTTCAAACGAAGCGTGTCCTTGGGCCTGTGTGACCTTCGACCTTCACTTCACACTGACCGCAGGTGTGTATGAAACCTACCTTTAGAATATGAAAATATCTCTGATTATTATGAGTTAGGATTGACTCTCGTTGCATCAGAAACAAGCCTTAGTGACATACTGTGACATTTAGAGCTAAGACTGATCTGTCTTTATTCTTTCATTCATTCATTGTCATATAAATTTAACTTTTCTAACAGCTAACTTGAAATTCTGGTTGACGTCTACCCAATCAGATCATCATCGAGGCAAGTTCAGGTAGATATTAATGTGTAAAATGACATGGATGATGTATGTTGTGATGTTGTCCAAACATAATGCTTTTTAATGTATTTTCCTGCTGTTATAGCTAACTCTTTAAAGCTAACTGTTTAAAGCAGTGGAACCTATACTTTTTCCCTCAGAGGTCAAAGCAGAAATGTATTAAATCTTTTGCATGTAATGAAAAGAAATACACTTCTTCCTAGGTTTGTTAAAAATACCTTATGTCTGTTTCTCACGGCATCTACCTCCATTTTGTTCTGATGAAGTAGCACCTAATCGGAAGATCTTTGACCCAGACCTTTTAAAAATCCATTAAATAGGACTAGTGATAGGATTTTTTTCTTTAAGACCCTTTAATTGAATGTAAAGTTAATGTGAGCATGGCCAGCTCATCCATCTTTGCAGATTATCTCAGTTCTCAGTTTCAATCACAAAATATAATAACCTCACGGCAACTTTTTAGGATGTTTAATCAATTAAAGGAGACAAATGATGCTGCAAACTCTAATGCTACCTCTTCATCTTCTGGTTCTGGTAATATATGTGTTTCTCTGGTCACTCAGAGTTAGTGGAGGATCAGGTTATTGTTTCAACGATCCTAAGGCTTTATGTTCTGAGGGAGAAGCTACTCTCTTTTATGAGTGACACCATTCATTAGTCTTTAATTCTAGATTCTGTGTAGATCAGAAATGATGATATCATTATTTCCAGGTCTGAGGATGAGGCTGCACTGTGACAGCTGTTATTAAGGTCTATATGAGGAAGTGTTGAAATATAGACGTGAATGAACAGATTAACAAAGGCAGGAGACATCTATGAGACATGTAATAATAACATTTCATACAGAAAACAGAACCAGCAGTTTTCTTCGTTCAGTTTCCAGGAGTAAAGGTTGAATCTGTGTGTGGCCGTTTGTGTTTGGGTTTAACACCTGAGCGTTTGTGTTTGAGGGGGTCCAGCTCCCATTTGTTGTTTGGTCACTTGGTGTTTGCTGTGAAAGAATGAGGAATTAATGAGGCTGTAAAACTCAGGACTAAACCCACGGCTGAAACTTTAAAACACAGCTCAAAGCCAGGTCTGAACCGTAGTCTGAAGTCAAACGGAAATAAACCAGGACCAAATTCAAGACTAAACCTAAGACTAAAAGAGAATTTAAGTCTAGATTAAATCAGGATTGAATCTAAAAAGTTCTAAAGCCAAAACTGAACCTAAAACAAGACTAATCCAGACCTTAACCCAGGACTAAATCTGGAACGGTCCAGAACTAAACCAGACTAAACTAAACCAGAACTAAACCTACAAAACTAAACGTAAGACAAATCCAGGTCTAGAACTGATTCAGGACTAAAGCCAAACTAAACTAGACACAGCTCAGACTACAACAAGGACAAAATCTGAACTAAAACTAGACTATACAAGACTTAATCAGCCAAACCAGGCTTACAAACAAGACTAAATTACGACCAAATCAGAACTAAACTAGGACAAAACAAGACCTGATCAGACTAGATCTAAGAATAAATCAGGGTTAATACAAAACCTATGAATAAACAAGTACTAAACCAAGTCTTAACCCAGGACTAAACCTTGAACTTGGCCTCCTTCAGTGAAAAGTACCTTCCAACTTCTAAAACTTCCTCTGTTGCTTTGAATTTTAAACCAACAAATCCCTGCAGCCTCTGAGCTCTCTTTAGGGGGAGCGCTGGTCCAACTGTGCCCTCCTCCTTCTTTTCCCTCAGTCATCTGTGGGACTGGGGCCGGGCTAAGTCCCTGTGAAGGGGGAGGAGGAGCGGCGCAGAGAAGGTGCAGCGACACGGAGCGAAACACGGAGCGAAACACGGAGCGAGGACGAGGCTCCACGCACTTTCTTTCTGCAGGACTTTTACACTTCCCCCTCTCTGCCCTGTCCTGTCCTAGTTCGCTTAGTGTCATTTCCAGCTCTTTTCTTAACCAAATGCACCTGTTTTTGTAGTTAGGCAAAACTTTTAGCTAGTTTTTCCTTGGTTCTTGCGCGGCTCGGAGCGGACAGGTGGACGGGATGCAGCCGGCCGGGGCTGCGCTGAGGGCGGCCAGGAGCGGGTGGCACTCACCGCTGCTGGTTACGGTGCTGCTGGGGCTGTGTTTTTCCACGGGACAGGCCCAGGAGCTGCCGGCCAACGGGGTGAACGGCTACAGCCTGCACCCGCCGTATTTTAACCTGGCGGAGGGCACCAAGATCACCGCCACCGCGACGTGTGGCGAGGACGAGAGCGGCAGGACCGTGCACGACCTGTACTGTAAACTGGTGGGAGGCCCCGTGTCCGGAGACCCCAGCCAGACCATCCAGGTAAGACACCGACACGTTTTAAACCATTTAATGTCGTTTTTAACAAGTTATTAGTGTCTGGAGAGCTTTGTTGTCCCACACCTGAGACTCCTGCAGCTGGAGTTTAACCTCGGGTTTTACGCACGCCTCTGATTCAGTTTTATTAGAGCTAATTAGCATTGAGTAGTGATTAAATCAGGGCAAAGGTAAGAGTAAACCATGAACTGGTAAAATAGGTGGTCATGGGAGTTAATTGGAGGACTGAAACTGGACTGAACCTGGACTAGTTCAAGTCAGTGTCAAGAATAAACCTTGAAGTAAATCAAAGATAAACTGAAACACAACTAAACCAAGAAAAAACATTGGACTAAAAGAGGTTTGAATCAGGTTTAAACCAGGACCAAGGGACTAACTTAAAACCAGGACTAAGCTGTATCTCAATCTGGACTAAACCAAGACTAATCAAAACTAAAACTAAACTAGAGATTTATTGAAAACCTAAACTAAAGATTGGACAATGGATTCCAAAAGTGGACTAAACTAAAGAGTCACGTTTATACACTAAAGCTATAGGACTAATGTCGAAACTCAACCAGGACTAAGATGGATTAGCTTAAAACCCATTCATAAACTTATTTTACTGAACATTTGCTCAGAGTTAAATCCATTTCTTAAAACGTAGTCCCAGTTTATCTGACCTAACCTTGACTTGTTAAGGGCCCACAACCTTCTACTCTAGTGACCTCACAGGCTTTTTAAAATCTGGCTCAATCCAACTTCATTTTGTGAGAAAGTGGTGTCAGACTCAAAGTGGTGAGGGGCTCCAATAACATTCCTTTAAGGAGCTGAAGATGGTCACATTTGGAAAGCTTTTATTTCATTTTGAATGGAAGGTTTCATCTCCATTTGAATTTTACAAAAGCTGTCTTTAACATTAATTTTCCCCTTTTATAGAAACTGGTTTGAGTTGGAGGTTTTGGTGAGTATGGTGAATGTTAGTTTAAAGTATGGATGAAAAGTTTGTTGAAAGGTTTATTTGGATTTGAACAGGTTTTAGTTGGATTTGAACATGTTTTAGTTAAATTTGAACAGGTTTTAGTTGGATTTGAACAAGTTTATTTGGATTTGAACAGGTTTTAGTTGGATTTGAACAGGTTTTAGTTGGATTTGAACATGTTTTATTTGGATTTGAACAGGTTTTAGTTGGATTTGAACAGGTTTTAGTTGGATTTGAACATGTTTTATTTGGATTTGAACATGTTTTAGTTGGATTTGAACATGTTTTATTTGGATTTGAACGTGTTTTAGTTGGATTTGAACATGTTTTAGTTGGATTTGAACATGTTTTAGTTGGATTTGAACATGTTTTATTTGGATTTGAACATGTTTTAGTTGGATTTGAACATGTTTTAGTTGGATTTGAACAGGTTTTATTTGGATTTGAACAGGTTTTATTTGGATTTGAACATATTTTATTTGGATTTGAACAGGTTTTATTTGGATTTGAGCATGTTTTAAGTGATTTTAACATGTTTTATTTGGATTTGAACATGTTTTAAGTGATTTTAACATGTTTTATTTGGATTTGATCATGTTTTAGTTGGATTTGAACATGTTTGAGTTGGATTTGAACATGTTTTATTTGGATTTGATCATGTTTTAGTTGGATTTGAACATGTTTTATTTGGATTTGAACAGCTTTTATTTGGATTTGAACATGTTTTATTTGGATTTGAACAGTTTATATACATCTTTGTAGCAAAAACTCACTTAACATTTCATGAACAAGTAAAATTAATCAGCTTCAAATCCATCTAAAACCTGTTCAAATCCAATTAAAACCTAGTACCAAAAATACCACCTCCTAAATGCATTTGAGGGCCACATAAAACATTGCAAAGAGCTGCATTTGACCCCTGCGCCTTGAGTTTGACAGGTGTGTTGTAAGTGAACTGCATGAAACTGTCTCTAGACCTTTCATCTTTCGGTCAGGTCCGTGTTAGACCTAAATGTCCGGTCTACAGAGCAGAGAGGTGGACAGAGGAGGTCAGCAGTGCGCTCAGATCCCTGCTGCTCTGCCAACTCATTATTTCATGCACTGCTTCCTTTGTAGAGCTTGGCAACACTTAACTCAGTCCACTTATATAAGAATGAAAAGGCAACGTCTCACTCCACAGAAGCTCATAAACTCTGCAGGTTCAACAACACTCTCCAAATACGATTTTACATTTATAGTATTCCCCAAGATGCACAAGGCAGTGTTACTTGTTCTTGGACAAAATGTTAGGAAAACATGCAATATACCGTTATATGACGTGTTATTTTTTAAAAAAAAGAAAGTGATTGACAAAAAATATACCCGAAGCCACTATTTACTACAAAGATGCATAAAACTTTGTGTTAAAACCCATCTAAACCCTGTTAAAATCCAGCTAAAATCTATTTGAACCAACTATAACCTGTTCATATCCAAATAAAACCAATTCAAATCCAACTAAAACCTGTTCAAATCAAATAAAACCCATTCAAATCCAAATAAAACCTTTTGAAATCCAACTAAAACCTGTTCAAATCAAAATAAAACCAATTCAAATCCAACTAAAACCTGTTCAAATCAAATAAAACCCATTCAAATCCAACTAAAACCTGTTCAAATCCAACTAAAATCTGTTCAAATCCAACTATAACCCATTCAAATCCAACTAAAACCTGTTCAAATCCAACTAAAACCCATTCAAATCCAACTAAAACCTGTTCAAATCCAACTAAAACTGTTCAAATCCAACTAAAACCTGCTCATATCAAAATAAAACTGTTTAAAATCCAACTAAAACCTGTTCAAATCCAAATAAAACCCATTCTAATCAAGATAACTCTTGTAAAACTCAAATGAAGATGAAACCTTACATTCCTTATTTAATAAAGGCATTCCCCGTGTCACAATCTTCGGCCCCTGAAATGATTCTTATTTCCTATCGCGGCCCCTCACCACTTTGAGTTTGACCCCTCTGATCTCAACTAACACAAATACTGCAGATAAAGCTTCTTTTATGATATAGATATTGCTGTAATGACAAATTATTAATGACTAACTGCACCATATAGAGCAGGAGTTGGGCATTCACAGTGGTGGTATTCAGGAATGTTTGGATTGCATGTCACCCCTCCTTCCTGCAGCCTGAGGGCACCTACAGTAGCCCCGCAGGGACACGCTGTATTCTGTGAACGATCCCAGTGGAAATAGCTCTGATGATGACTTCACTTTAAAAACTAGTTTATAAATGTTAAAAAACAAGGGGGATTCTCCATCAGCAGTGCACAGTTTGTCCTCTCTCAGCACCTGCAGCAACCACAATTAGTAATGGCTTCTTCCACTGGGTTCAATGGAGCGTTAAATGTCTATTTTTCCAAGAAAGACAATGCAAAGAGTGTGATTTTAAGGCTTTTGTGCAGTATTTAAACCGTAGCTGTTCAACATTTTAACCTGTATTCATCGTGTTTCCTCTTAAACTTGTAAACTTCATCTTTTTCTTTAAGTGTTACAGCCTTCTGTTGGATTTCCGATGAGTTTTTGACGAGTTTGTGAGCTGTTGTTAAAAATCAACAGCCCCTTTGTGCGATTGACCATTAAGCTGCAGGTATCAGTCGTTAATGCACAAAGGATTATGGCGGTTTCATGAGTTAACCATTAAAGCGGCCCTCGGGGAGATAACGCACGGCTTATTGCTCTCTCTGCTCCTCTCTCTCGGTCTTTTCTGTTCGTCTGTCGGTCTCTCCACCTGTTCCCTCCACATTCCTGGCAGTGACTGACCCGTGTCGTCCGACCAGACTGGGTTTATCCGCTCTGAAAACTGCTGCTGCCCAATCATTCAAAATACAGATGAGTCAGGACACGTTTTCAATCCCCTTTGCTCCGTTTCACCAAAGTCTAATCTATCTAAAGAGAATCTATCTTGGAGAAAGTTTAATAATACGTAGACAAATAAAAAAATGTTTGTAAAATACCACTAAAAGGTTGAAAACATCCTTCTTTTATAAATTATGAGCCTTTTTCGGAAACTAAATGTCTTTTTTCATTAAGCTAATCAAAGGCACTAGAATAAACACATCTGGACACAAAAATTTTAACTTCAAGTATCACCTGTATCAAGAAGCAAACTTAAAAATCTATTGAAAAATGACCAATTTCAAACAAATGATTAGGTATAAACAGGAAACAAATATGGTTAAGGTTAAGGTAAAGACAATTGAGATTTGTGTAATACATAAATAAGGCTTCTCTTTTTTACCATTAGCGAAAACATGACCACATCGAGGCTCAAATGTCAGGACACAAACTTTAATCTCTCCTGGATTGTCCTGGGTTTGAGTTCAAAACACTTCCCCAAGAAAGAAAAACATCTAATACTTCATTATTCATAAAAAGGAAAACAGGTAAATTGCTAATTAAGACACACTGCTACTACCTTTACCAAAACTTAACCATATTGGGACTCAAATATCAACTCTGAATCAGGACACACATTTTTTTTCCAATGAGAAAGTTCTGGCCCAGGACAGAACAGGAAAAATCACATAAAAGTTGTGTTATTTATTGTAACTTTGAACTTATATGGTTATGTTTAGAGGAGAACGTGGGTAAGGTTAGGGAAAGACAACAGGATGTTATGAAATATTGAAAAAAAAATATACAAAATAGAGTAAAATAACTTGGCTACTTCAGTGTAACCAAAATTAATAATCAAAGTGGGACTCCTGTGTCAACCTTGTATTGTTTGTGTTATGTTTTATTTATAGTTTGGCAGCTTAAAAGCCTGAAAGCTCATCTATTTTTACTTTTATCGTAAAATTATTGCAGTCATTTTATTCATTTTATTCTAGTGTTTTTATTTGCAAAAGAGGTTGACCTCCAGTGCTTTAAAGTTGCATTTGAGCTTCAGAATTCTCCCAGCTTCGCGGTGATTCCCAAACGCCTCCCGGGCCTTTTCTCTCGGATTACTGCCAGCGTTTTCTCTTTGAGTCCTTGTCCGAGCCGCGTCCTCTCCACAGTCGGCCTGAAGTGGCTCTGCTGGTATGTAATTAGCTCAGGAAATCTCCAAAATGAGCCCAAGAAATCTGGTCATTAGCTCGAGGAATGGTGCATTATGTGTCCGGACTAAGAGGTTTAGCCCACTTTGCAGAGGTTTTCATCGAGGCTTGTCCCACTTGTGACGCTCCGGCTCCGGCGAACTCTCATCTGTGAAGGTTAAGCCTGTTTTGATTTGACGGCAAGAAGCGAGAGTGTGTTTTGATTAATTAAAACAGCGGGAGTAGGAATGTGTGAGCAGACGCCTGTGGACAAATTTGGACAAAAATGCAAATCTGTTTTTATCAACGCAAGGCTGTAGTCACAGAAATACAATGGAATCGACATAGAAATCAATGGACACATGTAAAAGTGGGGTCTGGCTCGCACTGATTAAAAAAATACTGGGTTAATATAGTTTACAGATGGTCTATTTGTCCGTAACTTCTAAATGACTACATGTAGGACACAAATAAGAAGGATGGTTGACAACTGGTCTCTACATTGAAAAGAATTGGACTAAAAAGAGGCAAAATAAAAATGATCTTTCAACATAATCCCAAATAAAGCTTCTTGCTGTTGTTAAATCTATGTGTAACTTAAGTGTTTATAATAATTAGATAAAACAGAGCAAAAAATAACAAAATAATAAAATAGCAGCATCATTATATTATTTAACAAGTAATTTAACAGCATAACAACAGGTCAATACTGTTATTTTGTTAACAGTAAAAAAGACGATGACAGTTTCTGGGGTTTTTTTTACAGTGTAGTTTTAAAATCATACTTAAAAACAGCTTCTTTTTAAACAGCAAGAGCAATTAAATGGAAAACATGATCTTATTCGTCACTATTAGCTGTTAGCATTACTAGCTATATGGTTTGAAGTCTTTAATGGAAGTGAATTGGTGCCACTAACGGACTCTCTACATTTTTTTTCCAAGTGTAGTAATATTTTTTGGTTTCATGAAGTACTTCTATTGATTCACAGGAATATTAAAAATTTATTTAAATGACATTACAGTTTTTTGATGCATTGATTAATATAAACCGTTTTTAGACATGATACACAACTGTCTAAAAGTGGGTATCATCTAAACAAAGTGGTTTTAAGCTTTGTCTTTCCTGTTATTAACTGTTAAAGATGAATAAATATATAATTTAGTACAAAAATATAGGAGGGGTTGTGGACTAAAGAGAAAAAGACAGACAGTAGAGACAGAAAAAGGTTACGTTACATAAAGTGGCAAGTCAGGCCCGAGAAACACTCAGCTTTAGCCCGAGGTCATGGATTTCTGAGAGAGATATGATTTCCTTTAAAGGTTCAGCAAAGAAAAGACAGACTTGGGTTTCCTTCGACTTCTCGACTGAGGTGTCACCTTTAAAAAGGACGGTGTGAAGAGTAATACAGTAAAAGATGATAGTATATAGCGTTTTAGGACTGTTGACATGTTAAGTGTCAAGGTCTAGCAAATACAATATCCTATTAATTTTGCAGGGAACAGGAGTCTTATAACGACACAGTTGCACCATATTGTACAACCCATAAATAAATAAATAGATAAATAAATAAATAAATAAATAGACAAATAAATAGATAAATAAATAGATAAATAAATAGACAAATAAATAGATAAATAAATAGATAAATAAATAGACAAATAAATAAATAAATAGATAGATAGATAGATAGATAGATAGATAGATAAATAGATAAATAAATAGATAAATAAATAGATAAATAAATAAATAAATAAATAAATAGACAAATAAATAAATAAATAAATAAATAGACAAATAAATAAATAGATAAATAAGTAGATAAATAAATAGATAAATAAATAAGATACAGGTTTCCCAAAAAAATTTAAATTGGATTCTTTACTATTTACATTTTTCAAAATTTGGTTTAAAGCTCAAACCTCGCCTTAGATAAACAATCCCACATGACTATTGTACCCTTTCATAACTCCAGTAGTCGTCTGAAGTTTCAGTTTTGACCCTCTGAGGCTCCTGTAGTTTGCTGCTGGAGCGGAGTGTCAAAAAAAACAAGAAAAAGTCTGGGAAAATGTTTGACTTTAGAGCCTACTGTCCCACTGTAGAAGCTACAGCGCTATCTCACTGAGGAGGTGCTGTTTCCTGCCCCCTGCGTGTTTTAAATGGGGGTCGGAGGGTGACAGTCAGATAGTTAGCAGTGACCTGTGACCCCCAGTGATAACATCCCAAACCCGGCCTTTTGTTCAGGCTCAGACTTGTTTGGTTTACTTTGACACTTACAACTGTAGCAATGGTTGAAGATGAATGTAGAGACAGACACACGGATTAGTTCAGGATTTAGAGACAAATGAGGGACAGGCCCGGTCAATTAGGACAACTTTGTGCAATATTTACCACCACAGTCACCAAGCTTGAGTTTTTAATTACATTTTCAACTAAACCAACTCCTCAAAATACGTTGAATTAAGTCAAAGTTTAGATCTGACCTGAAACTTTTATCTTTTTCGTTGTAGACTGTAGTGATCCTGTTATTATCTCCGTCAACAACATTTATCCATGTTTCATTTGCTGCTGTTTCTCCATTTTTATCTTTTTTGAGCTGTTTCTCTGTAAAATAAGACATATTTCCAACAGAATAACCCATTTCCTTGGTTTATTTCCTTGTTCCTTCGTTGTTGACATCAGTGTCGACCAATGGGAGCGCTCCTTTTTACCTGAAGTGAGCTGTAATTAAATCTTAAAGTTGTTTTTTTTCTCAGATGATTCCTGTTACAATAAGCTTTAGGAGATTGTGTCAAACTAAATGCAACTGGTTAAAAAAATCAGGTAATCCCCGTTTAAGAAAGGATCGTTTTTGTTCTTACAGTGGAAATAATGCAGCCTCTTTCCTGTAGGTTGTCAGCAGCTCCTCAGTTTCATCTCATGATATAAATGATAATATTAATGGGCTGCTAATGCTAGAAAACACAGAACTTTTGTAATTGTTGTCATAATAGTATCTGAGACTGTTGTAACAGTGACTTTGAACTCATCCTGTTGTAAAATACAGTTTCAAGAGTTTATTGAGTCACAGTAACAAAATAAAACTGAAAGTAACTGTTACGGCGAAGGTATGAAATCATGTAAAACAAGCAGACGATAATTTGAGTCGGGACAAGCCTCCTGTGTCCCAGTGACCTGCACAGAGTCGAGTTTCTGTTCAAAACTGAGAAACTCGACCCGTAGCTTCAGGGACAGACTGTTGTGAAAGAAATCTCTTTTAATAGAAGCTTATAGCAGCTCTGTGTCGAGTGTAAGTGTGCTGAGAGATTTATAAATAATGTCTTCCTAATTAATCCCACAGCCTTACATTCTATCGTCCACACATTTTCCAAAATATGCACCTAAACTGAATACATAATTGAAGACATATTCTCTACAATTACGAGATTATATGCTTCCCTGGTTTGTCTGTACGCCTGATTGACTTGTATAAACAGAACGCAGACAGGACCTGATTTTAAATCCTATTCATTATAAAGGACATGTGTTGTTGCAGGTGGAAACATAAAAGCAGACAGAGCCGGGACCTGATGCAGTGTCATAATTCACAATTCATAAATCACGAGGAACATCTGGGAAAAAGACAATATCACACAAAGGAAGTGTCATGTTTGACAAAGCAGACGTCTGATCTTAATACTTTTTTATTTATGCCTTAAGCAGGTTTTTGGCTGACACATCTGAAGGCGCTGTTGGCAAAACCTGAAAATAGTCCAAGCAGGGAACAAAGATGGTAGAAACTGTGGTTTTTGAGCGGCCATGTTTGTTTTCTGTGTCTTGTTAGAGCCACGTTCACTGAGTTTACCTGCACAGTTTAGACGAGCTTTACCTGGACTTCTGTCTTTGTCTGAGAATAAATAGGAAATTAAACTGTTTTGTTTTGTTAATGTTGTTTTAAAGACAAGAAGAGAGATAGAGTTAAACCTTGTGTGTAGCGTTAGACAATAATAGCTTTATTTTCTGACTTAATTAACTGATAATTGACTCGTTCATACTCCATGCACGCAAACAAAATGAAGTCACAAATATTACTTCTTCACTCAATAACTCATCTTCTGAATACAGCATAAGCCAGGGTTTTCTCCTTAGAAAATGATCGTCTTTGGCCATAAAAATGACAAGGAAGGTAGCCAGTGACATATTTTCATATTTTATTTTATTTCACACTGAGTTGTTGAGTAGATAAGAATATTTAGTCCAATCTTACCTCAACTAAGCTCTGTACATGCCGTAGTAGCTCGAGTATGAATCACATTATTTAGGTGTATTAGCTCGAAATCTAAATAAATCTAAATGTATCTGGTGTCATATAAACCTAGTAACTGCTTAAATCTGTATAAACTTAGTGACAGACTTTTAATTTGTCATAATATTCTGAATGATTGTTAGAAAAGTGTTTTATTTTCTCTCACGGCTTCTCTAATCTCTCTCTCTTTTTTCCAGGGCCAATACTGTGACATCTGCAGCCAAGGAGACAGCGACCGCGCTCATCCCATCACCAACGCCATCGACGGGACGGAGCGATGGTGGCAGAGCCCGCCTTTGTCCCGAAGCACCGAGTTCAACGAGGTGAACGTGACCCTCGACCTCGGACAGGTACGAACCGGTGCATTTCAACTCTTTTTGTGTTTGCCGCGAGTCTGTCGAGCAACGTTTATTGTGGCTTTTATTTAAATCTTTCACTGTCGAGTTCCTTCTGGTTTTACACCTTATGTTAAAAGAGTCTATTGTTGTTCTGCCAGCATTTTGGTTTAGTTTAGACGCTAGAATGTGCTCATGATACATACTTTTTGCTCATCTTTGCTGAATGATTGGAGCTCATCCAAAATCTCTTGTAAGATCTGCCTCTTTTTCAAACATTGTCTGTACCTTTTTATCTCATGAAAAGTGTCTTCTTAGAACAACAGTGAATTAATTTGACTTCATTATGTGTTTGCTGCGACAAACATGGCTGCACAGACTGAAAAGCTTCACCGAACTCTCTTCCTGCAGCTGAACCTTTAGGCCCTAGCTCCTCTCTCTCTGAATGCGTCTCTTTTGTGGCGGTCCTCTGTTCGAGTGGCCGCTCACTCATCAGAGAGACTGTCTTTTTGTGCGCGAGCTCTTGTACCCCGTGTGTTTTCTCTCGTGGCATTCCCGTCCCTCTTGTGTCTTTTTAAAGCCCTCTCGAGCTGCGTTCCTCCCTCTCGTCGCTCCGCTGTAGACCTGAATGGACGGGCTGTGTGGAGCCTGTAAAAGCTTTTATGAGCCTGTTTACCTTGTGCCAGCAATGAAACCATGAATGAACCGTCTTTAAACAACAATATGGAGAGATGTTGACTGACCCCAGAGCAGTAAAAGGAATGATGCGGATGCTATTGAAATACTCAAAGCGCAAAATTGCTCATAAAGGACAACGAGTTCAAAACAGAGCATTATATCTACCTCTAACTGATGCCATTGTGCACTTTTTTATGTTTTGGAACGTATAAGCTTGGAAAAAAACTTGCACGGACATGTACAAATGGCATTTCCACGAATAGATTTCATTCACATTTTGAAATATAGACCTGGAGACGCTTAAACATAGACATCACCCACATTTTATTTGAAAAAAAGGTCATTTATGGTGCGTGTATAGCTTTACAGACAATTGTAGTTTGCATTAGGGCTGCACAGTCTGTTACTGCTTTACAATCATTGCAAAATCAAGATGAATTATATTAGTCATAACCTTTTCACACTGGTTAGACTCTTGGTTTAGTTCAGGAGACTCTAGTTTTATCAGAACCATTTCAACGCCGTATTTCATCGATGAAAGGAGCTGATCTATGCATCACGGCAGTTGATATAAAGACGGTGATAACATTACTATACACTAACACTACAAATTTAGCACGAAGTTTTACATTTACATTTACATTTACGGTAGCTATATCTGAATGTTAACAGTCGAGTCGGTAAATAACAAATGATAAATAACAGCTTTTTCATTAAAGCATTCAATGAAGCTAGAAAACAACAACAACATATTTTTTGGTGAGAACATGTCGGTCCTTAATAAGGTTTGGAAACGAGAATCAGCACAGATCCTGATCAGTGTGAAAATGTAGAAAACTGCAACAATATCTATTCTTAAAATCATGCTTTCTATGTCAAATAATTGTCCAATCAGATCAAATGAAGTAGTCAGTGGGATCAATGGAAGTTAGTCTAGAGTCAAAAGCTTTAACTCTGCAAAAATGGAAATTCAAACATTGATAGTTATCATTATTGTAATATTCAATAATAATAATTGCATGTTTTCTCAATATTGTGCAGCTCTACAAGGTTAGTTTTGTTTGTGGAGAGATAATTGGGCAGAAACTGTGCACTCTAACTCCAATCCTAAATCTGGTGAAGTCTTAACTCTGCAACAGACCTTTTTGTAAACTCTAAGGACTCTTTATCTTTGTCATTTTGAAGTGTTTCCTCTTCGGCTACAGCTAAGTCTGTCCGTGCCGAAGGGGGAGGGGCAGCTGTGTCATTTCCACTTTTGTCCTGAAGAATGTAGGTGGGCTCGGGGCAGGGTTTACCACCGTGAGCCTACCTCCACCTGAACACACCGGCGCGGAGGGAGAGATAGGAATGCCAGTTAACCTGTCTCGGCCCGCATCGAGGCTCGTTAAATTACCCCTCACCCTCCGCTCTCCCCAGACTCTTCCCTTTCTGCACAGATTCCTCCGTTTTTTCGCTACAACCCACTTTTCCTGGAGTCTGGGTTATATCCAGTGGTGTTTTTTTATGAGCGAAGAGCGCGGTTATCTGTCACCTTCTCGGCTGAAGTCCAAAGTCAGCGAGCAGTAATAGCTGTAAAGTGCTAGTCTCGTGAGTAAAGTCTGCCCTAGTTATGACTCATACAGGGTTTAACTCTTAAAAAGATTAAAAAGATCAAGTATGGGTGTAGCCGTAACTTCAAAAAGCTAAAACATGTTCTCTACTTTTAATTAGTTTCTGATTTGTCAGATTTCCTGGTGTGTCATAAAAGAAAAAGTACTGTGAGTTCTGCTGTTTAGACATTTTTCCTCTAAACATTTGGTTTACTGTGGTGATACTGACAATTAAAAAAGTATGTTTAACCATTTTGAGGCTGAATGTGTCCTGTCAACACTATAAAGGGCGATCTATGGAGATATTCTTGCCTAAAAGGTTGGGTTTCAAAGATGATTCATGTGATAAATAATGCCCTGTGTGATTTTTGTTTCTTATATTTGAGGAAAAAAGTTAAATAGCATGTTGTGAGAAGAATAATCTGTGAAAAAAACAAGATCTTTTGACATTATCTAACTTTATTATCAAAGTTTTTAATAGATTTAGACATCGGCCAATCACATGTTGCGTACAAGGGGCTCTCGAATAAGGGACGCTCCTATTGGCTGTTGGTTTTGATCAACAATAAATCAATCATAGTGTTAAATCCTACTGGAAAAGTCTCTGTTCAAGCTTTGGATACTTCTGCTTAAACAGAGAAGTGTGCACAAAGGGAAAAAAGGGAAGAATGGAAGTGGAAACCTGCAGAAATAATGGCATAGTTTCTTCATTGTAAGTTTAAATGAAGATAATCTTTTGTCCATAAAGCTGCTTCGAACTCTAAACAAGACACCTCAGTTTAGTTTCTTCCCCAGCGTCTTCTCTTCCTTATTTTCCTCTTCTTTATCAGTTCCTCCGTTGCCGTATCTTCTCCCGATAACACCGCCCAATATAGTCCGCTTATATCTCCTCAAACCTCCTGCCTTTCTTCTCGTACTATCTTCCTCGACGTCTCTCTAGTGTCGCCCCGTACCGTTTTTCCGTGTTTGTGTTGTCTGCCAGTTGGAAAAAAGACACGCCAAGACCATCTCAAATCCTGTTTTGACCCGAGTCTCATCTTTACGCTTGAGGTGTTGCAGAAAAGGAGGGTTATAGATGGAGATAAGGGTTTGGCTTTACCTAAAGAAGTGTAGAAACTGGATGAATCACAGAATGAGCTCATACCACTTCGTTCAATGTCTGTTTTTGTTTTTTCCATTGCACTTTCACTTTAAAATAGAGCTGAAGATTTGAAAATACAAATGAATACCATGTTTTGTTTGACTTGTTCTGGAAAACCAAAGCAACAAACTTGAATATTAACCATTGATTGCGTTTAAAAATGGAGGAAACCAAGCGATTTCTTTCCCTAATCATAGCAAGACTGCCTCTCAACAAAGGACACTACAAAAATAATTTTATTCGACACTAAAAAAATAGCAAATTGTGCATAAACAAGGCAAATAATAACAATAACAACATGAGCTCAAGGCTACACAGTAAAATCCACTGAAATCATGTGTTATGTTTATACTTTAATAACTTAACTTTGGCTGAAACCCACCACAGATCTGTGTGCTGTTAGTGAGTGGGTAGCAGATATGGCTAAGTGGCTAAATATTACACAAAAAATCTATGTCTAAACAGCTAATTTTACCTTTGATACTAATTTATTCTTTCAGTATTTTGCACTGTTGCATCTTTCTTGTTTCTCATCAACCATTTACACAATAACCACTCAGTTTGTCGCTTTTTTTTTACCTGGTTTTAGCTTGATGTCTTGTTGAAATGATTGGAAAAGTCTGGTGCATCCATTTTTCATCAAAAAACTAGTTTTTTATGAGGTCTGTTTGTAATGTGTGGAAATGCAATCTGCTCTTTTGACACCAGAGGGCACCAAAGAGGCCAAACACCACAGACTCTATCTTTAAGCAGTAACTGAAGCCTCTCTTGGTAATAACTCGACTGCCACAAAAAGATTTATGTCCATATTTTCTTCATCTGATCTGAGTCTTTGGGAAACAGAAGAAGTCTTTGTGCCTCGAGAAAGTCTCATTGAAAAAAAAAAGAAGCGCCTTCGATGGCTGATTACGCCGTGAATGGAGCTCCACATCGTAAAGCATTAGAGATGGTATCTTCCAAAATTTTCACACGCCGGATAAGTGCGCGCTGTTGTTTTACCGAGGGCCACACACACACTTTTACAGACGAGTCGTTACACCTGAGCTGGGAACAAAACAAGGGAAATGTCTGAACAGAGCCAAACCACACACAACACCAACAACAGCCTGGGATTCAAGTGTAAATTTATTCTCATCTCCAGAGTTGGCAGAGAGTCTGCGATTGTTATCAGTGCAGTTTCCGTCGTGAAGAAGACTTGGTTTGCTCAACACAATACGATTTCTAAAGACGAACCAAGACCTGGCTTGTTCTTCTGTTGTAGAATTTACTGTATTTCACATTTTAATTGGCTTGATAGATTTATGGCTGCGTGATAGATTGCAAATTAAACCACACTATCCATATCACAAAGAGCTGTAAATACTGTAATAAGCATTTACAGATCTAAATAATAGTTCATTAAGAGCTTTAAATGAAAGTGTGTTGCAGCGTAAAGAGGTCGATCTAGTCCAGAATCATGTATTTCTCGATTGAACTTTTAAATATTGCAAGTCATATTGTTACTGCAATAGTCCACATAGTTAAGCATGTTATATTTTCCTAATATTGTGCAGCCCTCATCGTTCAAACATGACATTTTCTTAGTCTGAGGCATAAAAAGCAGAGATTTTACTGCGAGACCAGCCAAGACTTGAGCTTTGATGTGATATTAAATATAAATATACATTATCATAATGTTTTAAAATCACGTATAATTATCTAAAAGTCTAAGAAACCAGTCAGTGTTAATTGTCTGGTGTCTCTTCTCGAGGAATATGCTCTGGACTTGATCTTAGTCATAGTTTTGGTCTTGAATAATGCACAAAACAGTCAGTTATGCCAAATGGGAGTTTATTTTACTTTTTTTTTTTTTAGAAACAAAAGACAAGCTTTGAGAAACAGCTGCCATTTTGTGCCTTTCCTCTTTCCTATCCTCGGTTTTGCGAAGAATTCTCTGTTGACCTGCATTTTTAGTACTTTAACAGTCAACATGGACATTTTTTCTCGAATCAAACAAGGCATACATTTCTCTAAAGTAATTTACTGTAAGCTTTTTAAACCTGAGTCAGTGGGGTTTTCCAGACACTCTTAAGACTCACCCAACCCTTCATCCGAGAGCAAAGAAGCGGCTGGCACTTTTAAAGGTAACTCTGACGTACAAACCACATCAACGGAAGGAAGTATTTAATCGAGAGCAGTTGGCACCGGACTGGCTTTTATGCTCAACAACAATGGAGCTGCTTCTGTGCTGTGTGTGGATCTGAAAGTGGGCTTGTCCTGAAAGGATAGCTGCCAATTTCTCAGGAGTTTAAAGACACAAGGCAAAGGCGTCAGGTTTCTGGACCTGAGCGTGAGTACGGAACGGCACGGTTCGGTCCAGATCATGCCTGAAGAGACTTACGAGCCCCAGCTACTGTAAACAAGACTGTACCTTGGGTTATACACGCACTTCAAAAGGAAATAGAAGAGGAACTGTTTTTAAAGCAGACCGTTAAAATGTACTTGCTTTTTCATCTTTCAATAAGATCGAGTTACTGCTTCAATAAAACTTAAAAGAAGGTTGTTTTAGGTTTAAGGTCACAGCTTTCTGAACTCCAAACAGAGATATGGATATGTTGTTGTAAGTATTCAGTGGCTTAATTTATTTGGAAAACCAGTTCGAAAAAGTACAATATTTAACACATCTCCTTTTGGAATATGACAGTTTAACACAAGAACAAGACAAGCTTCGTTTGAGGAAATGTTTTGTGTTTTCTCTTCTCAGTTTTTGACTTTTGAACGTTAAAATATAATGATGAGACCGTCCAACTCGGCTCTAGACTTTCATCAGGCAAAAAACAAAACAACAAAAAACATTGGACCTTTTGAAGAGACATTGGACGCTTATTTTGGGACCAATCGTATGTCTTTTCACGATTGAAACGAAAAGCCTGAGCAGCACAGAAGAAAACAGTGCTTTTTGCTCTGAAGCTTTCATTTATTTATAGAAAATTCAAGGGCACGGCGTTAAATCAAAGTGATGTCATGAATAAAACAGCGAGGTGAGCTGCACTTCCCGAAAACAAAAGCGGAGTTGACAAAAGCAGGTGGAAACAGTGAGTTGACGAAGAGCGTGGAAAGAGCAGGAGATGACAGACGAACGGGAGATGTGTGTCTCCGTCGGCAGCCTGTTATTACAGCACTGTATCGGCTTCGGGCGGAAATGTGCTGCAGTTTGAGGAAGTGTGTGCGTGCTCTTCAGGTGAGGTCTGGTGTTTTCCATAAGCTTCCCTCCTTCAGTAAACACTTGGTCATATTGTCATCCGACGGCCATAAAAGACTTCATACAGAAAGTCCATCCAGAAAGACAGTATTATCAATCATTATAGAATATGTTTTGAGTTTAGTCTTGTGTACTCTTAGATCTGGAAGTTCTCTACTCTGCAAAAGCTTTTATTATCTTAGTAAAATAAGCTCAAAAATATCAGATTGCTTTGTGAACTCCACTCTGTCTCTTCCTGTCCTGGGATTATTGTGCAAACTTACTGACGTTTTCTGTTATTCCTATTTTTACCGCTCTGTTTACAAAAGCACGTTTCATTGTCTCAGATTCAATAGTGAAAACACCATTGAGAATAAATGAGGTTGAGTCAGGAAATGGGACATAAAACCTTGAACTTTGACACCAGTGGGGCTTTGACAACGAATCCAAACGAATCGATTATTAAACAATTTAGCAGCTGTTTTAATCATCACCAAAATAAAACACTATTCTTTGGTGCAGTGGTGTTTTTATGTGTGTGGCAGCCATGTTTTTTTTTCTTTTGCTTTTATTTGATAGAGACAGACAGAAGGCAGCATATTCCTGAGTTGAATTCTAGGCGTTAAAGCCAATTCGTGTTTGGGATTGACAAGTGCAGCAAGAAAAAGTTGTCCAATAATGCAGTTTCCCTCCTGTCTGTCTACAATCTTATCAAATAAAGGAAAAAGGCGACAAAAACATCTCGAGTTGGCATTTGGAATCAATACAGACGTGTGTTTTGGTCCGTTCAGAGAAAACAGAGTGCAGTGGATAAAAACAAGAGTAAATCAGGATTGTGAAGATGCTGGGACTATTTGTAAAGGTATGACTCACTTCTGACTGTCCTGTTCTGACCACACGTTTTAGTCACTTTCTCTTCTTGCAGCCATCTTTTTGTCCTCTCTTCAGCTGTGGTTGTGTCAGTAGCCGGACCCCATCACTTTTTATCTTTCCCTCTGTGTCCCCCTCATTCAGGGTTAAACGTCGACGGTGACGGTGACGCACAAACCCACAAACACTGCCACACTGTGTGCATTTTACACCCTTTTCTTTTTGTGAAGTGGGCAGGAAAATGAGCAGGCTTCAGCCCAGAGTGAGATCTGACCTTAATAGGAGTTATTTAGGGCCTCGGGAACGGACAAGAACGGATCAAGTTGTCCTTTCCGGAGCCGGACGATACGACACACTTTTAATTGAAAGGTTATTTGTTTTTTGCATCCACTTATTGTTAAATATACTGCTAGAACTACAAGAAAACTATGGATTTTTTTAAATAAAGTATATCAAAATAGCATAAAAAATGATTCACTTTCACATTTAATTATACAAAAGTCATACTAAAAGAAGAAAGATTATGGGAGGGAATGTAAAAGAGCAATAGATGAATGAATAGATTGTTTTTTCCACTGGACTGTCTGCTTTTATGTTTTTTTTTATCTAATATTAGGATGTGTTGACGTTAGTGTGTTAGCATAAGAACGGTTTTAGCCTTAGTTTTGACACACTGAGATAAATCCAGCCTAATGTTTTCTTTTTCTTCATTCACCCTTTCCCTGAGCAGATTAAAATAAGACTGATATGATGTAACAGGCATATATATAGTTAATTAGTGCTTTATATGCTTGTTGTTCAGATATAAGTCATTTCTTCGCGTCACAGGCCTTTCTTTCAATAAATTCAAAGTCTGGCATAGGACAATAACCAGTTTCAAGGTATACTGCGGTTTTAAGACAATAACCGTGATATTAAAACCGATTATACAACAATATTCCAGTCTTGTGCTATAAACTGAAAGAGAAAAGAGCAGAAAATGTTAATCACCTCATATCGTCCCATGTCTAGTCTCCATTTTCAGCCATCTTCTTCTAAACATTGCATTTCCCTGTCCTTCTGAAATGGATAGTTTAGTTTTTATTTACCTAACACAAGGGACCTCTAATGGAAGACATGGAACTCTATAAAACAAGGGATGATCTAAATAATGCTGGACTTTATCTGAATCTAAATTAGTCATAAATAAGATGAATAAAGCACCTACTTTTGTGCTTTTTCTTTAGATTATCAAAAATCTTCCTTGATTGAATATTTTAAGGCAAGTTTGTGGCAAACTTCTGTTCCTTTACAGTGAAAAAGTGCCACGGAGATAATATGTCGTCACTTTTATTGAATTATCTTGTTCGAAGGACATTATAATTGCATGAAATATAATATAAACACATAGGTTTCGTTTTGACACGACACGGAAATAAGGCCTTTCCGTACGGCGTCTGTTTCTGCTCAGATTGTCACATCTAGACCAGACCGAGCTCAAGAAGTGTAAAACTAAGCATAATGGGGATGTTAACAGTAAACCTCAGTATCGCAGTGAAATCCTGAATGAGCTCATTGTGTGATAGCAGCGAGACATCAACATCGGTCTATTCTTGGAGGACTGGCAGAAAACGGAGGAAAAGTCGTGAAAGACTCCAATGACGAGATTAATCTGGCTCAGAACTTGTTTTTCTGTCTGGGATTTGTCGAAAAAGGAAGCTGCAGACTCCTCGTACACTTCATCCGGACGTCTACACACAGATTTTTAATGAGTCTTAGTAAAGTCAAGTTTAAAAGGCCTACATCTTGGTGTTAAAGTGATTTGAGTTAAAGTTTATTTGTATTTGTCACGTAGAGCTTTTTTTTTTACGTTGCATTTACATTATTTTTGGTATTAAAAGGGCCCCAGACTGTACTCTAACATTTTTAATTGTATTTTTTATATTTACACGTCTAACTATGTAACATTTAAAGGGTTTTATAGGTGCTCTCGGTACGTTTTTGAAGCGTAGCAGTGTTTGAAGCAATCACAATCGGTATAAACATTAAACAAGGGACATTCACTAATTAAAAATCTTAAAAGTCACCCAATATTAGCCTCCAGGTCTCACTTTGGAGCTATTTGGACTCTATACTTCCACCATTTCTCACAGATGATAATAGGTGCAGAAATATGCAATTAGATCTAACAGAACCAAAAATGACTGCTTTTTTGTGAAATAAAACAAAAGGCTATGTCCTGTGTCCATATTCATAATGATGTAGCTCATTCACTGTTGTTTGCTGCTGCTCTGCTTCTTTAGACTCAATCTGCACCGAATGTGACCCATTTATTGACAACATCCCCCAACATTTCATTCAACTCCTTCATAATCTTCCAAAAAACCTTCAAAGTCTTGTAACAGTCCTTTTCCCGAGAGCGTGGATCCCGTTTTAAAGCCTCTCAAGCGTCCGATTAACCATCTTTTAATGAATCCCCATTGACGGTTCTTTCTGTGAAGGACCTCAGACACTTCTCCGTCCTTTCACAGCCGACCGTTTCCTCCGTGTTTGTTCTCAGTCCGTTTGAATGGACCTAGCGCTCTCGCTGACACAATGGTGTGAGTAAAGGCCCCATTGAGAGCTATTCTGAATGCTAAGTGATCGAGAGGGTTGTCGCTAACGGCACTGAACAAGACTAAGCATCAAAATATATCGGACAAACAGGGAACGGATGGCGTCAAATAAAACTATTGACCTTTTGTAATAATGACTTAAATCTATGAAGTGCATTTGCTCATAATTTGCCTTGGAAATGTTTTTTTTAGCCACTAGGAGATGGTGGTTTATGGTTTGTTGACATTAGCGAGTGGTTGCTAGTTTTACACACTTTTGCTGTAATTAAGGCACCTCAGAGCTAACCTTAATATAAATGTTTGAAGTGAAAAAAGACAGCGATAATTCCATTGAAATCAACAGAAAAATGGCATTTGTTAGTATATTTTAGGAGTATGTTTGAGTTATTTTACATAAACAGCTGATTTCCAGAATAGAGTCAGTCGAACTATTGAGTCTTTGAGATTTTTCATTGTGAACTTTTGACTTTTTCGAGTTCAAAACAAACCACTAAGAAGCAGCAATAAGAGCATTAACTACATCTGTCAGTCCAAAAATGAGAGAATCTTGCTCTAAGCTCTGTCTGCCTTCAGCTTTTTCTCATTACTTTTGGCTCTGTGGAGTGTAGCCCAGTCCAGCTCAAGTCCAACTACGCCATATACATTGAGCAGGAAGAAATTCCCTCGTTTTGTGTCGTTTTTTTTTTCTGCTGTCATGGAAAATAGTGACCAAGTCCTGCCTTAATAACACATTGGCCCATTGTGTTACATATTTATGTCATTATGTAAAATTATTCCAGTCTCAAAATCGTATTAGTCGTTTGGAGAAATTCAATCTTTATGAGAAAAGTGTTCCATTTTACAGACTACTTTTCTAAATAACAAGCTTCTCACTGACAAAGCTTAACGTGGCGTCTTTAATACTGTGTAAAATGTATAAAACCACAGCTTTAAACCATATTTTCCCTTCCAACCTTCTCACATCAACACTGACTGAAGCCTTTTTCAGTGCAGTATTTTAGCTTTGACTGATGTAAGGGAACCTCCATCTATCTCCATCCTTTCGTCCTGTCATTTTATCTGACTTTCCTCTGGCCTTTGCTCGGCTTGACCTCGCGTCGCAGGAAACAGCGGCTCACATGAAAGAAACGAGATGGAGGCAAAAGTCACGGAAGAGACAAGGACGGATGAGAAGGAGAGTAAAGAGGAAAATACAAGAAGAGACAGGTTTAAAGAGAGAGAACAGGTTTCAAATCTGTCTTTCTTGGTCTTGACTTTTGGATTCTGTTTGATCTGATCCAAAATGTCAGGTGTAGACCATGACTTTGACCAAAAACATGATATTTGGTTTATCTTGGATACAGTTTAAACAACATTAGTGTCTATAGACTGGACTTTCAGGCAGTCACAATGAAATTTTTACATTTCTTCCATGGAACAAGTTACGAGCACTGCATTTAATTTACTCGGTCATTGTCCCACAACAACTAAAATAAGAAAGTTAGTATTAATACGCTTTTGGTGTCAATTTAATAACTCTTTATTAACTTTTTTTACTGGATGTCATACAAAAACAATGACTGCCAGATTAAATTTAAAACACTTGAGACAGATAAATGCCTAATATCTCTGAGCAATCACAATAAAGTTTAAATTTAATTGAAAACTTGTTTATGGGAAAGTTAAAAAAAATGCATTATTAGTGAGTTTGTGTGTGAAAATGTGTCATTTATTGTTTTTGCCCTTGTTATAAATGATATTCTTCACACTATTTGCATTTCCTTTTTGCCGTCTTATTCTCTTCTGTATTAATAGGAGGGAAATTGATGGAGTGATATGTAAAAAAATGTTGTAGACAGTTTAGAAAATGACATAAGACAACAGAGAAAATGTGAAAAATGAATCTAATTAGAAAATGTAACTAAAGCCAGGTATAAAAGGCTGTTGTATGATAATAGACTGAGAGAGAGTGTGTGTGGATGAAGGGCAGTGGGAAAGTTCAAAGAAGAGGAGCCTGACAATGACCTCTGACCTTTGACTGATCAACAGGTTGGAACAGACCTCAAGCATGACGAGAGGAAAACAGTCTCAAAAGCTGCAGCCTTTATCAATCAGTTAAAACGAATGGATATCAAAAGATTGGATTAAAAGTGACAAGTCGTTTTCTCCGTTTGATAATGACACTCTACTTTTGACGTTTCAATCAAAGACGGAGGATGAAAAGCTGCTCTTCTGACGCTTCTCGCTCTCTTCCTGTCCTCCTCCTCCTCCTGTTTTTCCTTTTTTCAGTCTCCTTTATTCCCACAGTTTCTCCCCTGGTCACTCCTCACTGCCCCGTTACGGTTCATCTTCCTGTTCATTAAGAGTTCAGGTCATGACCCACAGGTAGGTCACAGAGGACTTTGTGGCCCAAAAATTAACTCTAATTAAACCTTAATCCCCATAACTTTTAATTCCCGTAACAATTGCCGACTAGAATCTATAATAAAATGTATACAGTGCCATGAAAAAGTGTTTGCCCCCTTCCCGATTTCTTATTTTTTCTCTTAATAAATAAAATAATCAATTAAAGCCTGCATTTTGTGTTTAATGGAGTTATTTTTGTCTAATATTTTCATTTTTGAAACATTTAAGTGTGACAAATATTCAAAAAAATAATAATCAGGAAGGGAGCAAATACTTTTTCATGGCACTGTGTATAGTCAAAATGAAAAAATAGGTCTTTTGTGTGTTTGCTAGTAAAGCCATTGTGTAAATTTAATTCCCTGTACCAGTATGTGATGTTGGGAGAGCTCTTTTAAAATAGTCTGTCAAAAGTCCTGTTTCAAAAGGAGTGAATAGTGTCTGCTCAGAGCTGATTAAAGGCTGAACAGGTATCTGCATGCCCACATCTACATTTCCTCAAAAGCTAACCTTTCTCTCAATCTATGCTTTCTTTTGTCCTTGTCTTCGCTGGAATGAGACTATATCTGCTTTCTGTCCCTTATCTTTTTCCACTTTTGACTTATCGGGCGTTTCCGTGAGTTGGGGAATAAAACCCAGACAGACACAAACGATAAAACGTTCAGAAATGTAGCAAAAGAAAGCGTCGAGGAGGAGGAAGGGCACAAAGAGAGCGGTGGCGCTTGTTAATGTGGAGTAAATATTGGTTTAAACTGGGTCACCTCCAGCGCAGTGTTTGAGTTTCTGCTCGTTTTAGCTGCTGAATGAGTCGGAGGCAGAGGAGCGGCTCGGAGGAAGTATGAGCTCACTTTAGATTCGTCTTTAATTTGACTAAAGAGGCTCTTGAATGAGGAGCCAACAGACAAAACCTGTGATGTTATGAGACGTTTACACAAACCTCAAAGCGACATTTTAGTAGAAAAAGTAGAAGCAAGTGTGTTTTATTATATTAAGGGTAATATCTGACGCTAGTGACTGTCTTATTTTAAAGCTCAATGACCAGTGTCCCAATAAAGATTCTGAAAAAACACTATAATGCTCTAGTTTTGAAAAGTCTCTGTCCCAATTCTCTTCATTTAACCAATAATACTAAACATTCAGGCGTCATGTAGTTTGTCATTTGTCAGTGCAGTTGCCCTGTCATATTTTTAATCAGTGGATGTAATTTTGGAACTCTTTATTTAGTGACAAAGTTTGTCAAAGTCTTTCTTATCTGTTTAGTTTTAGATTATTTCAATGTTTGCAAAGCACGTGTTGACAGGTTTAAGAACACTTGATGGATTTGCAAAAATTAAAGTGTTCCAGGCTTGAGTCGATGTTTATCTGACACTAAACACAGTAAAAAGTGTGTAAAATAAATGAAGTGATATCAAATAGCCTGTTGTTCGTCGGAATTAGGGGCTTTACACCGGCGCTCTTCGTCTACAGCAGTGGCACGAAAGTTAATAAGAATCTTTTCGGGGCAGAAGATGGTGACATTTGGAAGCTTTTATTAAATTTTGAATGTGAGGTTTCATCTTCATTTGAGTCTTGCAGAAGTTATCACACAAACAATAATTTCCTCCTTTTATGGAAACTGGTTTAAGATGGATTTGAACAGGTTTTAGATGGATTTGAACAGGTTTTAGATGGATTTGAACAGGTTTTAGATGGATCTGAACAGGTTTAAGATGGATCTGAACAGGTTTAAGATGGATTTGAACAGGTTTTAGATGGATCTGGACAGGTTTAAGATGGATCTGAACAGGTTTTAGATGGATTTGAACAGGTTTTAGATGGATCTGAACAGGTTTAAGATGGATCTGAACAGGTTTAAAATGGATCTGACCAGGTTTTAGATGGATTTGAACAGGTTTTAGATGGATTTGAACAGGTTTTAGATGGATCTGAACAGGTTTTAGATGGATCTGACATCATTCAGTCAAACTATGCACAAATGGTCTACACTTTCAGTTTTTTTATGTTGTCTTTTGTTGTTTTTTGACAATAAACCAAAATAAACCAAAACCCAGCTCTCTGCAGGTGAGGCCCTAGGTTTTCTGTGCCATCCACTGCCTCAACTAGCCAGTAATTCATAGTTTGGGTGAATTATGTGACGTTGGATGAGACTGTAGCGCTGTCGTGAAGCTGCAGGAATGTGCCCCCTCCTCTAAACAAACAGAGGAGAGCGGGGCGAGGGGTGGGCCGCAAACACCAGGCTCTGTTTTCCCATCGTTAAGTCATAAAAGTGTGAATAGAAGCGGACCTGAGGCGAGGGGCACGGGGGTCGAAGTCAAGAGAGAGAGAGGATTAAGACGTTAGTTTGACATTTTGTATTTACCATTAAGGTCTACAACAATCAAAGCTGAAGAAGTCGACTCTAAACACCTCAAGGAGACCGTATTTGTATTAAGTTCTTTTAAAAGCTGAAGGAAAGTTGTTCAGTGAGTTTTCTTCAAGGATACTGCGTCCATACTTTTATAGATTTGATTTCTTAAGTTTCTGCTCTTAATGGATGTAAAGAAAGGTCAAGTCAGGGTCTTCTAATCTTGTGTTTGTTTGTTTATTTGTCGATTCAAGTGAGTGAACAGTGTGTTAATGAAGCTTAGTTCTGAGGAGTACTTCACAGTCTCTGAACTATGACTAAGTCCACATTTAAAACCCCATTATAGTAGAAAGTGTACTACTGCCTGATTGGAGATGTATATGTACAATTACCTCAACAGGTTACACCAATGAGCCATTACATTATGACCACTTACTTTGGCGTAATTCGTAAAATGGAAAATGCCTTTATTTCTTCTAATAATCCTGTAGTTTAACATAAGAACCACTGATGTCTGCTTCAAATGTAAATGATGATATTGTAGTGACTATAAACGATTAAAGTGCTATGTTATGGAGAGAAAATGGTAAGGTTTATTTAACTTTTGTGGACTGTGTATTGACAAGAAAACACAAAAAGTTGTTTCGTAAGATTCTTCCAGACTTATGGATCATGACTTAAGGTGACTTTGTGGCTCAGAAATTCTATAATACAATTGTCTGTGTCCACATGAAATATTATAAATTATTACAGTACATTCTACCAAGATATAAGCTGGAATTAACTGGTCAGTGTGGAAACCTTATTATTTTTTAAACTGTCAACCAATCAGACAAGCACTGTGTAATTGTAGATGTTATAGTCGATATATTCTAAACCATAACAACAAGGAAGATGGATGCAAAAATGTGCTAATGTTATTTATAAATGAGTGAATACAGTCTCAGAAGCAGTTATTAGCATCGGTTTCAAGAAAAGGAGGCCTATTCAAAACATGAGAAGTGTGTTGAAACCTCTAAATACAGAAGTAAATAAATAAATAACTTAGTCTATGATCTAAATAAGCCTTTATGGACAAAAAACTAGCTGTACTGTCAAATTATTAAGTTATTAATGTGAAAACAGTTAGTATGAAATACTTTTAAATGAATATTACTAAAATATCTTAAAAGTTTGCTTTCTTCCTCCATGTTGATGATGAAAATAACGTCAACAGAAACTCTGACTCAGCCGTGAGCAGCCGTTCATGTGCATTATTCAACTCAGAAAAACTTTTTCCCAGGTTCGAGAAGAAGACCTGAATGCACCATAAGTAGTCCTAAATCTCTATGTTTGTCTCATCAAAGTTTTAGCTCCTGACACTGACCCTGGATGTGCTGGATTTTGTGAATGCTACATAAAAACACGGCAAAAGTTGTGCTTTTAAAATCAAAATGCATCAGTCCAGGCGTAACTTTAGCAAAAAGCCTTCAAAAACCAGTTCCCAGGACACATTAGTCTTGAGGTTACGGATAAAACCACAGCCTAGACTATTCTACGTACGTTTATATTATTATGACTGAACAGTTGTGTACATTTATCTCCAGGGACTTATTAAGACACACAGTTGTTGAGTTTGTGGTCAAGTTAAAAAGCTTGTTATTTAAGAATTAAGTTTCAAATGTTTATAAAACCTGTGTCACCGTAGACGCCATCTTCCTCCAATGAATGTCATGTCTGAGTCAGATTAAAGCAGACAGACGGATGTGGAGGGTGTTTATTAGAGAACGAGACAAACAAGCTGTGACTTACACCAACTGGTCCTGGTCTGAAGCCGACAGCTGTGGGACCTCAGGACGTCCCGTCACCGTTAACTCTTGGACTCATGCTGCAGACTCTTGGCCCGGTGCAGCGCATTTCTGTCTGTCACCAACTGTACTCCACAAAAATGAATGTCTATAAATCAAACTTACCCCAACATATTTCCTTTTGTGGAAATAATTTAACATTATAGACAATATTTAACCAATTTTCTTATCGGTAAAATAGACAGAAATCAGGTTGATGCAGGTGATAGGAGATTAAAAGAGATTGTATTTGAAAAGAAAGCAAATTTAGGGTCAAATTTATATTTTTTGAGTCTTTTTCTATTTTGTGCAAAGCCAGGTTGTCTTTTTCATCTTTTCTTAGACTAATTCATTCTTCATTTATTGTTTTTTGTCCCTTGAAAATGCATTATATAAATCTGATGAGTTATTTTTAATGCACTCCCCAAACCCTTAAATAAAAACTAAGGCATAGGGGTTTGCATAACATTATATATTTACTAAATCAGTCCATTTAGAGTCATTTTTAAGCTGTATATTTTGGGATAATCAGAAATCCCAGAAAGGAAAGGAACACATGGATGGCTCTGTGGTGTTAATGGATTTCTGTTTGGGTTTACTTCATTTGATTGAGCAGATATATTCACGTAAAGATTAATAAAGTGGATTCTTCCTATTTTGTGACATAGAACCCTACTGTGTGAAGTGTTTTTATTGTGATGAGGTAAAAAGCAGTGTATAAATGTGGACCATCTACCCTCCACATGGAGTAACATAACATTATTGCAGTTCTAGCCGTTTTTGTGCAAGTTTTTATAGCAATGACAATAAATCTGAGTACAATCTGCAGCCTTAAGTCAAACCACATGTAACTGGTTTAACCCTTGTGCAGTGGCAGAAGTCCCACATGTTTCTCTTTTAAATTAATCAGCTCTTTTGCCTGAAGCTTCTTCCCATCCCGGCCCCGTCTATCTCCTCATTAGGACGTCCTGTACTCCCCTCCGTCTTTATCACTCCTCCTCTGTCCTTCGCTAATTAAGAAATCTGGCCCAGCTGTCCGTTAAACTAAAGCCAGCGACGGGCCGAGCGCATGAAACCAACTCAAGGTCGAAGAGAGGAAGCCTCCCGTCTCCCGTCTGTCCTCCCTTTTCAGGGCCATTCTTGACATTTCCTTCTACATTTGGACTTATTTGGAAGAGTTTCAGTGTAAAAATCTCCAGGTGGATTTCATATTTTAAGGCTGGCATGTCAGACGAAGGGAGTTTCTTCATCCTGTGACCTTTCCGCCGTTACATTTCGACGGGTTTTCCATCTTATTGCATGTCAGCGCTCACGTATTTGTCAAAAAGGAAACGTGTGAATCCCCAGACGTTGACTTAAACATGTTGGAGTTGACAAGTACAATGTTGATGTGAAGCATGTCTTTGGCTCCGTGATGTTGGTTACACGCATCAGTGGATCGCAGAAATGTGGGAATGTCCAGTTGCAACATTTTATTCTGGCATCTGACTTGACTATATTCATCCATTTACAGACTATAAAGGGTCTGAGCTCCACCCCCACCAAATCTATCTATCAGCTCAGTGTATGAGTGCCTGTGGTTTAATCTCAGTAGTTCTCATTTCCTGACATTTACCCTTCTCCTTCTTCCACTCAATTCAAATGAACCTGAGTCGTCATTACTATCAGAAACACAGTAAAGCTCCTGTTATATCAACAGTAATCTTCCAATTATTTACAAATGGCCACCTCTAACCTACTTGGTTGTACACCTGTCTGAACTTTTATAAATCAATATAAGTCGTCAATATTTAATGATAAAACAAGTTTCACCCAAAGAGCAAAACAAAAAGGTAAAACAAAAAAGTCATAAAAATCCAGATTATTTACTGTTGATAGTTGACAGAGCTATACACAATATATATGTTTGTTTCATTTTCTGTTTATTATTTACAAATGAACCTGTGGAGGCAATGCTAAAATCCAGGCTTCATGCACAAGGTTATGGTTGATTTTATTTTTATTTAACAGTGTTTTTTGCCATGGGTTTGTGACACATCACAGTAAGTCCTGGTATTTTTTTATCGTCCGACATCCAAGATCCAAGAGCATGATGGGAAAAGTTCTTTGTAGGGGTGCTTCAGCGTAAAATCTAGTCAGACATATTGAAAACACACACATTTTTAAGACATCAACACACTAATAGAGTAAAACTAAAGAAATATCATCACTTCTTCTTATAGGATTGCTTTATTTATTGATTGATTTATTGTACTTTTTTTTTGTATCATTATTTTTATTACTAATATAGTTTTGTGTAAGCTAATGTCACTCCATATAAAGAATAAATCAAGAATAAAGGGGTATTGAGTAAAATATGTAATATCTATTTTGCTTGATGTCCATGTAGCTAAATTTGTTTTACCTTTTTAGTGTAACTTTTGGCTCTGTAAAATTTTCACTTGAATCCTTCTCCACCTTCCTACATGGTATTTCCTTCCAAAGACATCTTTTTTATGCTTTGGTCTGGTTTCCAAGTTGAATGAAGACAGAGAGGGAAAGAAAATGTTATATAAAATGCTTGGGGAAATTACCTTGTTGCCTTAAGGTAACAGTGAAGCCTTTCCACTTCAGAACCACAACAAAAGATTCAGAGATTTTTGAGTGAATGCTTTGCTGATTTTGTTCCTAAATGTTTAAAGCGACTTATCTCCATGGGTGATGTTCATGGACAAAAGTGTGTCCCTGCAAGGCTACCATAAACTCACCTCACCAAATGTTAGCATAATAACATAATTCTCCCAAAAAATATTGATCAAAGCTTATTCTTCTAAAGCATTAGAACAATAAGGCTGGACAGACTTCTTGCAATTTATTCAGTTGATGCTTAATCAAGGTTGATGGAACTATTAGTCCAGGTAACTTTTAGCTATAACTTCATGAAGGCCAACTCTTACTGTATTTTCATGTTATAAGTTTAAATTAAAATTCTGTGGACGAGGGCACAGCCTTATGGCAGTGGGGATTTTATATATTTATGCAGTAATATTTATATTACAAAACCTGACATTTCAAAATTACTTTTTCAATATTAAAAACCTAACCCATTTTGCCACACACACATGAATACATAATTTTTCAGAGTTTTCAGAGCATCTGTAGTTTCAATAAACATTTCTGATATTTTTTTTTTTTAGGTTTTATTTATGTTGCCATTTCCCCTCTCCGTGGAGAGGAAAAATGACAGAAAGGGGTAAGGTTGGACGGTTTAGGTTGAGCGCCTGAAGAGTTTCTGGTACCACTTCTTTCTCTTCTCTTTCGCTATTTGCTCCTCCAATTCACCGACTGTATGAAGAAGAAGTTGCTGCTCTTCCTCTTTGACTTTCATCTGGACTTTGAAATCATCCTCTTTGTCTTTCAGTTGGACTTGAAACTCCTCCTCTTTGTCTTTCATCTGGACTTGAAACTCCTCCTCTTTGTCTTTCATCTGGACTTGAAACTCCTCCTCTTTGTCTTTCATCTGGACTTTAAACTCCTCCTCTTTGTCTTTCATCTGGACTTTAAACTCCTCCTCTTTGTCTTTCAGTTGGACTTTAAACTCCTCCTCTTTGTCTTTCATCTGGACTTTAAACTCCTCCTCTTTGTCTTTCATCTGGACTTTGAATTCATCCTCTTTGTCTTTCATCTGGACTTTGAATTCATCCTCTTTGTCTTTCATCTGGACTTTGAATTCATCCTCTTTGTCTTTCATCTGGACTTTGAATTCATCCTCTTTGTCTTTCATCTGGACTTTGAAATCATCCTCTTTGTTTTTCATCTGGACTTTGAATTCATCATCTTTGTCTTTCATCTGGACTTTGAATTCATCATCTTTGTCTTTCATCTGGACTTTGAAATCATCCTCTTTGTCTTTCATCTGGACTTTGAATTCATCCTCTTTGTCTTTCAGTTGGACTTTGAAATCATCCTCTTTGTCTTTCAGTTGGACTTTGAAATCATCATCTTTGTCTTTCAGTTGGACTTTGAATTCATCCTCTTTGTCTTTCATCTGGACTTTGAATTCATCATCTTTGTCTTTCATCTGGACTTTAAACTCCTCCTCTTTGTCTTTCATCTGGACTTTAAACTCCTCCTCTTTGTCTTTCATCTGGACTTTGAAATCATCCTCTTTATCTTTCATCTGGACTTTAAACTCCTCCTCTTTGTCTTTCATCTGGACTTTAAACTCCTCCTCTTTGTCTTTCATCTGGACTTTGAATTCATCCTCTTTGTTTTTCATCTGGACTTGAAACTCATCCTCTTTGTCTTTTAGTTGGACTTTAAACTCCTCCTCTTTGTCTTTCATCTGGACTTTAAACTCCTCCTCTTTGTCTTTCAGTTGGACTTTAAACTCCTCCTCTTTATCCTTCAGAGTCTTCTCAAACTCCTCAGATGCTCTTTTGATCTCTTCTCGAGCTTTCTCCAGAGCTGCCTGCAGCTCTTCTCTTTCCTGCTTTTGGTCATCCAGCTCGCGCCTGTGTGAGCTTCTCAGTCGTGCCATCTTGTCCAACAGATGCCACTTCTCTTTCTCATACTCGGCTTTGTTCACGTCCTGCCTCTGATAAAGTTTGGCAAGGTTGTCATCGATCTGTTCGGATACCTGTTGTCTGTCTTTGACAACGGCATCATATGCTACTTTGGTCCTTTTTATGATGGTAGTGAAGGTCTGTCTCTCCTTCTCCAGTAGGGACTTGATCTCATTCAGCTCCTTCTGAAGTGTCTCCTCTCTTTCTTTAGCCGCAAGAGCTTTGGTTCCCATCTCCAACTTTAGGAACACCAGGTTCATTCCACGTTCGTCTTCGGCAGCCTGCCTCAGACGGGTTTCAGTGGTGACCTCTGATCTTAACTGGTCGACCAAACCGTGGAGAGCCTTCTTTTCCTCCTCCTCCTTCGCCAACTTCTCCTGGAGCTCGGTGACAAGGCTCCTCTGCTGCTGAAGTTCTTCTTGCACCATTAAACCAGCTGCCTCCATCTCTTCCAGCTGGACTCTCGAGGTGGTGGTATCCTCGGTGTCAACAGCTGGTGGTGGTGGGCTGTCTGAGGTGGTGCTGAGAACGTTTTCATACAGCTTCTGGTCGTCTTCTGCTGTGTATTCGTCCCAGGACTTCATTTTGTGCTTGCTTAGTTCTGCTCGATTTCGTGCGACTGTCTCGTTCGAGAGTTGAATATGTTGTGGTCAAACTTCTGACGGAATGTTGACTTTAAAGCTCTAAACATTTGCTGACATCATCATGCGCTGATGATGTCATGAGCGCATGATGATGTCATCAGCTTTAGAATGCTGTTTCCATGGTTACATATCTGAGCATACTTTTGAATGGATTTTTTTTGTTTGTTTTACTATTGCTAATAAATAATAAAGTTAATTTTTATATGTTGGGCTTGGGGATATGGTAAAAATGTCTGATTTGTCTCATACCAAGATCACAATTTTATACCTCTATCGATTAATATTGATTTTGTACTATTGATTAAATTTTTTATGTGTAAAAAAAAGTGTGTTATAAATTGCCGTGTCTGTGTGTGTGTATTATATCTGTGTATGTGTGTGTTTGTTGTGATTAATTTATTAACTTTATTTTATTGTCTAGTTTGATACACACACAACTGAGAAAGAACTAAAATAAATCTTGGAATAAAAAAAAATGTGCAGCAGCCACACTTCATGTTTTCACACATACTGGTGGCATACGGTGATATGTCGTTTCATTTTTCAGCTCGTACACACATTTGTTTTCACTCTGGTCCAAACGCCGCAGCACTTGCAAAGCTTCGTGTCTCCATGACGACTGACCAGAGAAAGACGCCCGTAGCATCATGTTTAACTATTACATGACTCCCAATTCTTAAAATTTGTATCTAAAGTAATGCTAAACTTTAAAAACGGAGACACGCATACGCAGTACAGGTAGGCTGGTTATTTGTAGCAGCTCTTTTTGTTTCGGATCGCTGCAGTTCGACTGCAACCGTGCTAACAGCGCTAATGGAGCTAATGCTGCTAACGATGCTAACTGAGCTAACTGGTAAACGGTGCCTGGATTTTAGTAACGTTACTCGTGGATTTGGAATCAATTAGGAAACAAGAGTGAGACAGCTTTGGAACAACTTACTTGGTTCTCAGCGGATTCTTCTACCTGAACTCGTCCACGGCTGAATCGTTCTTTTTCTGTCGCTCCAGCTGCTGCTTGAGAAAAGAGAGGGTGACGCAGCGGTAGCCTCGATGGGTGGGTCAAACCATTTGCAGGCGGGGGTTTCTTTTTTCTTAAAATATTTTAAATGTTTTGTTTTAAATATATCTCATTAATGAATTTAATACTTCCAGCCTAAATGAACTATTATAGAATAACATGTATTTTTGTAAAGTTCGTCTTAATTTAGGGGTGGCTAATTTTTATTGTAGAGGTGCTGGAGCACCCCTAAAAGTGGTCTAGCCTCGCCTGTGGGTCTGAGTTATGTTTAGAGCCATTTATAATCACTTTAATCTGTTTACAATTTGATAAAGTCGAAGTAAAGCCCTTTAATCCACTTCCATTACAGTTGTCACATCCCACTTCACGAAAACCAGACAAAACCAATTACAGCTACTTTAAAACCAGTTAAAAGTTCAATAAAAATCACAAAAAAAACCAACGAAATCCATTAACTGTGTTTAAAAAACAGTGTAAGTCCAACAAAAAACACTTAAGGACCTTAAGATCTGTTTAGAATAATAGTAAAACCTGTTAAAATCATTTTAATCCCATTTAAATCTGGTTAAATTCATTTAAAACTAGTTAAAGTTACTCTGAAATGAATTCAAAATCCATTATTATTACTTATTTTGTTGAATCTGAATAATAAATACTTTTTTTTTTAAATATATATGACAGAAGTTGGGGTGGTGGATGGGACATAAATGTCAGGATCTGTTTCATAGATTAAACGTAGGAGGATCATGTTGGTCTCATACGTTCAGAGCTGCTTTGGGGTTATGCAGAGTGTAAAACAGGTTGATGTTAATGGTCAGAGACAAGATGAGGGTAATTCTTTGAGGAATGTATAAATCTTGCTTCAGACCCACTGCTCCCAGTTTTAATCTAAAAGTCTTTACATTAAAGAAGCATCACAGTAATAGACGGAAAACATTCAGGTGTGAACAGGTTGAAATGTAGCTTAACGTTCGTGTGTCTGTAAAATGTAATTGGAGGAGAATAAACCTGGAAACAGCCCTGGTTACAGTAGGGTTTAGTCAGTTTTTTGTAACCGTCTCAGGTAGAGGTCTGTCGGTTCAGTCGGGGATGGGTGGTCCTGCTGCTCCTGTCGCTCTCAGCTGAGCCACCAACAGCAGATCTCTGTCTTCAACACATTGTGCAGGAGTTTCCACTTCCTGAGGCAATGTTGTAAAGTCAGACAGGACTCAATCTGTTCAGGAGCAGATGATAAACTGCTCCACAGGGCCTCTTCTCTCCTCGGCCCCTCCCTCGTTCAGTACTCTTCTTCAACTTTACATACTTCCCGACTGTTTCTGCTAAAGACAGCTACTCTCAGTTCCTTCTTGTAACTTTGCCTGATCAGCTTCATTTAATTCTGTATTATATTCATCTTTGATTCTCATCGTTTAAGTTCACAGTTTGAAATATTCCAATAAAAATTCACATTAAATCCACAACTTTACAAATCTGTGCATTAAATGTCACGAAAACCCAATCCATTAAACTACTTAATACGTATGAAATGTGCTAAGACATATTTTAATGACTTTTTTTGGCGCGCAATATTGATCTTTACACATAAAAAAGCACAATACCAGGAAAATAAAAGTGTTGAAGACAGTAATAAGTGCTGAATGATTAGTGATAATAAAAGTAAGTAGCATTAGCAGCAGGTTCATAACTTATAAACCTACTTAATATGTGCAAACAGAAGAAATACAGATGTAGAGAGTCCCTAGATTAGTACATATTGGAACTACACCAAAATTTGAACCCAGGAAATCATTTTAACAATAACATCAAGTTGATTATAGTTGATTTCTTGGACTGAAACTAGAAGACTAACTAAGACTAACTAAATTGTGCTTGTAATTTTATAAATGTAAGGGTCAGCTCGCTCTATTTACGTTTCCGGCCCTTATTCCAGTCGCTGAAAATCCTGTTCTGTGATTGGCTGCCACTTCTGTGATGTCACTCTTCATTTGCATAAAAATCTCCGCTCATATCGCTGGATTTGTGTCGCTTGCCTCTCTCCCGTCGCTAACGTGCATAGAAAATGATCGCTCGCTTTTGCAGCTTTTACTTTAAACCAGAATTCGTCAGATCAGTGCACATTTACATTTACTGGATATTTATTTCCCGTGTGAGGTTTTTTTTTGATCCAGAGGCATAAAGAGTACAGTTAAAGTTATCGAATCCCTGTCTTTTAATTCCTCCTGGTATTTTTTCCAGTAGGAAGTCAGTGTTTCCATATCTTTTCTGAGGAATGCATCACATCACCAGGCCTTCACTCAGCCCCCGGGCTGCTCTCGCGGTCCTGCCCCGACCTGTCCGCCATGCTATATATCGGCATGCGCATTAGCTGTAACACTGGAGCGTGAAGTGGAGCTGCCCGTCTGTAATCTGTACATTTCTGAGGGGCTTTGTTAGCGCTGAGCTCATGGGCCCGAGCGTGTAGCGACTGGCCGTGTCGGTGGATGTATAGGTGTTAGTGGAAGGGAAGGCTGGGATAATGCAGCGGCCTCGGGGGCAAAAAGAAATGCCACCTGGAAAAACTGTGAGCCTGGATCGTGAAGGTGGTGGTTACTGGGTAAATGCAGGCTGTCATTTGGCACAGGGCTCTTCTTCCTTTCATTTACAGGCCTCTGCGTAATGACAACACTCTCAGGTGACAGCTTTAGTTACAGAATCTGAGAGAGTGAGCCCAATCAACGGAAGGTGGAGGAATCTTACATTGGGCACATTGTTTTGGGGCACATCGCAGCTTTTTTGCCCTCTGCTTTGTCATATCTGTTGTTTATTGTTGAGTATTGTTAGGGTTTTCCATTCCTCTCTTTTCCTTTTGGTTGTTGTTGCATTAAATCTATACTCTCCCCAATTTTTTAGGAATGTTTCAAGTTTAGAAAATGGTGTGAATCCTGTTTCAGTTTGAACTACTCTTAGTTTTGTTGCAGTGTGAATCATGCACAAGGTTTTGTTGCACCTTTATTCCAAATGTGGCTCAGATAAATGACCTGCTTCACTCATTAACCCACTGAAATATACTTAAACATCACTGCATTTGGGCACTTTCTATCTAAAACTTTATGCAAAAAGACTCTTTGTGCTCCAACAGTCAGGGGCACACATTCTGGCCCGGTTACTTAACTTGGCACAACACTGATGATTGCACATTCATCATTCTCAGATGCACCTTCAGTTCAATTTTATTCTGGAGCTGGATTAAGTGTTGACAGACAAAAACAAACTTGTCAAAATTATTAGACAGTTCCATGTTTGATTTATTGCTGTGGTTTCCTTAACGACCAATCACTTCAATGGAATGTGGAATATTGTTCAGATTAATGGGATATATTGTCGTCATATGTATCTACAATTCTAATGTGGATATTTTAGTATTTTTTTCTCATCAAGAAATTTATTACCCAATCATTGTCCTTAACGTTCAGTTGTGTTCCTTGTTTTGTTTATGGTTTGTTAAGTGCCTTCTTCACTTTTTAGAAAATAAAAGAAGAAAGGTCACAGAAGTATTTATGACTGGTTAACAATCATCTTCCAAGTTCAGATGATTTCCTTCTCTTTACCTTCAAACACACATCTGGTTCATTCTGGTGTGTGTTCTCGTTCCTGAGGAGGACGTCGGGGCCGGAGTCTGAGCTGCAGTAACTCAACCTGACGCCTGAGTTTATAGAAGCTTTAAACGCTGAAACCAGAAACTGTGAACAAGCGTCTGTGTTGAAACTCGAGAGAACTGAGGGGAATGTTCCGAGCGGATTCCGAGACAGGAATTCTGTTCTGGAATCCTGGACGTGGTATTCCTGACCCCCCGGAGAGGGAACGAGAGAGAGAGGGAAGGGGGCGGAGCTAAAGACGTATGTAACTCAATGAGAGCTGGAGGAAGCAGGTGCAGCGTGTTTTTTATTTGAATATAATCTATATGTCTGTTGTACTGGTGCTTTTTTGTTGTTGTTTTTTTGTATGTCTGGGATTCAGATGGAAATTAGCATTGTGCTAAAGCCAGCGTATTTACGACAGTTTGCATTGTACGCTCATTAGTGCTGCTCGATTATGGAAAAAAAATCTGAATCACCGTTATTTCGCTCATTATTGAAATCACGATTATTTACGATTACTCATCGACTTTAGAAATATGTTGGATAACTGTGGAAATATGTTGCTTAAAGAACACCAAAAGCTAGTTTTTAGCTGGCATTATTTCTTTTTTCCTTGTGTTTTCCTGCCAGTTTGGTGGATAAAACACACATTTTCCTTTTCCTTTGTGACTTTATCCTATTTATAACCATATACTTTGCATTTGCTGCTTACTGCACGTCTGCTTAGATGCTAATCCAATACTTTATGTAGTACTTCTAACATGTAGTGATGATAAAGTTGATTCTGTTATCTTCTTGTCATGGTTAAATGAACTTTAAATCTTTAGTGTGGTCATTTGCATCAATCATTTCCCTTCTACTTTATGCCAAACATTTTAAAATAGCTCCTAGGACATATATGGATTTCAAAAATGGAAAGGAGTGAGGTATAAAATGGAAAAGAGGCGTAGGAGTGGACGGAGCGGCAGAAGAGACGGGCTGAGATTGACTCGGAATGTGAGGAATGACTGTCACTGTTTGGGAGCTGTCCAAGCCTGAAACACTCTCAGATTCCTGTCCAGAGACAAGATAAGTGAGTGAAACGCTGATTTACTCCTCGTACAGTATCTGCGTATCGCTCACACAGAGAGATGGCAACTGCTGCATGAGTCTCAGTGTGAGATCTCAGCTGCCGCTCGGCTCTGGCTCCGCTCCATCGGATCTCAAACTCACTCAAACAAACAAAATGGCTTTACACAGAGTCTGGTGCATTAATAGAAATGAGTTCAAGCTACGTGTTTTCTCTGTCGGTTTGTGTCTAATTAACAAAGAGAGAAATGAGACGGTAAAAGTGTGGACCGGTGTTTAGTGTGATTTATGGAGTATAGTGGAGGCTCTTAATTATGGGGGAAAAGTCATAAAAGTTTAACTACGCACAGCTTAATTACACAAACAGCAAATTACAAATGATTTATTTGTCTTTTCATTTCTGTTGCACCGCACAGTTTCAAATAGATCACAGTTTTGGTTTTGGTTTTTGTCTAAAATCCAAATGTCTGACTTTTTCAACTTAATTGCATCCATTCATTCATTCATTCATTCATGAATTTTTTTATTTATTTATTTATTACCATTATATGTGCTATAAGAGTGTTTCTAATTAAAGTTCTGCAAGATTATTTTTCAAATCATTGCCTTCGAAACACTGTTGTAACATTTCCTTTTGAATAAATAGCTTTTTTATGTTCCTTAAGTAAGATCTGTCGGAAAAAAAATTACACGCACTGTGCATTGTAATTGAATAAAAGCTAAATTTTACATGTGGTCCAAGCTATACAAGTCCAAATAATTACACAAAAGAGACATTTTCCTTTTAACTGATAAAATAAATGCCTTCCTTACCTTTAAAGTCTTATGCTAATGTGGAAGATATATGGTAATAACTAGATGTTGAAAGAACCGAGATAAAAGGTCACATGACTTGAAATTGACAAATGAAACTGCAACAAATTGAAATTGGTTTGAGAAAAATGTCCATAATGTAAAGAAAAGTCAGCAAATGCAATAAACAGCTGATTTTTTTATCATTTATAACCAAAAATGCAACCTTTCCCAAAATTAAACCACTAAATTAAACCTGAAATAATGTCACAAAGTCTTTTTCTGAAGCGCTGAAGGCACCACAGGAAACAGCTGATGTCATATACGAGACAGATACTGTTGCTCGACACTATTATCACCTTAAACCCGTTCCATATTAACCTCTCTTAACCTCCGTGGAGCTGTTTCCTCTCACCTCAGTTTAGACGGAGCGTTAATACGGACCATGTGTCGGAAACGTGGACTTGAAGTCACCGTTACGGCTGAGATTAAAGGGATTTCTCTCCTGAGACTCAAACTCAGGAAAAGCCCAGGTATTGGCCGGACTCCAGGAATAATTCAATAATCAAACAGGATTGGTTAAATAAACTGAATTCGAGTTAGATCATGTCACGACGGCTTCGGCGCTGCGTCTGAAAACACCTGCGCTGTGTTTGTTTTGAAGTGTTTATGTCCAACATCACACTGTCACTTTTTTGAAACACCTGTTGCACATGGTCCTCTTTATGTCCTTAACTTGTTGATTCTCTTGGATTAAAGTATGTTTCTGCAGCAGTCGTCTTTATCGGAGCAGGTTGTATGTATTGACCTCTTCAGATTTTAATAAAGAGCATGGACTGTCATTTCAGTGAAGACGTGGAAAGCTTTATTCTGCCTTTTCTGAAGATGGAAGTTGTTTTTTTATCTCTAGTTTGGACAAGATGGGTCAAGAAAATGTGTATTTAAAAAACTATTCAAAGACGTGACAACTTTACATGAGGTGTTTTCATTTGAGAGAAAACGCCTTTTGTCATTTGTCAAAACAGCATCCTTAGTTACAAAAATTGAGCTCCAGAAAGCTGTTGGCTGCTTGCTACACACAGAAAGTCGAATACAGTGTTAATGTTCATCAAATATTCTGATAATATCATATTAAAACGTAGATTTTACAGATTTGTGTATCTTTTTGAACGCTGATTGTTTTATTCCACTATTGGCTTTGGTTTATTTTTTGCTATTGTGTTTAAGTGCTCAAAATACCTCTTCTGTGTCTTTTAAGTCACACTTGAAGTATCATAATTTACTTAAAAGGCTCAGAATTGACAAATGGTCGATCAAACCGTCCAAAAGTCATGAACTGAACTGTGAATTATAGTGTTTTTAATGTGAGCTACGTGTTAAAATATGCAAAGGTGTGTAACTTTACCTCCTGGTCGATAATGTGTGTGCATTTTCTACGCCTCACACGTCCTCGGCATGTGTCCCCGACTCTGACCCCGCCTCGAGTTAACCTTAACCACAGTCGCTGATCGACGGAGTATAAGAACGCCCGAGGAATGCAGGTGAGGGCCCCTGGCTGGGTTTAATAATTGTACACATTCCTCGGTGGCACCAGCACATTCCCGGAGCCTCAGGTAACCATGGCGATACGATGGGAGACACACAACAAAGGGGACAGCGGGGGAGGCATCGGGGACGAGGGGAGGATACGCTTTAACCCCCGACGAGGTTCGGGGTTTTAAATTACCTCATTGATGTTTGGAGCTGAGATCAAGACAATGGCATCCAGCGATTAGACACGTATCGATTATCTCATTAAACTGGACTTTAAATGGAGCTATAAGACTGGCATTTAACCTCCGGGACTTCAGCGAGAGCAGGGGATAAAGATCTAACAGCTGTAAATCACATCTGGATCAACACCAAAGTCTAATCAGCTCTGGCTCAAAGGCAGCTGCTCCATAAAGAGTCAGAACCCAGACACAGTCAAAGCAAATGTATCTACGATCCTCTGATGCAGGACTATTCAGAGAAACTTTACAGAACATACCGCTTTTGAAGATCCAAGGCAGATTTTAACATGCTTTTACATTTATTTCTTGTCATTAAGAACGACGCAGACAGGTTTTTAGTGCATTTGTAAAGAGTGAGATCATACAGCACAAGTTTCTTTATGAGAGCTTTCAAAACTTAGATTAAAATAAAGAAAAATGAACATCATTGTGCAGCAAAGCAAGAGATTGGAGGTGTAGCCTTCTGCTGCTGCAATAAACAGCAACTGAGTCAACATTAAAATCAGACTCACTGTTACCGTAATTGTCAGTTTCTGTCCGTATTTATTTAAACGTAGAAAGCGATTGCATTGTTTTTAATTCACAAAGTAAAGGCTGTACAAGGCTTTACAATAGTAGCTCTCTTTAGAAAAAAAGCACATTTAAAGTTGCACAATGTAAGTTTTAGCCCAAAAATATATATTCTCAAGATCATTTTGATGGTTCTTAGACCTGAGATCGGCAGAATTAGGTCTATCTCAGCTGGACAGAAACCTCCAGTGTAACTGTCCTGTCCCGGCGGGTACATTGAATATAAAAAAACAGGGTCTGCCTGCGTTTTTGTACAAAATCCTAAATGCCCTTTTTTTCTTGGCTAAAAGTCGGTTTTTTTTTGGAATTTGACTGTTATCCCAATAAAACAAGACATCCTTTTGCTTCTTGTTTTCTCTTGACTTCTTTTTTGTCCAATCAACACACTGCAGTGCTTTTTTGGGGGATTTTTTTATCCCTTTCGACAACAGAAATGGACCCAAACCCTACTGCACCGCTCCAGGAGTTTATATATTTATACTTTTGTAACGAACAAAGAGCTTTCTGTTCCTTTTTAGTACTGAAAGTAATTCTTGTGTTGATTCTAGCAGTTTCGTAATAAAACACGTTCAGCACCGCTTCCCCTCTGTGTGACCTGTGGCTGCATGTTGCCGCGACAACAGCCCCTCTTTGATTGACAGGTCCGTGGGTCGTCGGGAGGTGGGAGGCCGGACCAGGAGCGGGCCGGGGCTAATCCATGAAACCTTTTGTTGAATGTGTGTTAAAACCAGGCAACAGACTGATCCCCACTGAGCTCTGGAGACACACTGCGCCCACAGAGAACGGACTTTAATTTAGCATTTTGTTCTCATTTGTGAAGGACATAGACGTAGCTGGACGTGTCCCGCTGGGAAGCTAACCCCATTTGTCACTGTGAAGTCTTCAGTTCAGTCCCTGCATTTTATTTTAGGGATACAAGTGATATATTTGGTCAAAAGTCATGTAGATGTGAATGAATACACGTCTAAAACTGTCCTGAAGGGCTCACGGGAAACATTACTGACTGAACAGACTTCTCTTCGTGGTGGGCCTCACTCCTGTCACTTTGCATTAACCCAGAAGTTCATTTGAGCAGAGATCACCTGATTCTGCAGCAGTCGACTCGTGTTTTCTCAGTTAAACGCCTCGACTCTGGGTCACTCCCCGAACATCTTTAGCCTTCAGTCAGAGGAATGCTTCTGGATTTGTCTTTCAATATCTGTGGCCCTCGGGACAAATGCAGACCTCGCTTTAGTTTCCTGTTCTTCAGATCTCTCCAAAACAAATGCCAAGACTTATGTGCAACCTGTCTTTGGCTTGACCTTGTCTGTTTTTGACGCAAGATTAGATGGACATCTGAAGCCTTTTATTGTAATTATAGAAAAATAAACTAAATCTCATTTGATTTTTGTTTTACTGATACATGCCACACATATCCAGTACATTTCTGTGTTTAAATTTTGCAATAATAAAAGACATCATGTGTCATGCTTAATGTCCATCAAAGTGAAGAATAACAACTGATTTACTTTCAGTTTCCTCCAAACTTAATCAGGTGGCTGCAAATGAGCCGATAGCTACATCTAACATAAAGCAGCCTTCATTTACATCAAATAAAGGGGGAATATCCAGAATGAGCTCTTCTTTTCCAACTAATTTCTACCTTAAACTCAAGTCTGCATTTTGTTTCTTTCTTTCTTGTGACAAAACAAGATCTTAACACGTTATTTAAGCCTTTTATCAAGAATTTTGATGAGAAAAGGTTCTCAATAAAGGGACGCACCCATTGGTTGTTGCTTGTCAATAATGAATCAAAAAGGAACAATAAAACTGAGAAAAAGGAAGCAAAGTGAAACGTGGATAAATATTAGGAATGAATTCAAGCGATCTTTAACGAGGTGAAAGATTACTTTAGGGTCAAACCTGTACTTGCTGCTTGTTTTCACCTGCTTTTTAAACACAGCACGTACTATTTTCTCTCTTCTGATTCGATAAAATGGGACAAGAAAATAAATTCTCTGTTTGTTGTAAGGCAAAGGAACTGAGACTGAGACATATTATTGACTCAACGCTCTGAATATGCAGCTGTTTACTCTTACTTTATTATAAATATATCACTTACTTCTCTTTTAATGCCTAATGGACGCTTGTCATTGCTGTTGAAAACGTTTCCACAGTTGGACAAATGAGGATGAACGGCCGATCTTGTTTCTCTTTAGTCAAGTCCATCCATCCATCTTTTCCTCCCTCTTATTCCTCTTTAAAATGACATTCCCCTCTCTTCTCGGGGCTTTTGTGTGTCCCTCGTATGTTTTTTCGTGGCTCGCGGCGTTTGTCATCGCTCGTTGTCGGGAGCAGGAAGTCTGGAGATCACAGGGCTTCGCTCCAGTGATGGATGATCAAAGAGAGGCCGCGCATGTGCGGGCCCCGACGCCCGGACAAAGACCGGGTTCAGGCTGGACTTGTCCCGACACGGACCGAGAGCCGGGGTTAAAAGGGTTAGCTAAATTTGTAAAGCTTGGAGTGTGAGAGACAACTACAGATGACGAGGGCTCACAGCTGTTGACGTGAGTGGACACTGGACGAGTACGTTAAGACAAAAGGATTATTATTATTATGTGGAAAAATAATAAAATGATCATGAAGGGTCTTAATATGAAGTAAATGTAACCTCACATCAGCAGGACATATATATTTTACTATACCTTTATTTATTTGATAGAAAATGGAAAATGTGTGAGCAAAAGAGTGACTTATTTCTTTGTTACAGTAAGTAGGGTGCTGCTAATCACCAGGCTTTGATAAATTGACCATAAGCAGACCTCTAAATGCCTCTGACTTCTACAGTGTGTTTTCTAGCTTCTGATATTATTTACTTTTACGTCCATACGATACATGATTGTGATCTAATACAATTTTTCCAAGATGTCACTAATTAAAGCCTAAAGATGTACACTTTATTTTTTACTCTATGCACTCTTCACCAACTTATAAAATAAAAATTAATGTGACATTTTTGACTAAAGGGCAACTGATGACAGTTTATTGCCAGATTCACATAATTTGTGTAACATTTGTGATCATTTTTCTCTTGTTTTTATAAAAATCAAATCAGTATAAATAGGTGAGTTCCTGTGCTTTTGTTGATAATAATTGAACCATTGCACAACTTTAATTGCACCTTTAAATGAAGCCTTTTAAATGTATTTGTGTGTATTTAGGTTTCATTTGGCTTAAAGCATTACATTTTCAAGTTAAAAAACCAGTTAAAATAATACACTTCAGCTTCTTCGTTGTATTGTGGCCTTTGTCGATAATGAAACACAATCACAAATTTGCAGCTCACAGTTTAAATTGAAGGAAAGACAATCTGCTGTGGTTAGCTACAACTAAAAAGTGTAAACCCCAGTGAAAGATGTCAGCGATTTATTTTAGCTAAACACATGAGCCGCGGTGTCAACACTCACAGAAAAAGGTGGAGGAGTGAAGGTGATTGTGATTATTCAGAACGTAACTGAGCGAGTGGTGCTGCTATTTCACCGCGTCCACGTTTCGTCCCGGGACAGAGCTCGAGGGACGTCAGGCGAAACACAACGGTGCAGCTGAAGCCCGTCCCGCGAGACCGGTTTGTTATCGACGTCTGAGCGGCTTCACGGCCTTTTCAGGAAATGAACGAGGGATGAGTGAAGGAGTCGAGGCTCCGGAGCTGCAGCATCTGGAGCTCGTTAGAAATACTTCTGACAGCGACTTGTAACATGTAAAAAGATGTAGTGCAGCAGAAGTATTAGGTAATCGTCTGATTTCGGGGAGGGTCATCAGATCGGAGGTTGGAGAGGTCACATGTCTGGGGAAATTCAACTAGACTGGATTGATTAGAGTTCATGTCTTCAGTTCCTCTTCATTTCTCTCAAAATCTAGATCCAGTATCCTCCTCTTCTTTCTTTTTTTGGGATTTAAGGAGTGATATAAACATTGCATTTTGCGCCGTGCATTTAAAAGAGTGAATGAAAAACAATAATAACTGAAATAGTTGACCCAAAGCAGTGTTATCACATTTTCTTGCCACTGTTTTCTTGTTCTAGAATCTGTTTATATCTACTTTCACAATCCAAGGCATGTCTCTGTTTAAACTATGTTGGTATGTTTTTGTCTAATGTCATATCAGGCCATTATTGGTGCTTAGAAAATACCTAAAACCAATATGACTGAATGATTAAGCCTTGGAAATAGTTATAATTTCATATTTATGTCCTTCTTTTTGCAGCTCTTCCACGTGGCCTATGTTCTGATCAAGTTCGCCAACTCTCCTCGTCCCGACCTCTGGGTTCTGGAGCGGTCCGTCGACTTCGGGCAGACCTACCATCCGTGGCAGTTCTTCGCCTGTGAGTACAAACCCCACAGACCCCGTTCTAGACATTTATACTCAAGGATTGTGGGCCAAACCTGTAGCTCCACTCCTGCTCTGGGATGTGTGCATTAGCAATAAGCTGTGACTGAGCCCTCAAACTTTTTCTTTACTGTCCCACTTGGAGAAATGCGCCAAAATCACACATTATAACAACACACATCAACGACCCAAGGGCAAGGGCAATTATTCCTCTGTGTTCTGCTCATTTTCTTTGCACGATTTACTTTTTTGGAGACTTTGGAGTGTAGAAATTAGCACAGACTGGTACTACAAGTAAAAAAATAGCTTGTACCTATCTCTCTATATTACTTTATGTAATGTGTTTTGTCCTTGGGCTTGTTTTTAATCTAAAATCCAACAATGGATTAAAATTAGGGATTTTCCAACAACGCTTTTTCCAAAACAAGTACAAGAACATAAAAATTAAGTACTCATAGACTTACTTAGGTACTCATAGCTGTGTTAATTCCTCAGATGCTTTATAAGTGGTTAAAGGATGTGTTTTTTGTGTCTTTTGACTTTTGCTTTTAATGTGTACTGTTTTCTTTTTCAAACAAAGCTAATATTGAAAAACAAGGGACAGATACTCACACTGGAGCTGGTGAAGATCAATCGATATAATATTACAAATGAACTGGAAACAATGGCCCCTGTGTGCTCTGGTTTATTCTTATTATTGTATTTTTGGAAGCTTAATGAGGCGCCATTTCGATGTAAAAACCCACAGTGCACCACGATTTTAAGAAAAGCTGCTGTGAAATCACATCTTTTGCTGCAAAATCTGCTGTTTTTGTGTCAGGTAGAGTTTTGAATATATATTATTTGTATCTGGAGACCCTTACTCAAACCTAACACTAACCAAATATTTAATTAAACATCATCTGTGCTCCCCGACCGTACAGTCCTCGTGTTTCTCGAGACGGAGTCAGATTCCACCAACATCACTTCATGCTTTCGTAACGTCCCTCGGGCCGAGCGTTTAATCCTGGGCTCTGATCTCGGAGCCGCTCGAGGGCCAGCGTTTGATTGGGTTGTGAGGTTTGCGGTCAGGTCGAAAAGGATGGAGAGCGTTACGTCACGGAGCCCGCAGCTGATTGGTGGAGGCAGCCGTCAGTCGCGGTGGGCTCCGGGGGAATTCCAGCCGAGGCTCAGAAACAGGTCCGGGCTTGAGTTTACCTGGAAAAGAAAGAGGTGAGGGGTAGAGGTTTTTCATCTAAAACCAGAGTCTCATATGTTCTGTCAAGGTGCATTTATTTAGCTTTATTTATTTAGGTCATAACTAGTCATTATTCATCATAAATAATAGAGTCACATGGGTGCTTAGACTATTTATAATGTGATAGGTTTGCAACATTGGATAAAATAGCTACTAATTGGATAGAATGGGTAGTAATTATGTGTGACAGCTTTGACATTAACTAAAGGCAACCAACAATAGTGTTTGAATGTCAGGTTAAAGAAATATGTATCGTCCCATCTCACAAAGGCCACTGACTCTTTTAAATGTTTGCATGCCTTTCCATTAAAAGAAAAAAACCCAAAAATATTGTACCGTCTGATCAGATTTGATATGTTCACGTCTGGCTCCAGTCTCCTGGGATTAGATAAATGAGAGAATCAAGTCTGGAAGCATTTATCATTAAGTGGTATGATTTTCGTCCATTTAACGTGATCAAAAACTGTCAAAAACATAAACTGAATTTCAGTTTTTTCACAAATTCAGGTGACAATACTGAAAAAGTTAATAGGAATCCTTTCAGGGGAAGATGATGGTGATATTTGGAAGCTTTTATTACATTTTGAATGTGAGATTTCATCCTCATTTGAGTCTTACAAAAGTTATCACACAATCATTTCCACCCTTTATGGAAAAAAGTCTGATTTCAACAGGTTTTAGTTGAATTTGTGCAGATTTTAGATAGATTTGGACAGGTTTTAGTCAGATTTGAACAGAACTTATTTATACTTGAAGCAAAAATCAAATCCATCTAAAACATCTTCAAATCCAATTAAAACCTAGTGCCAAAAATATCACCTTCTAAATGTATTGAAGGGCCACATAAAACTTGCTGTAGAGGGTGCTTTTTAGAGCTGTATCCAAGTCATTTTGCTTCGATTCTTCTTCTTCTTGTTGTTATTGTCCATCCGTTACACTTTAAACACAAATAAACTGCTGTTTTTAGATTAAAAAAAAGATGAGTGACTTTAAAATGGGTGACTTTACAAAAATAATACGTACACTCAGACTTGAATAGACTTTATTGTCATTAAGAACGTAGGCTAAAGGTCACAAAGAACAACATTTAGTTGTATGTATTGGCTCACTATGGTATGAAAGTACACTGTAATAAGTGCAATTACAGTTTGTAAAGCTCAGAAATGGGAATTAAGAGTGTTTGAAAGAGCTTGAATTTAAGTTTAATGTTAAGACAAAAGTTTAAGAATGAAACACTGGATAAAACATGAGAAAATGGTCGTATGAAGCATTCAAACCTGGATCTAGTATTGCTCGTTCCAGCTGCTAATCAGACAACCACAACAGATTTACATGGATATGAGAAGTTGCAGGTAAAACATGTGATTTCACACCACTTTTTTCTCAAAATTGTGTTGAAAAGTATGGTTTTATGCAGCAAAACACCATATAATCAAGCTTTCATGAATAGTATAATCTCTAATTTGAATCAACCACTCTGTTTTTTTGGCCGTAATTCAAAAACGTTTCTCTTTGGAAATGCCAGAGCACACAGGGGCCATTGTTTTCAGTGTAAATGTAAAGTTATATTCTGTACAGTGTAGTATATCAATCATCTGAAGGGTCTAGACTCTGCCAGGTTATGATTTTTTATGTGTTTCTTTCTTCAGCCAAAAGGTATAGTTTTTCATTGCTTGCACAGCTCATAGTAACAACAGTAGGACAAGAAGTGGCTGGTTTACTTTGGCCTAACTTAATAGTGTATCAACACAATCACTCGCAAATAAAAAGTCAAGATTTGGTTTTCCCTGGCTGCAATTTTATGTCAAATATTTGCAAAACTGCTCAAAAGTAGTTGCATGGACGCTTGAGTGGCTCTTAAGAGACCTGGGTTTGGTCATTCCCCTCACTCTCACCCTGTTTCCTGTTCCTAAAGCTAAAAAAAAGTAAATGTGTACAGCTAGCATTAAGATTCACTGTAACATGGACTTATTGTTGTTGCTTACCCACGGTTCACCTCACACACGATCAGTTTTAACCTTTACAGCCTGGTTTTGATGCTGGATTTGGGCCATTTACTCAGTCATGCCCTTTCTGCATCTTTCCAAATGACAAAAACACGTTTAAACACGTCCAAAAAGAGCATTTCCCGACATTAAATTGGGTAAAATTGCCATTTAAGACTCTTTAAGTCTCTTTTCTGAGTCGCCACAAATCAACAAAAGCCAAATACGATCATTTTTAATACTGAGCCATTATTTCGGCTTTGGTTTTTAATATTTCTGGAGTCTTTCCTTTCAAACACATTGGTTTAATTTAAGTCTCTGTTTCAGAAAAAGAGCAGAGGACAGACACCTGGTCTCTCGGTGTGTTTTATAAATACTCCAGAATAAAGTGTAAACTGTAAACGTCAGAGCTCATCTACTGTTTTAATTTGAAGCTTGTCCGGTCTCACGAATCCTCCAACTCCAAATCGTTCCGTCTGTAAATGGTTCACCTCCGTTGCACAATTTCTCTCTCTTCTTCTGCGTCAAGGACAAGCAGGAGATAAAGGAGAAAACAGAGGAATGTGCAGCAGTTCTTCAAAAGGAAACAATGTCATTTAAATGTTTTTGCTGTGTTCAGACCGACGCTTTAGATAAATAATCTCACTTTAATCTAGTCTAGTTCTGTTAAAGTTACATTTTCTGCTTCTTTAAACAGTTTTCTTGTCGTATAAAAGCATAAACATTTGTAGCTTATGTTAAATGAATCTTTTCTCTTTTCTCTTGTGCTTGTTTAGCTTCTAAAAGAGACTGCATCGAGCTTTTCGGGCAGAGGACGATTGAGAGGATCAACAGCGATGACGACGTTATCTGCACCACCGAGTACTCACGCATCGTTCCTCTGGAAAATGGAGAGGTAAAACCAGAAAAAAGAGAGGCCAGAAGTTTGATTTGTTTTGGGTTCATGAATAATACATCTCTGTGCTCTCTCAGATTGTAGTGTCTCTGGTGAACGGTCGTCCCGGGGCCATGAACTTCTCTTATTCTCCGGTGCTCAGAGAGTTCACTAAAGCCACTAACATCAGACTGCGCTTCCTCCAGACCAACACTCTGCTGGGACACCTGATGGGCAAGGCTCTACGGGACCCCACTGTCACTCGGAGGGTAAGACTAGACTTCTAAATCACCTCGAATACTGTTTTATAAAGTGACCTGGAGCAAAAGGAGGGTATTTGTAGCTCTGGGAAACACTGTAAGACTAATGCAAAATGTAAAAAACACCATTAAAACTAAGGTGCACATAGTTCATTTGCATATCTTGTGTCAAACATAAGATATTACACTCATTCACTCAGTGTTTTATCATCATGCCACTGCCATTCTCTATAATATATACAGCTTAGTTCGGGTTTGGGTTTAGCCCTGTTTTTATCCTGCTTTAGTCTCGGTTTGGTTCCAATTTAGCAATTAATCAGTTTAATAAGTGGTTGTAATTCTCAGTTAAGTTATTTTATTATTATCATTTGTATGCATTGTCAAGTATGTTTGTAAACCTGCTCTAGTAGATCTGAAAAGACACATTTAAATCTATACATACAGGGGTTTTGAAGGGGAACCGTGTAACTTTTAGCCCAAAAATATATATTGTCAAAATCCTTTTTATTTTTAAACATAGCTGGACAGAAACCTCCACTTTCACTTTCACTTTCACTCCACAGCTTTATGGCATAAAAATTACCCTTCAATTTCAGAAGATGTTTTTCTTTTTTCTTCCGAACTTTCCGGTTTGGATAGTCTCCATTTGTAAACAGTCAGTGGATATGGCCCTGTACTGGATAAAAGTTATACAGTTCCCTTTAATTTACAAGGATTCATGTTAAAATATACTTCAACAGCACTCATCAGTTTTCATTTTTATAATATTGCCATGTTTAATGTTTAAAATGTAAACGCTAAACCCTGATTTCAGTGAACCATGTGTTTGTTTCAGTATTACTACAGCATCAAGGACATCAGCATCGGAGGACGCTGTGTGTGTAACGGACACGCCGAGGCCTGCAACGCCAAGGACCCCAACGACCCGTACAAGTAAGACACCGCTGTGTTCACGACATCTCTCAGACACGAGTATCTCCCTCAGACGACGGTAAACAGGCTGCGTCCGACCGACATGAGATTTGTTTTGACTGGAAACACGTCGAAGATTAAAAACAGAGAGGTTTAAATGATTTATGATATGACTCAGAAGGAGCTGCAGAGAGAGTGTTACAAAAGTTATTATGTCCCTGCAGCAAAATCTGTGATGTTTTAAGTTTTAATTACCGCTGGCTGTGGGCTCAGTCAGTGCCAGCGTTGTCTGGTTTGTTCAGGGCAGATATTTGCATTCCTCTGATGCAAATAAGACGCCAGATTTGTTTCAACACATAAAGAAGCTGAGAAAGGAAAGAAACAGTGCATTTTAAAGTAAACGTAAAGTGCGTTTTAGGTTATTTTGCTTTATTGTCTGCACTTGATCATGTTAACAAACCTTCCACTGTTTTTGGGGAAGAAAACAGAAGCTAAAGTATTAACTTGTAAAGCTTCAAAAGTTATTAAACTACATTGGAAGGAGGTTCAGCTTAATTGATAAATGACTTAATAAGTTTTGGGGGTTTTTTAAAGAGCAAACAACAAAGAATTTTAACCAAAACACAAAGATTCTGCTGTGGTTTGCCGTTCATTTGCAAAAAGATGTTGTTGCCAAGAGTGAGGTCAAACCCTGTTCTGTGATTGGCTGTCGACGTTGCTCCTCATTTGCATAAAGCTGAGTTTTGTTGAAATCTACTCTCGTTTGGCTGGATTCACGTTGCTTCCTCGCTTGAGCGCTCACAGAAAATAAAGACTAAAGCCCAATTCTTCAGTCATTTGTGTCGCTTTTGGTGTGAACTCTCCCTAAAAACACAATCTGGCCGAGGAGCTGTGTTTGTTTTGTCTCTGTTTGGCATGAATATGGTGCCCTCGGTGTCTTTGTACTCCAAAACACACACAGTTTGATCGTTTATATCCAGTTGTGACTTGTTTATCTAGCTTTAGTAAGACTCTTAAGCCAAGAGTTTACTCACAAATCATATTTACTTCATCTTTAACATAAAAAAACATGGAAAACAGGTTGAAAGAAGCTCAAAACACACAAGACACACTAAAATCTCATTAAACACTTAGCTCTACCACTATTCTATCTGTGTTTTATTACTGTTCATAAGAGAAAGAGATGTCAACTACATAGGTCTTTATACAGAGTAATTTATGTGGGCAATTGTATTCTTGTATTAATAACAAATAGACTTATATAAGGGCTAAACTAATACTAATGTTAGGGTTTAACCAACGATAAAGTCAGGGCTGAACATTATTAATATTTAAGACGTTCTGAACACAAATGAAGTTAACGCCTTTATATTTTCTATATAATTTCATATATTTAACCATTAACTTTGAGAAGCACTTTACAAATACATATCAATAAAATGCAATACGCACTGAGCTAGAAAGCAATTAGTTTTCTGTACAATATTCATTCATTTAAAGGAAAATGGCCGTGTTTTGGCAGATTTTACATCGATTTTCCAACATAAGAGAATCTGTTGTTGTAGCTGGACTTTAAACAAATAAAGCGGTTCATTTCCTACGACATTTACTCTTGAGAAACCTCCGGAGATGAGATAAAAAAGTTGTATTTGTCGGGTTGTTTTTAAAAGCCGAGGCGCAGCTGGTCGAGGAGAGAACAGTCTATATCCGATGACAATGATTACAAGCTGCGTACTAATAAACTTCCTGTCCTTCATTGAGTTTTTATTGTGGAGACAGACAAACAAGACGGAGCTTGTTTTAATCCAGCGGCGGTGTCTCTCCAGATAAGTACCCGTCTGCCTCAGGTGGAAGTGTGATTACATTAATAACACGTGTGTAGTTGTATGATGTCGTTTTATTTGCAGAGCAGCTCCCGGAGGCTCTGTCTTTTACAATAAGCCGTCATTACTCCAGAATATCTCCAGAGTGTGCACATAAAACACACTTCCTCCGCTGCAAATGTCCTCAACTTCACTCCATAATTGTACTAAATAAATCCTACAGGAGTCGCCTTTTGGAAATATTACTGTTTGTGGTCGTAATGTTATGGCTGCTGTGTTTAAAAGCAGAGAATGTGACAAAACTATTGACGTTATTAAGGGTTTTAATTTGAAATATAATGGTGAATATATATTTAAATCTTTTCACGAGGTGCAGGAGAACGATATGAGATTTCTCCAGTATTTCCAGGTTCTGTGTGTTTTTGAGGACGGCATTGTTTTCTTACAATGTTTACTTATTGTTTGTGTCTTTATCACTCTTTTGTTGTTTCATTTTTCCACTGAAAACCAAAATATTGCCACACAGACCATTTAAAAGTGCTTTTGACCTTAAAGAGAAAGTCTTCTGTATTCTAACTTTTTTCGAATAACTTTCCTAACACTTAAATTGATCATGGGATTTGTCACAAAACATGGACATGTGTGATTTATTGTCTTGTGCCAGTCTCTCAAATTTCTCCAAAAGCTAATGTTTAAGTTTATATCAGACACAAAGGGAAATCCACTCAGGTCTGGGTCTCCTCAGTGAATCTGGATGAAATCAAATCTGTTTTTACTTTGTTTTTACACCTTCAGAGCCACTCAGTTCAACGTGTCAGGTCTCAAACAGCTGTAGATTTTCGTATTATGTGCATTTTATTTGAAGTCTAATATCTTTGGGTCTCACCGAGAAGACACATATCAGTCTGATGCACGGACACCTCTGGGAAACAAGAACGATATCACTTCTCAAAGCACTTTTAGACGACTTGAGACTGAAATATTTAGAGTTAACACAGATGGATTCATTTCATACATCTGCAAAAGGCATTGAAAGGGTCCTATGTGTTGCGTATTAATCTTTTATTGCACATAGAGCCTTTATTTTAACTGAATAAGAGCTAGATCCTGACCCAAAAGTGGCTCGAGATCATGTTTTAGTGGGTCATCCAAAGCCCCACGGTTCCTCAAACCTTCTTGAGAGGTCAAAATCTGGCCCGTTTTCCTTTTTATCCTGCGTGTATTTAAACTTTAAACGCCTAAAACCTCACTGAATGCACCAAAACAACCTTGCAAACAGTGAAAAGTTTAAAAAAGACATACTTTAGTGAGACAGACAGACCCTGAGGAGGCAGTTTAAGTCATGACTCATAGGTTTTTCATACACAAAAGAATAATTAATCCAAAGTAAAATAGACCAGTCAAAAACCTGTTCAAACATTATTTAAATAATCTCTGTTTTGTCGAATGATTCAGACACTTTTAGACTGATGTAATGTCACAAATTGGCGTTATTTTAATCAAGAAAAGCTGAAGGTATTCCTCTGAGTCATGCAATTACTATTAAAGAGGACATTTCAACTTGTATTTGTTTGGAGAAAGCAGGCGTTTGATCGACGGGAGACGAGCGCTTCTCATAAATCTCCAGTGACCTCATCATTTTTGGAGAGACAGTGTGGTTTTATGTCAGCGCGAAGGAATGTAGCAGAGAGTCAGAGGTGGACTTGGACCGAGCCCCGGACTTTGTTTGAGGTTTTTGTTCTCGGCAGGTGCTCGGTGGAGGTCTGCGTGTTTAAAAAGGCAATGGGACTGTTGAAGAGAGCAGTGTTATGATCAAAATAGGGTTGTTATAGTCCTTAAAGAGTCATTATAAAGTGTCAGTGTGAAAGGAAAAGTGTTTCAAAGTAAGACTGCATTTCCACAAAGGGATAAGTATCAAAGAAATAGAGCCTTTAGGATCATGCCGACTCGTTTCTTCACTTTTTTTATTTGGTTTAAAGCTCTGAGAGTCCATTTTGTTTTGTTTTGTTTTTGTCTCATGTTAAAAAGCATTCCATTTTTGCAGTTCAAGCCGTATTTGTTGTTGGGATATTGCAGATGTCCTATTTCAATTGTAATCGTTTTCAGCTTTGATTCAATAGCTGTAGATGTATATATTATATGTTGTGTCACTTTAAAAGTTTAGTTGAGTTGAAAACACGTTTGCTCCAGTTACTTTACTTATTTATGATTCATTATGTGCCACTAAATCCTGTTCTGGGTCACGAAGCGGGGCAAACATTTACAGAGAGACACTGACAGGCAGCTTCTGTCACAAATGAGTCACAAATTTGATGACTTCAAACTTAAAAAAATGTAAAAAGAAGCTGGACTGGACTTGGACTTTAACCAAAGACTTGAGACTTCACTTGGACTTGAGTCTCTGAAAAGACTTAAAAGATTAAAAGAGTGTTATTTCAAAAAGTGTGCACAAAACAATTCATTTTCTTAAATAGTTTGACAGATTACACAGAGTTACTCACATGACGCAGCCTTCAAATGCTCTCTGTAAAGCTCAGCGCTACAGAGCTTTACAAGCAAAGGACAAATCACTGATCACCAAAGAATAGAAAAAAAACTAAATTCTTTTTGGACTAAATATTCTATAGAAATACAAGCACTTGAATAAATACAGATTTAAAAGCTTATATTGTTAAATTTTAAAATAATATAAGTGTTGTTGAAAAGACTCGACAGAACTTGAAACCTTGAAGAATAGGACTTTGGACTTGACTTGAAATTGTGAGCCTTGACTTGGGACTTGATTTAGGACCTAAAGTAAGTTAAGTTTCATTTATTTTGTATTAAGCACATGCACAACTGCAGCTAAACTAATACACAGACAATGGCCATTTATATTGTTGGGAAGTCGACTATAAAAGTAAAATTAAACACACTTTTGGACTTAAGACAGAAGCAGACTGTTAAAAAACAAAAAGTTGGTTCCATAAATAGTGTAAACCCCAGACTTTTAAATGCTTTTCCACTGTACTAATATGAATAATGAATGAAAAAGGTAATAATCTGTGACTATAAAGACCTCTTAAATCCTCCGTGCTGACAATTCTAACCTCTTTCCATGTTTGGTCTGAATTGGTGGCAATAATCCCCAGAAAGAATATCATATGAAACTGTTATAAGCTCTGTTTTTAATCTTTATTCACTCTCACCTGCCCTCTGCCAGGAAGCCCGTGGAGCGCAGTTAACGACCGAAACCAGGAAGTATAGTGAATTTGGATGGAAACCCTCCATTGAAAGCCATTTCCTAAAATACTTGAGCGAAGAGGGAAGCAGAACAAAAGCGCGAGTGAATTAAACTGTGCGTGTGAGAGAAAGTGAATGGAAGTCGTCGTCGAGTTGAAGGCTGGAAACACAATTAGCTCTCAGAAACACAATACTGCGAGGTGTTATCAGCGCAGGCCACATTTAAACCCGACTTAAACTGGGTCCTGACACTTATTTGATGATCTTTTCCTTCCCTCTCATTCTCTTGACTCGTTCACTGCTCGGAGTTTGTCTCTTTTTGCCCGGTTCAAAGGACAAGGACAGAGAAAGAATAGAACTAAGAGGGTTTTCTGTCCCTCCCTGCTGTGTTTTGGCCACACTCGGCAGGCTCCAGGTTCACACACTAATCCGATTAAGACCAGAGGGAAGCAGTTACAGTTAACTCTTTTAGAGCTAGAGTCCCTCTGCTTTGTCGTCGTCTCGGTTCTTGGCTGTTTTTGTTCACAACAGAGAAAACTAGACATTAGACACAAAACTAGACCCAAAACAGACACATTCTTCGATTAAATTGAGGATATTTATGAACTAAATCCCCATCAGACCTGTTCATAGACAACAGCATGTCCCAGCAGGGCTACCGTAGCTCAACCAAGTAACAAATACATGGTGTGGAGTAACAGTCTGCATTTTCACCACAAATATCACAAAAAAAAGAGAAAAACTACACACCCTACCTTTAAAATGTTGTAAATGATGTGATGAAGGGATTAATAGAGTGATACATATGTCCAAGTTTATTTGTTTACTGTCTTTAAGGTCAAAAAACAAGGAGAAAAAACTGAAACGGCGAAAAGACGCACAACTGTGGGACAAATAAAACCAGACGAGTTTATGTTAAATTTGACCGAGCTTTAGGTAAACAGTGCAACATCAAGTGAAGGCCTACACCGCTCTTTAAACCCAGAGTTTGACCCTTTGAGGCTGCCGTAGTTGGTGGAGTGGACTTAAAACTCAAGCAGAGTGTAATAGTAAAAGAATAGACACCTGTTTTTGGAAGTAAACATGAAGTTCTACGTCTACATTGAGTTAAATATAGCCAGCAATTAGTGAAATCAGTAACTGTCAGTAGATCATGGATGAGGAAACAGATGGGAATGTGTTTATTTACTTTAGATAAACTCAAAACTTTTAATTTAATCTGGTGTTTATGTAGTAAATAGTTTGTTTTTTTTCTCACTTTTTCTTATTTAATTATTTATTTTACTGTTCTACTCTATTTTACTGAGTGAAATACAGAGAAACAAAGCCACTACTCTTTTTAAACTGTCGTGAATGTTGTGTTTAAAGGTTTTATGTTGTGAAGCACCTTGAAAAGTGCTACATAAATAAAATTTGATTGATTGATAGCCACTTTACCATAAAGTTTTATCACTTCTGGACAGTGGACGGTGGATTTTGAAAAGCTAGCTGTAATTTTCTCCATGCATTACTGAACGTATATATGCTTATTTGTGATTTTGTGTTCCCAGGTTGCAGTGCGACTGTCAGCACAACACCTGCGGCGTTTCTTGTGACCAGTGCTGCCCCGGACACAACCAGTTACCGTGGAAACCGGCCACGACCTACAGCGCCAACGAGTGTGAACGTGAGTATGACCCAGAGCCTCGTGGCCTCGCCGCTCGAAGGTTAACCACTGATCCCTGCAGAAGAATGTGTCGGTTCAACAAAAAGAGTCGAGTTTAATGAAGCCCAACGAACACATGCAGCTTTTGGGAAACTTTCACATAAACCACTTCCTGATTTTCTTTTTTTGTCCCTGTCTCAGACTCCACTCTCCTCCAAAAGCAGCCAAGGGACCTCTCCATCTTCTCTTTTATTAAACAAATAAAACCAGACCAATTTTTCCTCCAAAATACTAATCCATTTGACCAAACTGAAGTTTAGAGTTTAGCGTTAGCTTAGCTGTGACTTCAGCGTCAGGACGACAATTATCTCCTCCTCGTTAAACATTACGTGATTGAATTGACAGTATTTATCTGTGTTTTACGTTGCCTCCCTTTTCTCTGTTGATGCTTTTCTTTTTTCAGCTGTTTCTCTGTTAAAAGACATATTCAGCTGAAAATACACTTTATCTGCAGCTATTACACTTCCTGGAACGTCATGTGACAAGTGTCGACCAATGGGAGCGCTCCTTTTTGGAGCATGTGATTGTCCAAGGTTTTCTGTTCCTGAATAGAGGTTCTCATCTATTACAATCCCTTAGAATAAACAGTAGATGGATCATAAAGACTGTTTTTTCACAAATAATTGGGGTTAAAACCATTTTTCAATCCCTAAAAGTCTTAATTTTGGTCTTAGTCTGTGTCCACTTTGGTCTCGATCTCAGTTTCTTCCTGTTTCTTGACTACAGCGTTATCAGTCATGTGTCAGAGCTGCTGATAAGGAGCGCTGGTTTATTGACTCGACACGTCCCAGGCGCCGAGGGACAGATAAGACCGAAAGAGCCCAATGTCCCTGTGTCAAGAGGAAACACTGGTTTAGCCCGACACATGTGTAGATGGATCCGTTTAAAGCGCTTTCTGTGGAGTTTATTACAGCTTTTGAAAGTCCCTGTGCAGCCTTTAATTATTGCCTTTGATTAGACGGATAATAACTGTTTGATGACTTCTAATAAACCCTAACTTTTACTTCAAACCTGATCTAAAGTCTGTGCGGTTGTTTTAATTACAGTGTCGTGAAAGATCTTACGTTATCCTTGTATAATCTTCGCACTAAATGAACACCTGTCCTGTCTCAGCAAACTCACTACTTATTTCAGCTTGAGATCCTTAATCAATCTTTGAAACCCGAGCTAAATCTGACGGTATTTTCCGGCGTGTGCTGGTGTTTTTCAGCCTGTAATTGTCACCGTCACTCGTTCGACTGTTACTACGACCCTGAGGTGGACCAAAGGAGGGAGAGTCTGGACAGTCACGGCCACTACAGAGGAGGAGGAGTCTGCCTCAACTGTCAGGTAAACTCTCTGTTACCTGTTCACAATTAGGATTTTGTAATTATCATTCATTCAGTAACAATATAGCTTCATTCAGAATGGGCCATACAAATAGAAGTGCCAAATAAAGAGTGCGTCATTGACCAAAACACCAGCACAAGACACACCAAGACATAGCTGAAAAAGAAAATTATGCTTCCCAGTATTAACAACAGTATATATTAACAGAAAAGATGCATTCTGTTCATATAAAAGATCTACAAAGTCCCCAAAGCCAGAGGACAACCTGCTTGACATTTATCTTGGCTTCGTTTGACAATGTGAGGTAGTTAAATAAAACAATGAGCCTTTAATGTGGCCCAATACTAAAAGCCAAGGTTTGCACGAGGACAGGAGAATTAGTTAGAGTTAAAAATGACGAAATAATGGGCTTTGTAAACAGTTAGAGAATATAGAGTGAGTCCAGAGGAAGGGGCTTAAAGGCAAACGATGCTAGAACAGTGGGTTTTCAGGGTCAATAGTAAAATAAAACCAAAAAAATGGAAATGAAAATGTCTAAATCTATTCTAGTTGATGCTTATGTACAGTTTTAGATTCAATTGTTTACCCTTTTTTTCTTTTAAACCCTGTCTGTGAATGTCTTTTACTCTTTTGAACATTGCTAACTTTATCATCCCCATCCTTTTAGCATCATACGACTGGTGTGAACTGTGAGCGCTGCATCCCGACCTATTACAGGTCACCTGAACACCCCATCGAGTCCCCTCAGGCCTGTTCACGTGAGTAACACCTGAGGAATTTAAGATTGTGCAGTTGTGTTTGTGTGTAGGTATTATTTTAGATGTTATGGATTAAATCAGGGATAAAAAAAGGAGCAAACTAGGACTTGACTGGTGCTTAAGTCTAAAGAGTGGTTCTGTCAGGACTAAAGACTGAAATAGGGCTAAAATAGGACAAAACTGAGGATGAAACATCACTTAAACCAAGACTAAAGCAGGACTGGAGCATGTTGGAATCAGAAATAAAGATAGAACTAAACCAAGACTTAAATGGGACTCAACCTGGACGAAAGCTCGGATGAAACAGGTTTGGACCCAGGACTAAACCTGGGACCCAACCAAGACCAAAGACTAGAACAAAGAAAAAACTAAGACTAAACCCAGGAACTAGCGCAAAGACAAAACCAAAAACTGAATAAAGTGAACAAATGAATACAACATTGATTATTCTGAGCCTCTATTGCTTTTATTTTCTATTTACTATGATCTTTTTTCTTGTTTTTTATTTGCAGCTTGCGACTGTCGGTCCGAGTTCACCGACGGGACCTGCGAGGACTTCACCGGTCGCTGTTTCTGTAAACCCAACTACACCGGAGAGAACTGCGACTCCTGCGCCAGCGGCTTCGTCAACTTCCCCGAGTGTTACCGTGAGTGACTCCGACCGAACATCATTTAACACGACACCTGCTTCGGTATCTGTAGTATCTCTGTTTCTTATCGTTTTTTCCTCCGTCCTTTAGCCATTCCCACGTATCCCACCAACAACAACAACGGAGAGGCCAAACCAGCCGGAGAGATCATCAGTAAGACTTTTGTTTTGGATTAAATTATCAACATTTAATCACACATGTCTCCTGTCTGCATTTTCCCACAATTTTTCTGTTATTTGTTTGGATTTGTCCAGTTTTTTGTTGGAGAAATTCCTATTGGGATGTGATAAGATGGCTTTTATTATATTAATTTGCTTGTTGTACAAATGAACCGAGTTCTGAGCAAAAAGGGGAGGTTTCTTTGTGACTAAATAACACGGGAAGCTCTGTAGAAATGCATTCTCACCACATTTATTACCATCTTTTTGATTTTTGAAGCAGCGGAATGACCCAAAACTGTCAAAAATCTGACTTAAAAACATGCTCTTTGTGCAGATTGTGAGTGCAGTGCGGCCGGGACGGTGGATAACTCCTGCAGACCCGATCCCAGGACTCGGACTTGTGTCTGTAAACCGGGTTTCACTGGAGACCACTGCGACACCTGTGCTCCTGGTTTTCACGGACTCAACTGTCAAAGTGAGACACAATTAGGAATAACTTTGTCGACCTGCCATATTTGAATGTTAACAAACACTCAAGGGCAACGAAAATTTTATTGGTTACATTTTAAGGCTAAGAATTATGAAAATCTTCTTGAAAAAAGCATGTTTCCACTTATATCATACCTTCTTTTTTGCTAGACTTTCATTTTTATGGATTATCTGTCTCTGATCTTCAAACACAGACTGGAATCTCAGACATTTTCTTTATTGGTTTGTTTATTTGTTCACTGTCAACAACACAAGCCTCTCCAGACGCATGAACAGACAAACTCCCTCCTGAATTAGCCACATTCCTCACGGCCGTGTTAATCTCAGTAAATACTTTTAGACATTTACACGTTTCCTTCGGTCCGGGACAAAACAAACAAAAACAAAACAAAAGAAAAACAGGACAAAAGTCTTCTCATATTCTCTGTTGAATGTGTTTGTGTGTGTGCAGCCTGTCAGTGCTCCGGGCCGGGATGTCTGGACGGGTCATGTGACACTGTGACGGGACACGGCGTGTGCCGCAGCGGTTTCCAAGGTTACGAGTGCGACCGATGTGCACCGGGATATTTCAACTACCCGCTCTGTCAATGTGAGTCTCTAAAAAGATGTTGAAGTGTCTACAGCAGTGGTGTCAAACTCAAATTAGAGGGGCCATGACAGTAAATAAGAATCACATTTATACAACAAAAGGTTTTAGTTTTAGTTGGATTTGAAGAGGTTTTAGTCAGATTTCAACAGGTTTTAGATGGATTTCAACAGGTTTTGGTTGAATTTGAACAGGTTTTAGATGGATTTGGACGGGTTTTGGTCAGATTTCAACAAGTTTAAGATAGATTTAAACAGATTTTAGTCATATTTGAACAGGTTTTAGTTGGACTTCAACACATTTTAGATGGATTTCAACAGCTTTTGGTTGAATTTGAACAGGTTTTAGTTGGATTTCAACAGGTTTTAGATGGATTTAAACAGGTTATAGTCAGATTTGAACAGGTTTTAGTTGGATTTCAACTGGTTTTAGATAGATTTGAACAGGTTTTAGTTGGACTTCAACACATTTTAGATTTCAACAGCTTTTGGTTGAATTTGAACAGGTTTTAGTTGGATTTCAACAGGTTTTAGATGGATTTAAACAAGTTTTAGTCAGATTTGAACAGGTTGTAGATGGATTTAAACAGGTTTTAGATTAATTTAAATAGGTTTTAGTTGGATTTAAACAGGCTTTTGTCAGATTTGAACAGGTTTTAGTTGGACTTCAACACATTTTAGATGGATTTCAACAGCTTTTGGTTGAATTCAAACAGGTTTTAGTTGGATTTAAATAGGTTTTAATTGGATTTGAACAGGTTTTAGTTAGATTTCAACAGATTTTAAATAGATTTCAACAGATTTTAAATGGATTTGGACAGGTTTTAGACATATCTTTGTATCAAAAACATCTAAAACAAACATTCTCAAATTCAATGAATAAAACCTATCACCATAAATATCTTCTTCTAAATGTGTTGAAGGGCCACATAAAACATTGAAAAGGGCCTCATTGCACTGCACCATTGCATTTAAATGTATTAAAATATAAAAACATGTGTGTCCAGTGTGTGGCTGCAGCAGTATCGGGACTCTGCCTGAAGTTTGCGATGCGTCCGGTCGATGTTTGTGCAGACAGGAGTTTCAAGGGCCTCGATGTGAACAGTGCAGATCTGGATTTCACTCTTATCCAAACTGTCAAGGTACAACAAACACACGTGAAGTCACATCTCGAGACACATGGAAGCACTTAACTCCACCAACCTCCTCATGAAGTGTTATATTGCCTTGTAAAAGTTTTAAGAGCCTGTTATTGTGCTCCACTTGTGCAAAACAAATTAATCTGAACAAAAACCGACAAAACGATAGCTCTTTTATGAAGCCACATGAACAAAAGGGAGGCATTATTTTGTATTTATTGGGCTAAATTAAATACCGACACGTTCTTTTATACATTTCTATTCAATTTGTCGAGATTATTATTAAATTGAACACCACAAAAATGGAGCTTAACCTCAAAATCATAAATGACCAGTCAGCTCCACTCTTTATTTTGTTTAAAGGCGGTATTTTTTACCTTTCTTCCTGTTTTCCCAGTGTGCACCTGTGACCCCCGGACCGCTCTGGACACGGCCTGCTCCTCGTCCGGTCACTGCCACTGCCGTCCCAACTACAGCGGGGCCTCGTGTGAGCAGTGTGCCCCCGGTTTCTACGGCTACCCCAGCTGCTCGCGTGAGTCCTTTATTTAAAAAAAAAGGATCGATTCTTTAATATTAACTTGTAAAAACTAAATAAACGTGTGATTTGTGACGTGTTCGCAGCCTGCCGGTGCTCCCCCGAGGGCTCCCGCTACAGCAGCTGTGATCAGGAGACGGGACAGTGTGTGTGTCTGCCCAGCGTGGCGGGACAGAGGTGCGACAGCTGTGCTCACGGGGCGTACGGCTTCCCCAGCTGCAGAGGTATTTTACACACGTAAACGGGGTAATGCTGATTTATGTAGTGCTTCCTTTGTTCGCCGTCGATAGCTTTAACCAAAAGTCAAGGATTATAAATTCTTACACGTGTAATAGGCTTATGTATTTGTGTTGATTAAAGCAGATTGGCTTTTACGTTCTCCAATTGGGTTAAAAATGTGTTCTAAATGATCCACAAACCACTGCTTTCAGGCCTTACTTCAAACAAAAAATAGCACATCTCCTTTACTTTTTTTAGGCTGTAAAATAAGGAATTACTTTTGATTTAATTTGATTTTTCCATTAATTTTTATACAACAAAAGGAATTTTCTGTTTGACCTTCTCAGATACTGCCATATTAGTACTTTAATGGTTTTAGTTGGATTTGAACAGGTTTTAGTCAGATTTCAACAGGTTTTAGATGGATTTGAACAGGTTTTAGTTGAATTTGAACAGGTTTTAGATGGGTTTGGACAGGTTTTAGATGGATTTCAACAGGTTTTAGTTGAATTTGAACAGGTTTTAGTTGAATTTGAACAGGTTTTAGATGGATTTCAACAGGTTTTAGATGGATTTCAAGAGGTTTCAGTTGAATTTGAACAGGTTTTAGATGGGTTTGGACAGGTTTTAGTCAGATTTCAACAAGTTTTAGATGGATTTAAACATGTTTTAATTAGATTTGAATAGGTTTTAGATGGATTTCAACAGGTTTTAGTTGAATTTGAACAGGTTTTAGATGGGTTTGGACAGGTTTTTGTCAGATTTCAACAGGTTTTAGTCAGATTTCAACAAGTTTTAGATGGATTTAAACATGTTTTAATTGGATTTGAACAGGTTTTAGTTGGATTTCAAAAGGTTTTGGTTAAATTTGAACAGGTTTTAGATGGATTTGGACATGTTTTAGTCAGATTTGAACAGGTTTTGGTTGGATTTCAACAGATTTTAAATGGATTTCAACAGGTTTTGGTTGAATTTGAGCAGGTTTTAAAAGGATTAGGACAAGTTTTAGACAGATTTTAATAGGTTTTAGTTACTTATCTTTGTAGCAAAAATCAAAAACATAAAAAAACATGCTCAAATTCAATGAAAAAAACCTGAATAAAACAAAGATTTATTTAATTAATTAGATTTTGTCCGTTAAAAAAGGAAATTTCTGTTTGACCTTCTCAGATACCACCAAATAAGTACTTTAATCACTACAGTTTTACTTTTATTTACCCTATTGCCTCTATTTAGCTTTTTTAGACACATTACACTGTAAATAAAGATGATAAAAGTAGATCAAACTGAAAAGAATCATTTGTTAAAGTCATAAAGCACAACAACTTTCACTGATATAAACAACTTTGTGAATGGTTCATAACATAGTGAAATATTATGACCATTGGATACGTCATAAAATATGAATCAATTCTTAAAATCTTAATGATGAGTATTTCTCTCTGTTTTTTTCTCTCAAAGCGGGCACTTGTCATCCTTCTGGTTCAGTCCAATACGTGGTGCAGCCTCCAGTGGTAAGTTAGGGTTAAGTAATTCCCCACATTTGATAATTATAGACGCAGTAATAGTTTTATCGACTCGTATTTCGACTTCAGGGCCAGTGCGAGTGTCGTCGAAACGTGGAGGGCCCGGCCTGTGACCAGTGCAGACCTCTGTACTGGAACCTGTCTCCGGACTCTCCAGACGGCTGCTCCAGTGAGACACAAACACACAAACGCTCACAAAAACCCGCGTCGCATCGTCTCACGTGTGAACTAATGTCTGGTTTGTCCCGCAGGCTGTGAATGCAACGTGGCTGGGACTGTGAGCGGAGTGGCAGAGTGTGCACAGGTAAAGATTAACCTCGCATTTAAACAGTATTTTGGGTTATTTTCAAACAAACGTGGCGCTTTTTAGTCGATCTTTTTTAGATGAGTGGTTTATTTTTAGGTAAATTAGTACAATACAGAAAAAGAGGCATCAATCAATCACTGAATATTTGTTTTTATTTTTATTTAACCTTTATTTATCCAGGAAAAGATGCATTGATATTAACAATCTCTTTTTCAAGGATGTCCTGGTCAGATTTACAACATGATCATTATTCTGTACAGTCACAATAATAGATCAATCTTATAAAATATCTAATCTTCAAGAAAATATTAAAACAATTGTGATCCTACACAAATAGAATACACAGTTAATTAAATCAAAAGCTAAATACCGTAGTAAACGTCCCTAGTGCCATATATATTGCTTGTAGCAGCATCGTGTCCTGTCTTTATATAAATGATGGCTGCAGGAACAAATACTCAAACGTATATGGTTAAAGTTAGATGTATATTGCCAGTTTCTTATATGTGCCTCAACATAGTGCAAAAAAACTCTTCAATTTTCCGATATTATTAGATATTAGATGGATTTGGACAGGTTTTAGCCAGATTTGAACAGGTTTTATTCCGATTTTAACAAGTTTTAGATGGATTTAAACCTGTTTTAGTCAGAATTGAACAGGTTTTAGTCAGATTTTAACAAGTTTTAGATGGATTTAGACCTGTCTTAGTCAGATTTTAACAGGTTTTAGTCAGATTTTAACAATTTTTAGATGGATTTAAACTTGTTTTAGTCAGATTTTAACAAGTTTTAGTCAGATTTCAACAAGTTTTAGTTGGATTTAAACCTGTTTTAGTCAGATTTTAACAAGTTTTAGATGGATTTAGACCTGTTTTAGTCAGATTTCAACAGGTTTTAGTCAGATTTTAGCAAGTTTTAGATGGATTTAAACCTGTTTAAGTCAGATTTCAACAGGTTTTAGTCAGATTTTAACAGGTTTATTCAGATTTTAACAAGTTTTAGATGGATTTAAACCTGTTTTACTCAAATTTGAACAGGTTTTAGTTGGATTTCAACAGATTTTAAATGTATTTCAACAGGTTTTGGTTGAATTTGAACAGGTTTTCAAAGGATTAGGACAAGTTTTAGACAGATTTGAACAGGTTTTAGTTACTTATCTTTGTAGCGAAAAACAAAAACATCTAAAACATGCTCAAATTCAATGACTAAAACCTAGCGCCAAATATATCACCTTCTAAATATATTGTTCCATAATCTAATGTCCTGGTGTTGTCCCGGTGCTGACAGGAAACAGGCCAGTGTCACTGTAAACCCAACGTGTGCAGTGGAACCTGCTCCTCGTGTAAAGACGGCTTCTACAACCTTCAGGAGCACAGCTACTTCGGATGTCAAGGTCTGGGCCTCAGTCTGAACTAAAGAGCAGGTGTAAAGGTGTTTTAAAGAGACAGTTCTGAGTTTCTGATGCGACCGGTGTGTGCAGGTTGTCAGTGTGACATCGGAGGAGCGGCCGGTCAGTCGTGCGGCGAGAGAACCGGACGCTGTCGCTGCCGTCCCAACGTCGAGGGCCCAAAGTGTAACCTGTGAGTTTAAAATGAAAAGAACTAATAGCTACCAATTTGAGCTTAGTTTGGGATATGGGTTATTGGTCAGACCCATTAAAAAACATCTCAAACATTTCTGAAATAGGAAGTATACCATTATCAAACATTAGACAAAAAAAAGTCAAAAAGCTTAGATAATGTAAACATTATCAGCTCAAATTGTTATTTTTTTGCCAATAATATCTTTAAAATATAAGACAACGTGTATTAACTAGACTTTAAAGAACTTTGGTATAGAACATGTTACAATTTCTGTTCTGGCAAAGTCTTTTTGGAAATATACAGCATGAATAATTTTAATAATAATAATTTAAAGTCAGTTATTTTAATCTTTTCACCTTTTTTAGCGCCTCAGCTTCCTGCTAAATGTGATGAAGAGAGATCCTAAACTGAAGAGCAATAAAAGACACTTCTTTCACTTTTTGATCACATTTAAGTAGCAATCGTTCCTGCTTTTGTTTAATTATGTGTATTAGCATATCTGAGGTTTAAAGGCACTGGAAACACAGCAGTTGTTTCAATATATTTTATTGTAATAACGTGTTTATTTGTTATGTTTTTTGTTCCATTGATCCCCAAGGGTGTTAAAGTAGCTCAATCAGACACGAAAACACTCAAAAATCATTAAACCATAAATTTACTTTACTTTAATTTATCAAGAAATTGGTGGAAAAAATGCAGTTTTCGAGAGGAGCCAAAAGCAAATGTAATAAACAACATTATTTATCCTCGTTTTGCAAGGAAACTATTTAAATATATTTCATTTATTTCATGTGGCCATATGTATTTGTCTTTAATTTAGATACTTTTGAAGATGAAATAAAAAAAAGAGATGGACTGAAATAAACAAGAATATGCAATAATGTCAAAGCCCCAAAATATTATATTTACATATTAGAAAGTGTAACAAAATTTTGGAAATATACACTATATACAATAGGAAATATAAAGAGGAGATGGCATGAAAAAGTGGTGTTATTCCTGTTTTAAACTATAATAAAAATCATTCTTAATAGTTCTGCATACATAGATTTTAAATTAAGAAGAAAGCTATTATTATAATTTGACTGTCTAAATGAATGTCCTCAGGCCTCGTCCCGATCACTTCTTCCCCGACCTGCACCATCTGAAGTTCGAGATCGAGGAGGGCACCATGCTGGACGGCCGACCCGTTCGATTCGGGTACAACCCTCTGGAGTTTAAGGACTTCAGCTGGAGAGGCTACGCTCAGATGAACCCCATCCAGGTCCGTTTCATCACAGTTCAACAGTAGATTAGACGTATGTGACGATGAAAAGTACTTTATTTTATTTTATATTTGAATGCTATCATTTATGTTAAATTATAGAGCTGTGTATTTGATCATTTTTTGTTATATAAGGCTGAAAATGTAATCTTGTTTTGCTTTTTTCGTTCTATTATTATGTTTTGTCTATTAGGGTTGTCTCAATACCAATAGTACCATTTGATTATTGATTGCAGGAAAAACATTATGGCCTTTTTTTGTGATGGACATTTACTTTTTCTCCCAATATCTTCTTTTAAACAGAAAAAAATCAAACTGTGATGCGTCCAAAATAAATCCTGGTTTAGATCTGGCTCATTTCTAGATTTAAATGTACTTTAGATCTGTTTATTCTTGATTTAGTCCTAGTTTCGTCTTTATTATTGACGAGTGGAAGCCTTTTATTTCTTTATATTTTCTAAACCAGTTTCTAAATCGATTAAATATATAAGTTTTTCAAAGATCGTTCAAATATTATCGAAATATACAACACTGCAATCGCTGCAAATTACGCTCTGTTCAAATGTTACAACAAAACAAACAAACGGCGAAAGGCATTTGATGGTTTGTAATTAAATAAAAAGGTAATGGGACAACCCTAATGTTTATGAACGATGTGACTTATATAAACATGTTCTGTGGCCCTTAACGTTGTTCTTTCTGCATGAAATAGTCTTTATTTTCAAGGTGGTGGTGATTTTTGTTGTTTTAATACATTTCACAAGTTAAAACAGGAAACTGAGACACTCTATATGGAGAATAGAAATATTCTTTCTATTATTACAGGCTTTTTGAGTAAGTTTCCTGCTTTAACTTGATAAAAAAGATCCTTGCATGCTATTGTCTGACTAGATTTACCTGTTTTCTTTACTCTTCTTCCTCTTCTTAATCCTCTAATGCCTCTTCGTCCGTCGCCCGGTCGTTCCTTCTGTCTCCGTTCTGTCTGTGGTGCAGTCTAAGGTGATGGTGTCGGTGTCGGTCAGCGCTCCAGACCTTTTCAAAGTCATGCTGCGCTACGTGAACTGGGGGGGAGTGCACGTTTGGGGCAGGGTGACGGTCCTAGAGGAAGGATGGCACTACTACTGCCGTAAGTGTAAGTGCTGGGGCCCAAGGATAAATATATATATAACTTATAGCATGGTCTGGATCAATACTCTTTCCTTCAACAAAATAATGTAGTGTATTTTTAGCAACAGTAAACAAAGCAATCTTTTCTTAGTTTATACTCTTATTATACTTGAGATAATAAAACAATATAGAATAAAAATGACGATTATTTACTTTAGTATTTATTTTGTTTCAGGATAATATGATCTTGAACATAGCTCAAGGGCTCTAAAGAAGCCTGATTTTTATTTATTTATTTTTTATTTATTTTTTACATTTCTCATGTCCTCAAGGTAAGGTTTAAAATTAATTAAAATAAATAATTAAATCAAAATATACTTTTCAAAAATTATCAACAAATTACAAAAAAAAGAAAAAAATAATTTAATAAAAGCAAATATAATATACAGCATTATTTATCCTCCTTTTGTAGAGAACTTTTCATATATTTTTTTATTACTTGATGTGGCTGCAAAAATTTGTCTGTGAACGTAAAGTGATCATTTATTTAATATTTTTGGATATATATTTTTGAACTGACCATGGTATAAGCTATAAAGATTTGATTGCACTTTACACTGCAATTAAAATGTTGTTAATTATCCTCTTTACGGATGCATTCTGTTTTAACTCTTACTTTTCAGATACAAATTACTACATTTTATTACCCATTTCCAACTCTTTTATTCCTTATTAATGGTGAGTGGTTTTGAATAATTTGGTGGTGTCCTTAAGCTCTCAAATCTCCGTCCGTCCTCCTCTCAGGGCCACAGAGTTTACAGGAAAAAAAATAACCCAACGCTATCATTTACCTTCTATTTCCCTTTAAATCTTGTTGCCGTAGCCCGCGGTGAAGCTTCAGGTCTATGTGAGCGAGGCAGACGTGTATCTGACTCGTTTCATCCTCAGATATGTAAACTCTGAGGGCACCACCGCCAACGGTAAAATAACGGCCTTTCAGGTGAACCGCAGAGGTACGTCTCCAGCAAACCATCCTCCAGAATCAAGTCTTTATCCGTTTTATTCTAAATGTGCAGTGAAACTATTTTGTACAGTCAACATTTGCGCCGAAAATGCTACAAAATCTATAAAAAAGTAAAGAATTTAGTGCCATTTTTGATATAAATCCTACTCCTCACATGTGGAATATGGAGAAATGACAAGAATAATATAAAAACTATTAACATTTTGATCTATAAAGATACTGGCCTGGCATATGAACATATAATAAGTGCTGTGTTTTACGTTTTAGGCTCTGAACAGTCCAAACAGATCGTCTTTGCTCCCAGCATCGAGCCGACCTTCGTTAACGTGCCTCAGAACAACTTTGTGGAGCCTTTTGTGTTGAACCCTGGAACCTGGACCGTGGTCATTGAGGCAGAGGGGATCCTCCTGGTGAGAAACATAACATTATTACTTGAGATTACTGTTAAATACTACATAATGTGCTTTTATACCTGACCACCTGATTAGCCACTAAATAATAAGAATAATAAATAACAAAACAAAAAAGAAAGTGTAAAGCCAACCTGGCCAGAATAAATTATAAAACACACACACAATACTAAAACATATGTAATTTAAAAAGTATACTAAAAATAAATTAAACTAAAATATGTACAATATATGGATATGAATAAATGAGTGTCAATAAATAGTAAAATGGTGCTACACAGCTCGTAATGCTCGGTTATGCCTGTTTAAGGGCAAAAGAAGGTTGAAAATTAGAAAGTAGAGGTTATTTTTTTGACAGTGGCAATTACATTTGTGATGGAAATGGAAATTATTGCATTCACAAATGGTTTTACTCATTCGCTTCTGCAGACTCCTGTTACAAAACCATTAGCTTTACCATTAGCCATTAGCATAGCCACATACATTATGTCTTCCATACACGCACTCATATGTACAAATAATTTAGTACAGTAGACTCATATTGACAAAAGAAAAGTAATGTATACCCTCTTCTCTTCAGGATTACCTGGTGCTGCTGCCCAGTGCCTATTACGAAGCTCCCATTCTGCAGATTAAAGTCACAGAGCCGTGCACCTACAGCTCTGTACCCGACGTCAACCAGAAGTAAACATTCTCAAATATAACCGCGCTTTTTCTTAACGGTTCACCCGCTCTGAACCCATTTTCTGTTCTGTCCGTAGCTGTCTGCAGTACAGTTACTTGTCTCTGGACTCCTTCCCCTACGTCTCCGGGAACGACGCCAGCTGCAGGAACGATAACCACCTCCCGCGGCACTGTCCCGTCGAGAAGGTCACCCCTCGACACCCGGACATGGCCGTCTGCAGCGGCTTTGATGTAAGACAGTTGTTAAAGCACCCAAAAGTTAAAAACAGGGTTCCCACGGGTGCTTGAAGTCCTTGAAAATGTTAGAATCTAGTGTTTTCAAGGTTGTAAAAGTCCTTGAATTTTGTTGAAGTGTTGCTTTTCGTCTTAGAAAAGCTCAAAGATTTGGTTCTGTAGCTCATTTTTCACATATCGTCCTTCCGTAAAAAGAGACCAAACTTAAAGGGACACTTCATCCAATAAATTAACATCTTTTTGATCAAACAAGTTTCATTTTCAACAATTTAAACAAAGTCTTTTTTATGCCACAATGTATTTAAATGAGAAAAACTTCATTTGTTATATATGGACTTGTACTATGTGCTTGAAAAACATGAAAACACACCTTGAAAGTGCTTGAAAAGTGCTGTAATTTTAATTTAGAAAAGGTGTAAGTAAAAAAGTCCCTCATCTCTTTTATGAATTCATTCTTAAGCCTTGTTCCCGTGCTTTTATTGCCTCAGATCAGTGTTGAGCTTCGCAGTCGTCTCCCCGGCCCCGGCGACTACGTCCTCGTGGTGGAATACGCCAGCGAAGAAGAGCTGCCCCAAACTCTGTCGGTGTCCGTAAACGTGCCCGGAGCTCGAGCCCATCAGAGCCGCGTCGCTCTGGTCCACTGCAAATACAGGTACGAGCAGCTTTTGGCGTTAAAATCCTCCCAAATACTGTGAAATACTTGGTCCAACCCCGCGGTGAGTAATTGCTGTGTTATGAACTGGTGTGAATTGAAGCTCGAGGCAAATATTTGAGAGTTGTTCCAGTAAAGTGTGGACACAGCTGACTCTCGGTTTGCTGCGAACGTCTGCGGTTTATCATCGACGTGTTTTATTCCTGTGTTTGTGCAGCTTCCTGTGTCGAGCGGTGGCCACAGACGAACAGAACCGAGTGTCTGTGTTCTCTCTTCCCGCCGACGCAGAGGTGCAGCTCATCTCGGACCGAGCCAGCTTCTTCCTGGTGAGAAACAAGCCTATGTCATGACAGTATTGACTTTAAATGAATAAAGAAAGATATAAACCCATATACCGATATTTATGGTGAAGAAACCGCTCAGTGTCAGTTTGCTGCAGCCTTTGTCTCCTTTAGTCTTTTAATTTATTTATCCTTGTGTTGCTTTAAGGCTGTAGTATATGTTAATGTTAAGATCAGGTGTAGTTGGACCCATTAAAGCAGTGGTGTCAAACTCAAAGTGGTGAGGGGCCCTTTCTGAAGCCGAAGATGGTGACATTTGCAAACTTTTATTAAATTTTGAAAGAGAGTTTTCATCTTCATTTGAGTTTTACAAAAGTTATCACAAACAATAATTTACTGCTTTTATGGAAACTGGTTTTAGTTGGATTTGAATAGGTTTTAGTAAGATTTCTACAGGTTTTAGTCTGATTTCAACAGGTTTTAGATGGATTTGAACAGGTTTTAGTCAGATTTCAACAGGTTTTAGTCAGATTTCAACAGGTTTTAGATGGATTTGAACAGGTTTTAGTCAGATTTCTACAGGTTTTAGTTTGATTTCAACCGGTTTTAGATGGATTTGAACAGGTTTTAGTCAGATTTCAACAGGTTTTAGTTGGATTTCAGCAGGTTTTACATGTATTTCATAAGGTTTAAGTTGAATTTGAACAGGTTTTAGACAGATTTCAACCGGTTTTAGTTGGATTTCAACAGATTTTACATGTATTTCACAAGGTTTAACTTGGATTTGAACAGGTTATAGTTATCTTTGTTGCAAAAATCAAATCCATCTAAAATCTGTTCAATAATAATGATTAAAATCTAGTGCTAAATATATCACCTTCTAAATGTATTGAAGGGCCACATAAAACATTGCAAAGGACCTCATTTTGGCCCCCGCGCCTTGAGTTTGACATGTGTGCTTTAAAACAATAAAATTAGTGTTTGTGTTAAAAATATGTCCAAATTGGAGTCACATAAGTCTATAACCAACAAATGATTTATCCAATGCCCACTGTCAGAACACATTAACCTACCATGTCCGTAGAGTAGTATTTAGAGTTGATTTTTGTTTTTGTTTATTATTTGTGTGTTTCTAATAATCAAGGCTATTTGTCTGTTTCTGTTTTCCTTCAGCACAAAGTGTTCCTGGTTCCCAAAGACCAGTTCTTCATGGAGTTTGTTGAGCCCAAAGTCCACTGCATCAGTTCACACGGACAGTTCGCTCCCGACACGTAATACTCATTTATTTACTACATTTTCTCACAAACATTTACAAAAAAGTTAAGTCCAGTCAAAGTACCTTTATACAAAAACCTCAGCTACGCTAAAATAAAAGGCAGAAAAGTTGTTTTATGCAATTATTTATGGCCTTTTAATAAACACTGTGGTTGTTAATGTGATTATGTAGTTAATAATAAATGTAAAAACAAAGAATCAAAAGACACAAGGCTTAAGGCTTAAGGATTAAATAATGAAATGCTGAAGGTAAAGAACCAATTTGTCATTGTCATGTGTCTTTTAGCATTATTTTTTATAGCCTTTTGAAATGGCTGCTCCAATTTTAAAAGCCTTTATGCACGTGGGCTAAATGCAGCCCTTTGTAATGTTTTATGTGGCCCTTCAGTACATTTCATAGTTGATATTTTTGGCACAAGGTTTTAATTGGATTTGAACAGGTTTTAGCTGGATTTGAACAGGATTCAATCTAAAGCCTGTTCAAATCCAACTAAAACCTGTTCAAATCCAACTAAAACCTTTTAAAATCTGACTAAAACCTGTTCAAATCCATTTAAACCTGTTCAAATCCATCTAAATTCTGTTCAAATCCATCTAAAACCTGTTCAAATCCATCTAAAACATGTTAAAATCCATCTAAAACATGTTGAAATTGGACTAAAACCTGTTCAAATCCAATTAAAAACCTGCTCAAATCCATGTAAAACCTGTTGAAATCCAACTAAATCCTTTTAAAATCTGACTAAAACCTGTTCAAATTGATTTAAAGCTGTTCAAATCCATCTAAAATACATTCAAATCCAACTAAAACCTGTTCAAATCCATCTAAAACTTGTTGAAATCTGACTAAAACCTGTTCAAATCTGACTAAAACCTGTTCAAATCCATCGAAAACCTGTTGAAATCCAACTAAAACCAGCAAATTAATGTTAAAGATAACTTTTGTAAGACTCAAATGCAGATGAAATCTCACATTCAAAATTTAATAAAAGCTTCTAAATGTCACTATCTTCGGCCCCTGAAAGAACTCTCATCATTTATCACGGCCCCTTCACTAATTTGACTTCGACACCACTGATCTAGAGCTTATTTCGTCTCTTTTCCCTCCTCAGTTCCTCCTGCGTCCCGTCCCGTTTCCAGACCCCGTCCAACTCTCTGGTCCTAAAGGAGGGTCAGAGCTCGTCGATGCAGGAGCCCATCCTGGCGTCCCCCGCGGCGGCCCCTCCTCTGCCCTCTCCTGGGCGGGACACCAGGAGACCACCCTGGATCGGAGGAGACAGACCTCCGCACGGCGCCGACAACTCCGACCACATCAGGCTCGACTCTGTGCAGGTACTGACACAGGAAGTTAGGCTTTTATTTTGAAGGACTGACTTATAAAAGGATCAAGTGGCTATATTCAAAGAGTATATCAACAAACTGCTGACTTTTATTAATAAATACATCATTTTTTATGTAAATTTTAATTGTTTAATGTTTTTGTTTTGTTTTTAATGTTTTTAGTGGAATTAAAACACTGAAAACTGACAAATACTACTTTTAATTTACATTTTCTGTTGTATTTTTCTGTCCTATTTCCCAGAATGCCGCTGTGTACTCGACCCGTGTCCACACTTTGGGCCGGTACGTGTTCATCCTCCACTTCCACCAGCCTCTGCACCCGTCCTACCCGCTGCAGGTCTACATCAACGGGGGCCGCATCTGGCAGGGTGAGACCACGAACCTCTTCAGTGTGATTTATTCGTTTTTTATCAACACAGCGCATCACAGTCTTTGCTTTTTCTTTGTGGAACAGGTCAGACCAACGCCTCCTACTGCCCTCACGCTTTCGGCTGTCGGAACGTCCTGGTCGCGGAGAATCAGATAATTTTGGACGTGACGGATCATGAAGTCTTCCTCACCGTCCAGATTCCTGCGGGAAAAACACTTTGGCTGGTACGTCCCACTCCTCCGGTGCAGTTTCTCTTAAATCCCGTCACATTTTTCTCTCTGTTTTACTGTTTTTTTATTGTATCCCTGCAGGATTATGTGCTGGTGGTGCCCGAGTCGTCCTACAGCTCCAGTTATCTCAACGAGGAGCCTCTGGACAAATCCTACGACTTTATCACCAACTGTGGACAGAACAGCTTCTTCATAAAGTCAGTGTTTGAGATTTGAGATAAACTAGATGACTTTTAACCAATTTAAAAACCCGAAACACCAAATAAACTCAACTTTTCAACATTTTTACATTACACTTAAACAAAACAAGACTAGTTATTTGCCTAAAGCTGCGTAATTCTCCTGTTTCTCACTGTTTCTTTGCTCGTCTTTGCCCTCAGTCCGACCACGGCGTCCCCGTTCTGCCTGAGCTCCGCCGTGTCCCTGTCCGCTTTCTTTAATAACGGAGCCATGCCCTGCGCTTGTCACGAAGTGGGAGCCGAGAGCGACACCTGCGAGCCGTTCGGAGGACAGTGTCGCTGCAGACCCAACGTGATCGGACGAGACTGCTCCATGTGCGCCACGGGCTTCTGGGGCTTCCCCAACTGCAGACGTGAGTTACAACAGACATTCAGACATGTTTCTATTGCATTTTATGAGATTTGTAAATATATGTGATCGCTGACATTAATATTTCTCATGTTATGAAGGTAGGTGAAGATAAAATGTCCGTATTGAATTTGCATAAAGAAAAGGTGCTAAAAGATAAGAATCCATTATTATAACAGATAATACTTGTCCCTTGGATCCTAAAAGAACTTAATATAAATAAAAATATGAAATGATTAGAGATTCAGATGTCATTGACAGTGAGTTAACACATTCGTAATTATTTCAAAAAGCTACAAAATCAAGATTTAACAAGGTTTATACCAAAATGAAATATGTGGAATTTGGAAAAGGTATTGAAACTTGACTTAGCGTGAATCTGCTAACAATTATCCCCCTAAATGTTCAGTAAATGTAAATGAAGGCTCAAAATTAAGATGAATATATATAGAATAGTTATTGAAAACCTGTTTGAAGCTTTACATATTCATCCTAAACCCTTTTCTTCAGTCTTACCGCGTCTGTCCCGTGTCTTTCAGCCTGTAACTGTGGTTCGAGGCTGTGTGAACCAGTGACGGGCGACTGTATCTGCCCTCCCCGGACCCTCCAGCCCGAGTGCACTCAGTGTGAGCCCCAGACGTTCGGCTGCCACCCGGTGGTGGGCTGTGAGATCTGCAACTGCTCCCGACCCGGAGTCATCTCCCCCGACACCAGCTGTGACCACCTCAGCGGACAGTGCAGGTGTGTGTCCCTCTTTTAAGAAGCATTTATAAAGAGCTTGAGGGCTTCTTTGTTCTAGGACGGTGGTTTCTACATCTATAAATGAGTAAATGGTAAAATTATCAAGTCAGGTGTGTAATAAATCAGATAAATCATTTGTTTTGATTTATTTTATTGGTAAATTTTGAGGGTTTTTTTCCAAATCACTTTACTGAAACCTACCCTGTGTGTTTTTTTTTTCCTCAGATGTAAGGATAACGTCGTCGGTCGCCAGTGTGAGCGCTGTGCCCCTGGTTTCTACAGTTACCCCGACTGCAGACCATGTGACTGTAACGAGGCAGGAACCGAAGAGGCGGTGTGTGACTCCTTCACCGGACAGTGTCTCTGCAAGGTCGGCCATTATTACACACTGTTGTAGTTGGAGCATTTTTATCTCATTCATGTATTTGACAAACACCAAAACCTTTTCCTGTTGTTTATGCTGTAGGAGAACGTGCAGGGGTCCCGCTGTGACCAGTGCAGAGTCGGTACCTTCCACTTGGACCCCACTAACCCCAAAGGATGCACCAGCTGCTTCTGTTTCGGAGCCACTGACCGCTGTCGCAGCTCAGACAAGCGCCGCACTGAGGTTGGTTAATAAACCTGAGTGAAGAGTAAAGAAATGCAGACAACAATTTGCAGTGATTTTACATAAAAGAAGGAAATTATATTTGTTTAATTTAATTTTATTTGTTTAATTTAATTTTATTTTATTTTATTTTATTTATTTTTTTTATTTTCATTGTATTTTGTTTTGTTTTATTTTATTTTATTTTCATTTTATTTTCATTTTATTTTCATTTTATTTTATTATTTTTTATTTTATTTTAGTTATTTTATTTGTCCTTTGCCATATATACAAAGAAGAAAAGTAAAGAAGAAAGTAAAATATATAAACAATAGATAACAATAAAACGACAATGAGTTTAAACATAAGGTTGGAAAGAGCAGCAGAAAAAGACAAGCAAGAAGTGTTAAAACTGAATAGAAAACACAAATTATAATTCTAGTTTGCAACATTAAACAGATTTAGTTCAAACATAGAAGCACTGAATCATTAATACTTTATTTTCTCACAAATTTCTGGCTCCAGAGGTAAATTCTGTTGATTTAACAGGCAACATTTAATCATTTATAGATATATTTTGGCAGAATAGTCCCTGAAACCTAAAACATATCACATTAGCATCATTTAAAATAACTGCTTGCTGCTTATTCGTGTCTTAAACCGAGGTCACGTCCATTGTGTTTGTCTCAGATCATGAACATGGAGGGCTGGGTGCTGCTGGGAGCCGACAGGCAGGAGGTCCCGGTGACGGTTTATCCCGGTCAAGACCTGGTCGAGGCGGACCTCAGCGACGTGCCCGATGTTTACCAGGACCTGCTCTGGCACGCCCCGAGGACCTACCTGGGAGACAAGGTCAGAGGTCACAACACACAGCCCAACAGCCCGCTCTTTAGATGTATTTATGGACATATTTTGACATAAGCAAGGATTAGTTTACTTAATTCATCCTTTAACCCCAAAATAAAAGCTTTAAAAAGTGTTGAAGAAAAGCTCATAGTTAAGTTAGATTAATATGTGCTGTAGAGTCATGGAAAAATCTGGAATTGTTTTCTTGAAAAAACGACTGAAAATATCCAAATGTCCTGAAAATAATGTGTGCATTTCTGTCGAGTGAAGTTTGGTCTCAGACATTTGTGCACATTTGTCTTAAAAGATAATAAAGAGACAAATAATAATAATAATAATAATAATACATAAACTAGGATTGGTCGTATGGTTTATTTCTTTTATGAAGCACATCTTTCTGCAAACACTTCTCACTCGTCACTGAAGTCTTTTCCTCGATCAGAGACGTCTCCGATCGACCTTCACTGGATAAACCCAGATTCTTTCGATTAGATAAATAAGATAAGACCTGCCTCTGTTGTTTTAGGAGCCTTTGAGAGCGTCTGTCTGTTCAGGCTTGACTTCTTATCACAACAGTTGTCTTTGGCGCTAAATGGAGAGACCTGTAGTTGTAGTGTATGGATAATTTAAAGAAACACTTGATCGTGAGAGTTTAGTTAGTTTTTGGTATTTAAATACATTCACACAGCTCTCTGGAGGGTTCCCACTCATTTACGAAGCAGCTTTTCCTCATTAACAATCGTCAAATCTACAACAGGCACTTCATGAAGCAGCATAATGTTGATTATACAGTTATTTTTTCCATTATTTTTGTATTTGTTCCAATACTCGCACTCGCCATAATCGGTAAAGTGTAGAAAAGTGAAGAAAAATAAAGTAAATATATCTACATTGTCGTTATGTGAGCACATTTCCAGTTTATTTTATTTTCTGACAATCCAACAGGAGATTAGCAAAGCGCTCCACAAAAGAAGGTGTTTTATAGCTCTTTTTTCAGTTTGGATTCGCTGTGATCATAACAAATAAAGTTACAAATACACGTAATGTGTTCAGGGTTGTCCCAATTCTACTTTTAATCACCTAGAATACATTTATCACTATTTACAAATCATTTCAGTTCAGTTATTTGAGTGAATCTGCTGCACATTTTAGCACCATGTTAATATTAATCATGCATTCTTGGGGGTCCAGGAACGATTTTTGATTTAAAACAAATTCTGAATCATTTAATTTAGATTTAGATAGATTTGTGTCATGGCAAAATAATCAAAATACACAAAAAAAAGTATGTAAACGAAATATAAATCTTGTTCCAAACATGTTTCTCAGTAAACCTTGTGCCAAAAAAAAAAATCCTTTAATTTGGTCGACTAAAAGCGGTCTAAGAATCTTGATTTTCCAGTTTTTGTTACACCCCTGACATTAAAGCAGCCCTCTTTTCCTGACCCTTCTGTGCGAGTTTATGCCCCGCTCATCCACGAGAGACGAACCAGGAGCTCAGTCACAACACGTTTGATCCGGGGCTTAGACACAGACTGGATACTCATCGGTGTTGGGTCTAGGGCCTGACTCCGCTGCTTTCATGTGAAACACAACCAGCATCACTCCCCAGACTTACAGCTAGATTTAGATCCCAAAGTGAGTCCCAGATTAAAATCACAGCTATAGGGGTTTCCTTAAATACTGTAAGAGCGTTTATTTGTGAAGGATAAAACACGTCAGGTCTTGCTCCTGGAGGACTCGTCTGGATTACGTACGCTAATTCTTTTCCTGTCTCTTTTTCTGTTGTTGTTAATGGCTTGTTTCCAGGTCTCGTCGTACGGAGGCTCTCTCAGATACCGGCTCCACACTCAGACCATGAGAGGAGATGTGCTGTCGCTGCCCGCAGAAGCCACCAGGCCTGACGTTATCCTCAAGGTACATTTGGACCTCACTTTGGTCCAAATCAATGTCCAAACCAGCCTCGTCTGATTAGTTTTTGGTGTCAATCTTCATACTCATTTCACTGGAACATAAGGAAATGAATGAAGGTTTTCTACCCCGATATTAACACACATTTATAAATAAAATAGTATTAATGAATGTCCCGTATTGTATTGTTTTCAGATTTTAAAACAGACTATACCTAAATTTTTTTCTTCTAGTTGAGGAAATGGTTTAAAGCCCAAATAGTTTAATGTAAAAGTGGAAAAAACAGGCTTTGTGATGCCATCTACTGTTTATTATAAGGGATTGTAATAGATGATCGAAAAAGGAGCGCTCCCATTGGTCGAAACTTGTCACATGACGTTCCAGGAAGTTTAATAGCTGCAGATAAAGTGTATTTTCAGCTGAATATGTCTTTTAACAGAGAAACAGCTGAAAAAAGAAAAGCATCAACAGAGAAAAGGGAGGCAACGTAAAACACAGATAAATACTGTCAATTCAATCACGTAATGTTTAACGAGGAGGAGATAATTGTCGTCCTGACGCTGAAGTCACAGCTAAGCTAACGCTAAACTCTAAACTTCAGTTTGGTCAAATGGATTAGTATTTTGTGGTTTTATTTTTTAATAAAAGAGAAGCAGGAGAGGTCCCTAGGCTGATTTTGGAGGAGAGTGGAGTCTGAGACAGGGACAAGAAAAGAAAATCAGGAAGTGGAGCTTTAAATAGTGGGCAATATTTACAAGTCCTAAGCAAAGCGCATGTAGAGATTTATATATCAGGCACATAAAAATACATTATGTGTAAAATTAGATGCTTAAAAGCAAACTACAGAACTTTTAATGTAATATATTACCACACAGTCTGACTATACTGTATCTGATTGATAATACTGGTCCTTTTGTTTTTTGTACAGGGAAACCAGATGACCCTCGTCTTCATGGAAAGGGAGTATCCCTCTCCTGAAGACCCCCACAGTGGGATAGTTCACATAGTCGAGGTAAGTTGTTGGTGTTATTTGGGTTATAAGATCTCAGCAGGTCGGTAAAACACTAGAAAAGATGGAACAGAGGCCAAATAATAACATCAAAACTGGGGGCATCTTGGTCCTGATTAAATTCGACCGACTTCAGCCTCTTACTCTTGTTCCTTTGCTCACTTATATTTCTTTCTCTTTCAGTGAAATGAAAGCAAAATCCCCAAAAATATCCTTTCATTTCCCTTTCATGTTTGACAGGGAAGTTTCCGTCACGCTCAGACCGGTAACCTCGTGTCCGGGAGGAGCTGATGATGGTCCTGGTGTCTCTGGAGTCGCTTCAGATCCGAGCGCTGCACTCACAGTCGGCCCACTCCGTGTCGATCCGAGGGGCCGTCCTGGAGGGAGCCCAAAACCTGCCCAGCGGCCGACACGCCAACAACGTGGAGATCTGCATGTGTCCCGCCAACTACCTCGGAGACTCCTGCCAGGTAACGGAATAACGCTTAGAGGTTTTCTATACTTTTACAGTTGTTTCAGATGACAGTCTCATTTCTTCTCGTGTTGTCCGACAGACGTGTGCTCCGGGTTACTACAGAGACACCATTGGTCTGTTTTTGGGGAAATGCGTCCCGTGTAACTGTAACGGACACTCGGACCAGTGTCTGGACGGATCTGGAATCTGCATGGTGAGAAAAACTTCTGCCTGATTCATCTGACAAACTAGTTTTATCCATTTGCTTTAAACCACACACGTCAAACTCAAGGCTCGGGGGCCAAATGCAGCCCTTTGCAATGTTTTATGTGGCCCTTCAATACATTTTGTTGGTGATATTTTTGGCACTAGGTTTTAGAGGATTTGAATAGGTTTTAGAGGGATTTGAACAGGTTTTAGATGGGTTTGAACAGGTTTTAGAAGGATTTGAACAGGTTTTAGATGGATTTGAACAGGTTTTAGAAGGATTTGAACAGGTTTAGATGGATTTGAACAGGTTTTAGAAACAGGTTTTAGATGGATTTGAACAGGTTTTAGATGGTTTTAGATGGATTTGAACATGTTTTAGATGGATTTGAACAAGTTTTAGAAGGGTTTGAACAGGTTTTAGATGGATTTGAACAGGTTTTAGAAGGGTTTGAACAGGTTTTAGAAGGGTTTGAACAGGTTTTAGAAGGGTTTGAACAGGTTTTAGATGGGTTTGAACAGGTTTTAGAACAATTTGAACAGGTTTTAGGATGGATTAAAAGTTTTAGGGTTTGAACAGGTTTTAGATGGATTTGAACAGGTTTCAGATAGATTTCAACAGGTTTTAGATGGATTTGAACAGGTTTTAGATGGATTTGAACAGGTTTTTAGATGGATTTGAACAGGTTTTCGATGGATTTGAACAAGGTTTTAGATAGATGGGGGGGGTTTTTTGGTTTGGATTTGAACAGGTTTTAGATGGATTTGAACAGGTTTTAGAGGGATTTGAACAGGTTTAGAAGGATTTGAACAGGTTTTAGATGGGTTGGGGGGCGGGGGGGGGGGTGAACAGGTTTTAGAACGATTTGAACAGGTTTTAGATGGGTTTGAACAGGTTTTAGATGGATTTGAAGAGGTTTTAGAAGGGTTTGAACATGTTTTAGATGGATTTGAACAGGTTTTAGAAGGGTTTGAACAGGTTTTAGATGGATTTGAACAGGTTTTAGATGGATTTGAACAGGTTTTAGATGGGTTTGAACAGGTTTTAGAACGATTTGAACAGGTTTTAGATGGGTTTGAACAGGTTTTAGAAGGATTTGAACAGGTTTTAGATGGATTTGAACAGGTTTTAGATGGGTTTGAACAGGTTTTAGAAGGGTTTGAACAGGTTTTAGATGGATTTGAACAGGTTTTAGATGGATTTGAACAGGTTTTAGATGGGTTTGAATCATATTTATTTCGTTTGTTTAAGAAATCTTAAGCCAGTTTTTACTACAAAGTTATGTAAAATATGTTTAGATACACCTAAACCGTGTTCAAATCCAACTAAAACCTGTTCAAATCCAACTAAAACCTGTTCCAATCCAACTAAAACCTGTTCAAATCCACCTAAAACCTGTTCAAATCCATCAAAACCCTTCAAATGAAGATGAAACCTCACATTCAAAAGTATTACAGTCTTCGTCCCCTGAAAGGATTCTTATAAACTATCTCGGCCCCTCACCACTTTGAGTTTGACACCACTTCTTTAAAGTTTTGTGACGTTTACTAAATGCTCTTCCTTCAGAACTGTCAACACAACACGGCCGGAGACCACTGTGAGAAATGTCAGGGCGGTTTTCTGGGTAACAACACTCTTGACGGACAGTCGGTGTCCTGCTCCAGCTGCCCCTGTCCTCTCAGCGTCACCTCAAACAAGTCAGTACAGTCGATTAGAGGGTTGTACTTTTTATTTCTCTGATTTTGAGAAGGTTTTACTATGTTTCCTTGTTGTGTGTAGTTTCGCCGAGGGCTGTGTGCAGAAGAACGACAGGATGCAGTGTCTGTGTATGCCCGGATACGCTGGACCGAACTGTGAAAGGTAGAGGAATATTTAACATTTAATCATGCTTTACGCACTACTTTGATCATTTAAAATACTCATAACAACTGGACTGACTGGACAAGGTTGTAAAAGTCAGTCGCAGTGGCTAAATTATATCTTATTAGACCCTCAAGACCCCTGAGTCTTAGTATAAAGTCTCTGGGCGTAAATGGTGCCGCAAAGAGAGCATCACATTGTCTGTCCCATAAAGTTATGAGCTGATCCACTCTCTGCACTTTACGTGAAACAGGACTCAATTACTTTTACATATTATCATGTAAAACCAACAGTTATTTATTTATTTATTTGGTTATTTATTTGGCCGTTTCAGGAGCCTAGAGAAAGACAATTTTAAGAACGAAATAATGACTAATTTAATAATTTTTTTATTGATTTAGAAGGATTATTTACAGAGCTAATAGAAGCTAAAGTTTACAAAGAAAACATAAGAACAATATTTCAACTGTTTATATTTCTGTAGATTTTCTGTTCATGTTTATTGTTTTATTGCCCATGAAGTCCTGCCTTTCTTTCGGGCCTTATTGCCTCCTTAAAGCTACAGAATGTTATATATTTACTTATCTACCTCACTATGTAACAGGAGGCCAGGGTTAACATCCAGTGAGACATTTCAGGAGCCAAGAGAAATACAGTTTAAGGACAAAACAGTGACTTTTTGTTGATTTTTTATTGATATAGGAATAGGTTTCAGTTGTAGTCATGTAGTATTGTTGATAATTTTTTCCTTTTAACTCATATTTGTTGATGTTATTTATTCTAACTTTTATACAGAGCTAATAGAAGCGAAATCTTATGAGGAAAACATAAAAAACCCCACCAAATATCACCTGTTTTTGCATCGATCTTCTTCTTCAGATGTGCCCCTGGTTACTACGGCAACCCCATGGTGATTGGCAGCCGGTGCCAGCCGTGCCATTGCCACGGCAACACCGACTCCAACATGCTGTTCACCGACTGTCATCCTCTGACCGGAGAGTGTCTGAGCTGCATGCACAACACGGCCGGCCCGCACTGCGACGTCTGTGCTCCCGGTTACCACGGCGACGCCATCCACGCCAAAAACTGCACCAGTGAGTTCAGATTTCAACGACAACAAACTCTACGCTTTTTGTACGGTTTACGAATGAAAAAGTTTAGGTAAATGTAGGTGTCTTTCTCGCAAAATAAGAAGTGTCACGTGACTTCCACCTGTCATCTGATTGGTCGTGGGTATGAAAGGTCAAACTAGCTGTTAATTACCACGTTTTAGAGGGAAAAGGTGACTTGCAAATGACACAGATAGTTAAAAAACACGAAAAACATTACAGTTCTACTCTTCACCAGTTCTTCCTTGTGCAAAAAAAGCATAAAACTAGAGACACAAGCCAAACATTTCTTCAAAAAGCTGCATTTAACTATTAATCACTATCTGTCGATTAAATGTACATGCTTAACAGATACATTCATTAAAATTGTTCTCTTTTCCAGGATGCAGGTGTTCTCCGTGTGGTACTGAGTCATGTGACCCTCACACTGGACGGTGTCGCTGCAAACCAGGAGTCACTGGGCCCCTCTGTGACCGCTGTGAGGTGAGGAACATCATATTTACCCTAAAACGAAAGAAAACATTTGTAGTTTTCGTTTGACCGTCTTTGTTCTGGTTTCAGGGCGGCGCCTTTGGCTTCGACTCGTGTTCGGGCTGTCGTCAGTGCGACTGTGACGCCTCCGCGGCCCTCGTTCAGCCGTGTGACCCTCACAGCGGAGCGTGCACCTGTCAACCCGGAGTGAACGGCCCCAACTGCAAACAGTGCGCCCCGGGACACTGGGACTACGGGCCCAACGGCTGCAAGAGTGAGTCCAGAAACAAATAGACTTGAAATAAAACTGTAAAAGAGCATCTGAAATGAATGAAAGCAGCACTGTTTAACTTTTTATTTCCAAAAATGTGCTTGAAAATGGTTTCTTGACATAAACAGGGAATAAAAATCACCCTTGTGCTTGGTTTGATACTAGTTAATCTGAGTGATGGGGCACCATTTTTACCATTTCATGAGACCATACTGTTTCTTATTTGAATCTGTGTCCTCTGTCGTCGTTCAGAGTGCCACTGCAGAGGGGGCCGCTGTGACCCTCGAACCGGAGAGTGCCGCTGTCCCGACGGGATGACGGGGAAACAGTGTGACACCTGCTCAAACAAATTCAGCGTCCCCATCGAGCACGACCATAACATGCACTGTGAACGTAAGGAGTTAACTGGGAATTTACTCTCTCTGTTTTTAGTGTTTATTCATATAGGGTCTCCACATGTTTCCTGAAAAACTTTTACATTTCTGACCACTTTTTTTGGTGTTGAAAATGCTTAGAAAATGGAACAAACCCTAAATCTTCCTGAATGAATTTTGAAAGGGTTGACCTCACTCTGCTTTAGACTCAGAGGCATTTTTTCAACCATTTTCTGTCTTTGTTTTTATTATCTTTGTAGCGTGTGACAGCTGCGTGATCGTTCTGTTGGAGGATCTGGACAAAATGAACGAGGACTTCACGTCTGTGGGCAGTCAGCTGAGGAACCTGAACGCCAGCTCCATCGCCTGGGCCCAGCTCCACAATCTCAACAAAACCATGGAGGACATCGCTGTAAGTCTAAAGATGCAGTTATATAAAGCAGTTATTGTTCTTGCAGCTGCACAATGCACTTAACATGATATAATGCTCCATAGAAAAGTAATAGAAGTCATTTTACTGTGTTTTCTTTAAATTCTTTCTGTTTTATTTCTAATGATGGTCTGATAAATCTGAATGTACAACCAGTCTTGTCAAATCTCTACAAAAATTAGGTGTAAATACATTTGGACACCCATATCTTATAATTTACTCATATTGACAGTAGACAGTTTAATATATACAGTATTTGTACATACATCTATGCAGAAATAAGCAGTTCAGATCAGAATCAGAATCAAAAAGATAAATAAATTCCATTATTTATCCCCAAAGGGAATTTTTTTGTTGTTGTTACAGACAAGACTAGTGAAAATAAGATAAGAAGATAACAGAAATATAATAAATAAAAATCAAAATACAGTATCCCAGAATCTAAAAACACCTCAGTAAAAATAAAATAATAAAAAAATATATAATATATAAAAAAGAAAAGCAATCTCTTAAAAAAATATAAGAAATATCACTCTCAAAAAATATTTTACACATATATATATAAACTTTTTGAGAGTATATTTGTTCTGTATTGTCTTGTCTTGTGCTCATTTTGTGTTTATTTATGTAAAGTTAAAATTATAAGAGTCTTTTTGTCGGTATGTTTGCAGAGGTCCATTGAGAACTACAACAGCACTTTGGACGAAAGCAGGAGCCGCGCCGACATGTTGGAGGCTGAGGTTTCCAACATCGACAGTGACATCGACGAACTGCAGGACAAGGTGCGTTTGATTGTCACTCATTCACAATATTTACAATATTTCTTGTTGTCTTGGTTAAGTACAAAGCTGATGTTTAAAATGATTATGTTTTGTGTTTTTAGGCGACGGCGCAGAGTGAACGAGTCGGAAACCTCAGAGACAGTTCGGACACGACTCATCAGAGAGCAGAGGATCTTCTGTCTTTTATCAACAACATGACCATGGACATAAACGGTACCACACGCAGACACTGCTCTTCTTTCTTTACCTTTTTTTGTGCAGGTGAAAGAGAAATTGTGAATGAGTTTTACGAGAAGTATTTTTGCAGGTCTGTTATCTGTAGAAGAGTAGGAAATCATTTAGGAGAAAATATAACGTAGAAAGTATGTTGTCTGACTGTTAATGTTCAGATTTAATTGATAAAACATTAAAAAAAGTCCTTAGAAGTGGGTTTTTATTTGCACCACAGGCTGATGTTTTACTCTTCAGCTCAAAAAAAAAACTTCATACTTTAGCTACTGGCTGAATTTAGATTTTTTTGTGCATAAGATATTGTTTGAACCCACAAAACTCACGGCATCTCTGTGCAGACATTATGTTGATGGCGAACCGGTCGCTGAATGAGACGGAGGCCGAGCAGGACGACGAGGAAAGAGAGCGCATGATGAACGAGGTCCAGGCCATGCTCCGAGAAATGAGGTACAAGAGCTGCACGGGACAGAAGAAAGTGGCCGATAAAGAGAAGACGGAGGCCGACAAATGTGAGTGTGTTCCAGAAGCCGGTGAAGAATGAGTTAAAAATGACGATATCGATTGTAAAACGTATTCTCTCGTCAGTGTTGGCTCGTGTTCAGACGGAGCTGGGAGACCGACAGCTTGACAACGAAAACCTGACCAGAGCCATTCGGGACCGGCTCGGTAAGTTCCACTCGGAAATGATGGACCTGAGAGACGCTCTGAACGAAGCGGTGAACAACACGGCGATCGCGGCGGAGATCAACAACGCCAACCAGGAGGCGATAGACGACAACCAGGTGAGGCTCGGCCGGGGTTCGGACGGGGGCCTCGCCGTCGCTGACTCGAGAATTAAACGTGTTTCTGGCTGTGATTGTCTCAGAGGAAGGTGGACGACCTCGTGTCCAAACAAAAGGAGGTGGAAGACCAGCTGCAGATGGCCGAAGACGACATCGCCACAGTCAACGATGTGCTGTCCATGCTGCAGGACTCCAAAGAGGTGCTTTAACTAACACTCGACGTAATACAGCAGCAGGACCATCACAGAGCAGCTAATACAGACACACAATCAATATACTGCAATACTGAGATCTACTATATACATTTAATAGTCTACATACATCTTTAATATATCACAGTGCAGCAGAAGAAGAAAAAATGTGCCTAAAAAGCGGTATTAATTCATTAAATGCATTATTTTATCTATGACACACAAATGCAACTCCTCAATTTCACCATTTCTTTGTAAAATAGTGATAGTAAAACCAATATAACAAGAGGAATACAATCCAATATTAACACGTATTAACATTTTGCCTCAACCATATACTGTATTGACACAAAAATAGCAAAAAGTAAAGCATTAATATAGCATCTGGTCAGTTTTTACTTATTATATTTAGATAAACCTTGTTGGGGATATATTTAAAAACTCCTCTGTCTGTTCATCAGGAATACGAGCGTTTGGCGGCGCAGTTGGATGGAGCCAGGACGCCTTTGGCAAAGAAAGTGGAGAGCTTTGCGTGGACCGAATCCAAAATCCCTCTGGTGGAACGAGCCGAGAAGCACGCCGAGATGCTCAACGAGTTGGCCATGAACATCTCCAGGTAAAAAAGATGAGTTTATGAGGATTGTTTCATTGGAGATCCAGAATTGTGAGTGAAATCCTGTGTTTGTGTCCAGTTTGGTCGAAGACACAAAGAAGGACGGCTTCGTGGACGTGACCCAGGCTTATAACAAGATCATCAACAGCATCAGAGAAGCAGAGGAGGCCGCCAACATGGCCGACAAGGCAGCCAGCAACGCACTCGAGGTACGCTTCAGACCGTTCAATAACTTAGATGTGTGGTAAATAACAAAATAACCACTCTACAAAGAAATAAAATACATAAACACAACTGATAAAACATAATAAATAAAAAGAACACACAAAGCATAAATGCACTGTCCTTTATTTTGGCAGAACGTGAAGAACCAGGACTTGGGTCAAATCGCTGATTCTTTGAGGAACCACAGCATCGAACTGAAGGAGGAAGTGGAAAAACTCGACGACGAGCTAAACAACGGTAAAACACTTCTACCAGCCTTTATCTAAACAGCGATACACTTCAGTCAGATTTATTCTGTTACTAATTGTGTGTTTTTCTTTGTCTCTTCTGCTGCACAGAGTTAAACCCGCAGCTGGAAGCAGCTCAAAAGCGAGTGGACGACGCTAAAGACAAACAAAAAAACGTGACGATGGAGCTGGAACGGATTCAGAACAACCTCAACTTCACTTCGAGTCAGTCACCGCACAGTATTTTAGTGTTTACTGCCTGTTTGAGCCACATTTTCAACAGTCGCCCATGTTAGTTTTAGTGGAGTTACAGTTGGCTCTACTGTCAGTGAATGCACCACAGCTTCAGCTCTGAACAGACTCTCTGAAGGTTTACTGTTGGCAGATCTCTTTCTGTTTATGAGTGTTCAGAGTTTGATCTGTGTGTAAAGAGACGGAAGCAGGAATATCGCATAAAAGCTGTGAAAACAGAGTCAGGGAAGTGAAAGTAACACTCTTAATTTAATCTGAGTGCTATTGTTGAGATGTTTTTAAGTCATTTTCATTAATATATAGTGGAGAAATAAGGAGTAATTGGTAAACTATCAACAGAGAGTGTGGAAAAAATCCAAATAAAGACTGTTTCAAAGGTCAGCAGCTGTGACTGAGAACGATGATTTCATATTAAAGGACATCATCAACTAATTAAAAAACATAAAAGAAAATTATTAGAAATCCTTTGTGTAATTCAAAATATTTTAAAAGGTCTGTCAAAATCAAGACAAATGCATATTGATTCATAAAGGCATGCTGTTTATTCAATGACCAAAAGTGTGGCATGAGTGTAACATTAAGGGGAAAAACAATGAAATCCTATTTAAGGGGATTAAAAATGCGTGGATTAAACATGCTAAAGGTTTAGAAAATGCCTAAAACTCTTGATTTTATAAACTAAGATGTATCTGACTAAAAGGTTTGCCTATTTAACAAAGAATAACAAACAAATAACTTATAAAACTTACAAAAACTTTCTTTTCTCTTGTTATTTGTCCCAGGTGTAAAAAGTATAAAAGTCTGGAGAAGTTTGACAGTGGTCATAATAAAAGCAGGAGTACGAAGCCTTATATTTTTCCGTCTTGTTTCTTTGTGTTGAACAGATGTGAGTAAGGAGATCCAGAAGGCCAAAAACATGGTGGACTGGGTGAACACCACGGCCTCGAACATCAACAAGGCACTCCGTCCCATCAAAGAGCAGCTGGACAAGTGGCAGCAGACGTACGGCGACGCTAACACCACCAACGACGACATCAACAGCGCTCTGATGGACGCCAACAAAACCGGTAACACCATCCACTCTCATCCTTAAACACTGTAATTGCTTTTAATAGTTCCTAACAGACTCTTTTCTCTTCTCTGTAGTGGGCATGTTGGGCGACACGCTGCCTCTGCTCATAAAGAAGCTGGATAAACTGCAGAACCACTCGGCCCAGATGCCGAACATCTCAGAAAACATCAGCCGCATCCGACAGCTCATCCAACAGGCTCGCAACGCCGCCAGCAAGGTACAAAACTCAATAATATATACTCAGCAGACGGGTGTACAGGAGTCTTTAAATGCAAACAAACTCATAAACGATGGCACTGTGTAGGTGTCTGTATTTTAAGACGAGGCAAGTGTTTCAAATAGAACTCACACTGTTCGAGTAAATCTTATACGAAGAAAACTGTACGACCTAAAGGTTCGCTGCAACCAAAATTTTTGACGAACGATGAACCTGAAATTCGGCTTAACTCAAATATTGTCAGAAATCGGGTCAAATTCGGGCTGAAAATCACTCTGTGTATGACTTTTATTGACCCTGAACGTTTTGAGGTCAGTCTTGAAAATAAATTAATACAGAACTAAGACCTTGTGTTGAAACAGGAACTTTACTCAAGGGACTATAACACAATTAAATCAGGAAAATATAACCCTCTCTGTAAGTTTGTTAGTTTAACTCTCTGTTTCCATGACAACAGAAAGTCCTAAACATAAAGTAAACATTCAAACATCAGTATAGCGTTTTAATTTAAAGTCACCACACTCAAAGAAAAGTTAAACTGAACAAAAAGTGATTTCCTAGTGATATGGAAAATTTAAAGTTGACAAAATTCACTAAACCTGGGTTAAGAGCTTTTGTTGTCGTTGAAACATCGTCCGATTGGCTCTAAATGAGGAAAAGTAAATGACAACAAATGACCAAATCCTGGGTTTATATAAGGGTTTGGTCAAAAATCACATATTCTATTTAAAAATAAGGACTTTATTCATGTGAGATGTAACCAGAATTCATTTTAGACCAGTCTTTGTGAAACAGTAACAATAACACATACAGCTCCATAACCTCGTCTCCGAACACTTCTCTCTCGTCCCGTTCAGGTGAGCGTTCCCGTGAAGTTCAACGGTTCGTCCGGAGTCCAGGTCCGAAACCCGTCCAACTTGGCCGACCTGGCGGCTTACACCAACCTGAAGTTTTACATCACTCTTCCGGAGACGACCCGCTCCAGACGCCAGGACGAGCTCGACAAACAGTTCGTCTTCTACCTCGGGAACAAGGACGTAAGCGCCGAGGCTTTACTTCACAACGGACCCCTTCGAGAGACATGTTCTGACCATTTTGTACTTTTTTTGTGTGTTTGACAGTCGTCTAAAGAGTTTTTGGGAATGTCGTTGGAGGGAAAGAGACTGCGTTGGTATTTTAACATCGGAGGAGACACGGCCGAAGTGCTGATGTCTGAAGACGTCAAATATGATGGAAACTTCAACAGCGTGGTGCTCGAGAGGTACACTACACTGGATTGTAGTATTTGTAGTGCGAAAATCACAGTAACACAGTATTTTAGAGCTTTATTTGTCCCAAAATGTAAAAATGCAATATTGCAGCTGTGAAAAGCATTAGACTAGAGATAGATCAGTTTGTATGTACTGTGACAAGTTAAAAATTGACTATATATGTTTGTGTCAGTGTCTCTTGGCTCTGGCTGAATGTGTTGTCACTTTAGGTCAGACCCAGTTCTACAAAAAGTGTCATTACACCGTCATTTCAAATATTTGCAAACTCAAATAGGAAGCGTACGCAATAGAATAATTGAATTGAATTGAATCATCTTTAACACATCTCTCTGTGCTATTTCCAGCGTTTCTTTTTTCCTATAGGCATCAAAATTCACTATAGGCTATTTTTGTTGATTTACATGAATGTTTGGTTATAAAATTGTTCAAAATTGTTTTATACTCTTGAGCAAAATGAATCAAAAACACTCCAAAATAAGAGTCTGGTCAGAGGCCGAAGATTGTGACAGTTGGGAAGCTTTTATTAAATTAGGAATGTAGGGTTTCATCTTTATTTGAGTTTTACAAAAGTTATCTTTAACATTTTTTTTTTTTGTTTAATTAGATTTGTTTAATTAATGGATTTTATTAGGATTTGAACAGGTTTTAGTTGGATTTGAATGGCTTTTATTTGGATTTGAACAGGTTTTAGTTGGATTAGAATGGGTTTTATTTGGATTTGAACAGGTTTTAGTTGGATTAGAATGGGTTTTATTTGGATTTGAACAGGTTTTAGTTGGATTTGAATGGCTTTTATTTGGATTTGAACAGGTTTTAGTTGGATTAGAATGGGTTTTATTTGGATTTGAACAGGTTTTAGTTGGATTAGAATGGGTTTTATTTGGATTTGATCAGGTTTTAGTTGGATTAGAATGGGTTTTATTTGGATTTGATCAGGTTTTAGTTGGATTAGAATGGGTTTTATTTGGATTTGATCAGGTTTTAGTTGGATTAGAGTGGGTTTTATTTGGATTTGATCAGGTTTTAGTTGGATTAGAATGGGTTTTATTTGGATTTGATCAGGTTTTAGTTGGATTAGAATGGGTTTTATTTGGATTTGATCAGGTTTTAGTTGGATTAGAATGGGTTTTATTTGGATTTGATCAGGTTTTAGTTGGATTAGAATGGGTTTTATTTGGACTTGAACAGGTTTTAGTTGGATTTGATTGGCTTTTATTTAGATTTGAACAAGTTTCAATAAGAACAGAGACTCAGAACAGGCTATAATGACTATTTCATGGCTTTACAACCAACAGCAGCTTTAAAATGCATCTTAAACCCATTGCCTTTAACCTTTCACATTACTCTATTTCTCTTCTGTTGTGTTTTGTGCAGGATCCTTCAGTACGGTCAGATGTCCATGTCGTCAGAGGCCACCGAGGGCGACCAGAGAGTGACTAAAGCCCACGTGGAGGCCGGAGGAGACCAGGGTCTGCTCAGTCTTTTGACGGACGAGACTGTCTTCTACGTCGGAGGATACCCCAGCTCCTTTAAAGTGAGTGTCGTTTCAGCTGCCTACGTGAGAGGGGGCTGTATTTAACGTATATCTTAATACGTTTGTCTGTTTTGTCGTCCTTCAGCCGCCTCCGCAACTCGCTCTACCAAACTTTAAAGGCTGCATCGAGCTGGACACACTCAACGAAGAAGTGCTGAGTCTGTACAACTTTGAGAAGATCTTCAGCCTGAACACCACCCAGGACAAACCGTGTGGCAGGTTCGTCGACATTAACCCCGCGTTTTAACCAGTTTGTCTTCTTTAACGTGAGTAATATTTGTTTATAATTGTCCCAAACCAGGTCTAAGCCGGTGCTGACTCAGGCCTGGGTGAATGACGCTGCGTATTTCGACGGGACGGGCTACGCTCTGGTCACGTTCGCTGAAGAATCGGCTCGAATGCAGCGTTTCGAGCAAGAAGTCAAGCTCATCTCGTACAACGGCATCCTGCTCATGCTGCAAAACGGGGTACAGACAGGTTTTCTTTATTTTCTCCTCAATTTCTTTCAGTTCAATCAATCAATCAAAAGAAGACACATGATTTGGGGCTGTAAAATTGCCCATTGATTGTCTGTCTATTGACTGTCTCTCTTTTTTTAGGATAAATTCCTGTGTTTGGCCGTTCAGCGCGGCGTCCTCAAAGTCTTCTACGACTTCAACGGTAAACTGTCCGAGATCGCACCCAAAGAGCCCACGTCAGAGTTTCTGAAGATCAGCGACGGTGATGCCAAATCTGTACGTTCACAGTATTTATCCGTTTACGCTCTTACAACAACACAGTCGTATCCAGGGTTTTATTTGAAAACGCTTTCTCTTTTCGATTGTGTTTCGTTTTAGCTGGAGATCATCATCCTGCGCTCGACGCCGAACCGCGTGGTGGTGAGGAACAACCGGAACACTCTGTACGCCGAGCAGTTCACCGACAACATCCCGCCGTTCGAAGGCAGCTACTATTTGGGAGGAGTCCCGCAAAACAAGATGCCCGAGACGTAAGACACACTCAGTTCTGAATACACGCCGTAGATTTGATCTCAAGTATTCAGTTTTAAAGCAAGTTTGACCCAAGCAACAGTGGACAGGGTTCTGGTGTGAAGTGTGGATATTGTATAAGAGGCCAGTGTCAGATTCTAAAAAGTATTATATGTAATAAAAGTTGAATAATCAGAGCTAACGGCTGTGATGGGTCTTTGTCTTTATCTGTCTTGGCCACTCTGTATTTATTTAAAGTGATATTTTTGGCACAAGGTTTTAATGGATTTGATTTTTGCCACAAAAATGCATCAAATCTGTTCAAATCAATCCAAAACCTGATCAAATCCAATTACAACCAATTCAAATCCATCTAAAACCTGTTCAAATCTGACTTAAACCTGTTCAGATCCAATTAAAACCAATTCAAATCCATCTAAAACCTGTTCAAATTCAATTAAAACCTGTTAAAATCTGAATAAACCTGTTTAAATCAAACTAAAACCTTTTCAAATCCAACTAAAACCTTTTCAAATCCAACTGAAACCTTTTCAAATCCAAGTACAAACAGTCTCCATAAAAGGAGGAAATTAATGTTTAAAGATAACTTTTGTAAGACTGAAATTAAGATGAAATCTTACATTCAAAATGTATTAAAAGCTTCCAGTTGTCACCCCTGAAAGGATTCTTATTAACGATCTTGGCCCCTCACCACTTTGACACCACTGATATATATTATTGTTATCATAAAGGTTTGATCATTGGTTCATTGTTGTCACTCAGTGGAGCTTCATTATTCTGTATCTATATAAGCCTTGAAAACAGCACCAAGATCCTTACATAGATTTATGTGTCATTGTAACGTGAAAATGTGCTTCTGTTTGGGTGTTTTACTGTGTTTTTTAAGAGCTAACATCTCTCTGGTTGTGTTTTCAGGTTGAAGTCCAGGTTCCCGAAGCAGGGCTCTCTAAAAGGCTGCTTCAGAAACGTCAAAGCCCTGAACTCTCACATCGACCTGAAGAGGATGATCAGCTCCGGAGTCAGTTTCGGATGTGACAGTGACCTCCTGGTACGAACGAAAAATCATATGACCCTAATGTCCTCTGTCTTCATTCGTGTGCTTTCAGACTTAAAATCATTTGCTCTTTCCTCCGTGTCCCGGTGTTTTCTCTGATGTTTTCCGTCTCTTTTCTCGCAGGTGGCTCGTGAAGCTCACTTCTCAGGACAGAGCTACCTCGACCTGGACCTCACCAACGTCCCGAGCCTCAGGAACAACTTCTACGCCAGCTTCAGCTTCAGGACGGACAAGAAAGACGGACTCATGTTTTACCACCAAGATCAGGTTTGAATAATAACCCAATAACACCTTGCAGCTATTTATTCTTCAACAAAACTCACTATATGCACGAATTTTATACACTCTTAGCATTTTTTGTCATTTTATGTTTACTTTCAAGTTAAATTCAGAATATTTAGCACCAAGTTTTCCACTCAAAGTGTCCCAACAGATACGTAAGAGTCTGCTGTTCTCATCAAACTCCTTTTGACAAGATAAAAAAACAACAAAATCCACATTAGATGGTGGAAATGTGTCTTAAAGTTTCGCCCGCTCCTCTCTTTATGACTCACTTTACACTATTTCTGATCTGAGGCTTTTATTTTGAAACAGGAAGGAGTGTGCCAGGTCTTTTTGAACGAGGGTCACGTCGTGGTCAGAGCCGGAAACAGCGAGCTCAGGACGCAGAAGACGTACAACGACGACAACACTCACTACGTCGCGCTGTACAACAACATCAACGGGTAAAAGACGCTGGAAATATAATATTTGTGTCCATTTTTACTGTGTTGTTTTGTTTCTGTAAGTATTTTTGTCTTTTAAAAAACATTTATTTCACTTTTCACTCGATGTGTAGCGGTCTAAAAAAAAAAAAAAAGCATATGAAACCTTGACCTGATCCACATTATCCCGGTTTTAGTGCTTGTATTAATGATTTTTTCCCTGTTTTCCTGCAGGATGCGTCTGTACCTGGACGACGTGTTGGAGAAGGCGAAGGAGGGCATCAGGGTCGACAGAGTCCCGGGTGCTTCAGCTTCACTGGGAGTAACGTATTTGGGAGGAACACCCGACCAGGCCCTGACCAACCTCACGGGCTGCATCAGCAACGTCTTTGTGAAGAGGTATGTCACGTGTTCATAAAGAATCAGACTCATTTCATATATATACCATAAGAGACATAAATGGAAATAATACATATGAGATTAAATAAACCCTGATTACAGAACTGTCCTAAACTTAAGCTTAAAAATTCTAGTTGGCTCAGTTTCTTAATTAAATACTAATATTATAGAGTAATACTATTCAACAGTAAAAAGTCATGTTTGCCAGCACAAAATTATGCGCAATATTTGTCCCAAATTCAATTTGAGCGTAACTTAATTACTTAACTTACTTAACTAAACTTAACTATAATTTTTTTGTGATTATAAACCAGTTTTATTGAACAGGCACAGGCCAAAACACAAAGAAATCACTGCTTTTTGTAAAATACCTGTGGATTAGTCATTTTTACTTTATATGGTGTATTTTTGAGAAAAGGCCAGCCATCCTAATAGTTTTTTTTTTTCTATACTATGACATTTAGAGACAGTTTAAATTGATTACTTTTCTGAACCTTTGTGTTTTCATCTTTTCTGAATTGTTGTGACGTAAAGAATTATTTTGAATCTGTGCATTTTTACATCTACAGAGACACAAGTCCTCAGATGGTGTTGAATCTGCTCAAAGCTAAAGAAAACGTCAACGTCCCCATGAAGTGTCCCGCTGCTAAAAAACCTCAGCAGATCGTGGCAGCTTCACCGAAACAGAGCAACAAGCCCAAGGTAAACCACTTTCACAACATAATACACATAATACACACAGACAACGGGCTGAGGACTGTAATCTGCTCTGTTTTTGTTTCAGGGGAAGCACAGGAAGCCGGCGGGGTCCCGTAGTCGAAACACCAGAGACTCGTGTCGGGCCGAACTCTCAGACGTCGAACCTGGAGCGACTCATTTCAGCGGAAACACTCACAGCTTCCAGAAATACGAGTCCCTGCCGCTCGGTTCGCTGTGAGTTCCGAGCAATTATCAGCTTTTACTTTCATCATTTTAATAATTGGAGCGTCCAGCTTTAAGTTTAAGTTTTTTAAGCGTCCTAAAAGAAGGAAATAATGCTTAAATATCTCCTAAAAACTGCTGTGTGTGTGCTCTTTAGGCCTCACATCTCGATGGCTCTGAGGATAAACTCGTCCGACGGCCTGGTCCTCCACGCAGCCGGGGGGCGCCGCAGCAAAGCCCTGATGTCTCTGAGCGTTTCGGACGGTCACCTGCAGCTGCTGTTGGACGGAGGCAAGAAGAAGGTCACCCTCCGCAGCCGCAAGAAGTACAACGACGACCAGTGGCACACGGTCAGTCAGTACGGACTCAGGGGCAATAGACGATAAATGTAATGTTTTTGGACAATAACGGAGGCTTTTGAAGTAAATATGATCAAATTGATTCAAACTGTGGCATACAGGAGTGGTGTTTGGATAGAAATCTGATAAAATACAAAACAAAACACAAATTCAAAAGCCTTTATTAGATCATTTGTTTAGAGCTGGATATTTTAAACAAATATCCATGATCTAATAAAGGCTTTTTAATCATTTTATCTTTTTGAGCAGCTCAGTATTCTGCTCTGTTCTTGATCAAATTGTCCTTTACCGTTATTTTATAAGGATATATTAAATGTGCATAAAGCCTCACATGCAGCAACATATCTCACTGTTGTCACCTGTTTTATAATTTTATTCCAAAAAGTATAAATAAAATGGATTACTCAGATATTAGTGGTGTTTCCAAAACTCATTTAATTTGTATAATGACAAATCATTGTAGAATATTAATTGTAACGCTAACATTTAACAAACACTCCTTTAATTAATCCAAAACACTTGTTTGCCACTCACTTGATCTGCTTTTTCTACTGAAAAAAAAGAGTTAATGTGCAGCAAGTTAAATACACTGAAGGGTTAAAGAGAAGGCATCTGGACATAGTTTAGAAAAAGATGGCTACTTTTTATCCATTAATTATATGAAGATCTGGATAAAACTTCATCTAGAATTAGTTTTGTGAATAAACATTACAAGAAACTAGTCCTGAGGAAGAGGTACAATCAAAAACAGCAGTGAATTTACTGTTATTTAAAACAGAAATGTGTTTAGATCCTTTTAACCCTTACTATCTACATTTTTAAGTGGCTTTATAAAACAACCCAAAAGCAAGAGTAAGTATCCTGGATTAGCCACAAAAACCTCTCACAATTATCTACAGTATATCTCCTCAGGATTCTGCAAAATCCAACACAAAGTTTATTCACTTCTTAATAATTTGTTGAAATGCATCTGTTTTTTCTCTCGTGATTAATATCTTTTTTCTGGATTTTAACCGTCCCTTCTTGGTTTTCTTCAGGTGTTTATAAAGCGCGAGGGAGAGAAGATCAGTCTGATCGTGGACGGCATCAGCGCTCAGTCCAAGAGGGTCCCGGGAGGAGACAAGACCCGCCTCTCAGGACCTCTGTTCGTCGGAGGGGTCCCACCTTCTCTCACGGTAACACACCTCTCACAAAAACACATCACTACAAGTACCTCCCGCTCACGTCTAACGCCGGTCACACGTTTGTTTGATATTTGTTTGATGTAGGCTCCTGGTTCTGGTGGATTCGTGGGCTGTGTCAAAGACCTGAAGCTGAACGAGGCTCCAGCGGGACGTCCCACTCACAGTCAGGGCACCGTGCCGTGTTTCCAGCAGCCGCTTCAGCCCGGAGCGTACTTCTCTGGACTCGGAGGACACGTCGCTATCGGTAGAGTTAATAGTTAATAGTTTGCCAATTAAATAGAGAAAATTAATCTGGGAGTCCAAGATGAAGGCTAAACAATTCAAATATCCTTGTAGTTCACACATTTACTCACTTTTATCATAGTTTTTTATAGTTAAGATGACTATTTAGTTTTATATAGTGACATATAATCAGTGTATGCCATGAATAAATCTTTTTGTGGTGCATTTGTTTTGGAAATGTAATGTTATGAAGGCATTTCTGGGTAATATAAGTGTATAAATGACTTGGAAATTGTAGTCCTATCACCCTGACTCATGGGATTCCTGTGAAAACTCTTTAAATTGAACTTGAAAGTGCTTTAAAATGTTAAAATATATGAACCATGTTTCTCTCATATTCGACTCCAGTGTCTGTTTTGGTTCGAGGTGTTGTTATAAGCTCCAATTAAAATGTTTTTGTCCCTTTTTTCAGATGAGTCTTTAGTTCTTGGTGAGGATTTCCATATTGAGCTGGAGGTCCGTCCCGTCTCGTACTCCGGACTCCTGTTGCATGCTGGGACATCGGCCGAGCGCTATCTGAGTGTGGTGCTCAACCAGGGAGAGGTACTGCATCAGTCGATCCTTATTTGACCCTGTTTAGTCTTAAATAAGAAGACAAAACAACACATTATGGAAGCATTTGGTAATTATTTAGTCACACTGATTCGAAAGGCCGCCTTAAATGTTTTTTATCTTCTTTTTCTGAAGGTGATTGTTTCGATGAACAGCGGCAAAGGTGACTTCTCTACCTCCTTTACTCCAGAAGAGCCTCTGTGTAACGGACACTGGCACACACTCTCTGGTAACTTTTCATTTCATTGTGCTCCAGACAAATACAAATATAATAAATATAATACAAATTAAAATATATGAAACATTTAGAAAGACAATGAGCTATACCTGTGTCTTGCATTTTAAAGCTTTAAATGTTTCCCAGTCTGATTGTAAATGTGTTTGTTTGCGCCTCAGTCGTGAAAAAGAACAACGTCCTGACGCTCCTCGTGGACTCGGCCTCGGAGCAGAGCGTCGGCCCCAAACAGAGCCGCTCTTCTGGGGCCAAAGAGACGCTCTACCTCGGAGGAGTCCCTGGTGAGGACAACCACGCAGATTATTTTAACGAACAGGGAGCTTTTTTCTCATTTGATTTGGCTGAATACTTATTGAGAAAAGACAAAAAGCTCACATCTTTGAACAGTCAGTGTGGTTCACAGCAGTTTAATGCAGTTTTGATGATGTGTGTGCAAAAAGATAAACACAATAGAGTCCAAATCTGTGGAAAAAACACTGAACAAAAGAGTCAAATCAGTCTTGGATCAGCCTTTAAATAAATCCTGTAAATTCTGCTTTTAAAACAACACGTGATAGAAAAAAATTGAAAGTCTCTGAGTTTATGGATTCATTTGTAGATGAATGTTAGGAGTAATATGAAATTATTTAGATTTCATTTTCCACGTTGGTGATAATTCAAACAATAATAATAATTTTAAAATGTGGCTCAAATCAGGACAAACCAACTTTATATTTTATTTCATTGACAACACTTTATAACTCACACAATAAGACAGTAGTTAAGCATTAATAGATGTGTAAAAATATTAATTCATAAACTATAGAGAGTGAAATATCATGTATTATTCTATGTATAATTGTTAAAACATGTATATCAACATTTATAACATAAAAGTGATTATTAATTTTGCATTAAAGCTTTATAAATGATGAATTAACAATTATTTAAGTTGATCAAAATACTCAACTAATGCTTAATAGTGTGAGTTATTCTAAAGTGTTACTTAAACCAGCTTTTGGCTCTTTGACTTTCTGTTTTGGGAGAATAACAACCTTTATCAAGCACTGAAATGTTGAGACAAATGCACTTTAGTTAAAAAATGTGCCAAAGCGATTGAGATAAATGTTAATCTCTTGCTCTTCCTGCTGTTTTCACTCCTCCTTCATTCTCTTGTGTCTCCTCCAGATGGCGTCACGATCCCCGTTCTCCCCGAAAACCTGCCTTCGTTCCACGGCTGCATCCGCCTGGCGTCCGTGAACCAGCGGGCGGCCATGTTGTCCAAACCCCTGTCTGTGCACGGCTCGGTCGGGACGCAGGGCTGTCCCAACATGTAGACACACACATTCACGCACGGCCTTATCTCACATTCCCAAATTTAGCTGGTGGTGGGCGTCATGTTACTGTAGCTAATTTAAATATCTATTTTAATATTTATTATTGTCAACAAAGAAGTGTATATTTTATATTTCCGTTTTGTTTTTACAGAAATAGTAGCGTGTTTAATGTGCGACAGGGTGCTACCACAGTGACAGATCTGCACAGAGACGCACTGGTGTAAAATAGACTCAGTGATTCAAGTTTAAAAAAAAAGTGTAGATTTTTGTAAATAAAGAGACATGAATTGATTTTCTGCTTTTGGAAACAATGTTTTGGTTTCTGCAAGTTTTGATCAAGTAAAAACACTGTTACTCAAAGAAAAATAAAAGTAGTCAGCAAAATTATAATAAAGTATTCAGTGGAAAAAGTGTGAAAGTGAGGAAATGTCCAAAAAACTCAAGGAAATGTATTTGAGTACATGTTTAGAATATATACATTTTTTTTCCAAATGCAAGTAAAGACCATTTCCCAAATTCATTCATTCTTTTTTCCCTTTGAATATTAAAATTTTTATAGTTTTTTCTCATTTTAAATTAAACATTGTTTTCTCAAATTTAATCAGATTTGATCTTAAATGAAAAGCAGAGTTAGAGTTGATCATTTATTAAAAAATATGGATTCACTATTTCCAAATCTAAACATTTTTAAATATAAATATAAAGTTTCATCTGTAATGTTTGTTGTGAAATAGTTTTGTTTGTTTTTTGCAACCAACTCTAGGATCAGGTCCAATATTTTTTGTTTTTGTTTTTTTGGAACCAGCTCTAGTTTTCTAGTTAGCAATCTTTTGTTTGTTTGTTTTTTCAGATGAAAGAAAATTCTTATTTTTAAATGTTTCCACTTTTTCCACTATTTATGGATGAAAATAAAAGAATTTGTATTATTTACTGACAAAATTTGCACAAATTGGTAAAATGTCTTCACCAATTCTGCAAATGAACCCTTTACAATGTCAAAGTCTATCAGTCGATCAGTTTTTTTTCCTGTTTTTATTTTATTTTGAAAGGTGCCTACATGTTTCCTGTTCTGTTTACTTGTTTCTAACTCACTCTAAAACTCAACTCAAACCTGGACTTTTAAAAACTTGCAGAAACCTAACGAACATGTATTTCTCTCACCCAAACGTCAAACTGTGCAGACTTTTATTTTGTATTCATGGTATAAAGTTGTTGTGGTGCGAATGTAAAGAGACCTACTGAGTCACGACACTGTGAACGCTGCGCCACAGCAGTGTTAGACTTAAAAAGGAACTGGGACTTTTTTGGGGAACTGCGTTTAGTTTAGTTCAGGCATAACTTTAGGAACTTTTTCAACGTTAGCCCAGATTTGAATTGTTTGTGTGAGAGTGAACAGGACCAACCACATCAATCTGAGCTTTTGAATCACTTTAACATGTTTTATGTCAAATCTTTTGTATAAAATCAGAAATCATTTAGACTAATGCTGTGGACAAAAAGACCCTGAGACCAAGGAACTGAGAAAGTTCACACTGTGTCATGAGAATACTAGGAAATAAGTCCAGTTTCAGACCAAGTCCAAACTCAAGTATAGGTTTGGAGCTCGGTCAAGAAAACAGGAAGTTGATATTAGGATATTTATTTGAATTTTTTTTTTCTTTATTCGAGACGTCCCTATTTAAATATTTAACATAAAATGCAAAGAGGTTTTCCAAATAATCAGATTTATGGTATTGGTCTGTTTTTTTTTATCTTTAAACTAAGATCATGGAAAGACAAATACAAGAACAAAACCTTTAAAAGCTGTCCTCAGACCAGATTCAGGACCAAGACTGGCTTCGTCTTTACATCGTTGTGATAATTACCAGCGTCAAGACAGTCATAGTTTTGAAAGTTTTGATCATTTTGCAAAACTATATAAAGAGTTGTGGATTTAAGATGGATTTGTAGGACCCAGTACCAATTAACACAGAATAAACTGCTTCTGGACACTAAAAATGCTTCAGATTTTTTAAAATATGGTAGTTTTAGTCGCTTATGAAGTTAGTCAAATGTCTCGTGAACCACTTTTGAAAACGGCTTTAAAACCAGAATCGATTCCTTTTAAATCCTCAAAAAAGGGTTTAAAAAAAAAAGTCAACGTTGGGCCACTTTTTGCTGCAGTGGGAACAATAGCTTTGATGCTTTTTATATTAAGAGAAAGTCCTTTTGTAAATACTGTAATATCAGCTCTGAGTTCCAAAAGTCTGCATTTTTAGAGACATAATGATATAAACTCCCACTGTTTTAAATGCCATCTGTCTTAAAGAAAAGTGAATGTACCATGAGTTTGTCCCATTTCTTTGTCCCCATCCTGGTTAAATGCAGTCTCTTTTTATTGTAAACCAAACCTGAGTGAATCTCTGTCTGTAATATAACCACTCACAGTTAAAATAAGCTGTTCCTCCATCACTCCCAGTCCTTTTGTTGTAAATGTGCTTCTGAATAAAGAGGTTTTCATATAAAATGCCTCGTCTTGTCTTAATTGTGAATGAAAAAACGACAATTGTAAGCAATTATATGATTTTATTAAGAAGTAAATCACCAAAAATCCCATTTATGAAGAATACCCTGATACTTTTAACGACAGAGAAGGATCATAAAGACAATAGTCAACACAAAAACAGAAATATATTCAAAATTAAGGCTTCATTTGAAAGTTATCCTCATTATTTTCAACAAAACGGACAATAACGTGGGCAGAGCTACTGGAAATGGTCAAATACTGCTGCGTTTGTCCTGAGTTTGGAGGAAGGAGGTGCCTTCGGTGTAAAAAGGTTTTAAGGCAACACTGAGAATGAGGGTTTTAAAAAGAAGTAATGGTTTTAACTGAATCACAAATGTTTCTAAGGCTCGACACAAAGACAGGTCTAATCCAGACTCATGTCTTCGTCATCGTTCTTCTTGTCTTTGGAATCTCCTTTGCTGCTCTGCATCGCTTTGGCAAACGCCTCCACATCTGACGAGACAAAATTAGAGTCAAAATAGTTACTACAAAGAAATATCTTTTATTGAAATCAGTTCAAATCAAAGTGTTGTTGGAAACAGTTTGTAAAAGGGTAAAGTATAGTTTGGGTAATAATTTGTTGTTGCTGTAAATAGTTATTAGCTTTGATTTTCATGGCAAAGATAGAAAAAGACAACATAAGTTAAAGAGATAAGGATGAACAGGTCAAAAACAATGTGAAATCACTATTTGGCAAAAAAAAAAAAAAAAAGACTTTTCATTTCAAATATATTCTAAGATTTAAATCACAACTTATTATCCAAGGATGATATTTGTTGTATGTCATCCTCATTTAAAATCACATTAAAAAGCACAGTTGTCTCTCACCTCCTTTGTTGGCAGCGTCCACAGCTTCAGCAGGGAGCCCGAACTGACTCATGAGGGGTCCCAGCTGCCCCGAGGCCAGGGCACTGCTGAACATGCTCATGGCCTGAACAGGACGGTCACAGTCAGCAGGGTTTGGTTGAAATGATCACATTTATACAAGAGTTGAAGCAAACATGAGCGGTACCTGCTGAAACTGGGGAGAGCTCAGAGTGTTCTGGATCTCCTCGGCGCTTTGGGGTAAACTCTCACCGCTCGGGAGGAAGGGCAACAGTCTCTGCTGGACCTCGGCGTTGGCCAGGATGGGAGCCATCATCTCAGGGGTGCAGACAGTCGCCAGGTCCACTACAGGACAACAGAGGGGAAAGATTTCCTAAATAAGCTCTGTAACAACTCTGAACTAAATCTACAGTTTAGTCCCTGAACATCTGAAATTGTAAGAGAAATAGAGAAGTTTATATAAATATTGATACAGGATATTTTTTGCTTTGATATTCACCTCCAGATCCCTGAGCAGAGGCTGGGACGTTCATTGTGGCTAAGATGTTTTGCAGGTCACTGAGCTGAATGGGTGTATGAGGAGAAGGGCTTCCAGCAGGAGGAGGCACCACTGGGGTCTGAGCTGGGGCTGGGGCTGGGGCAAGGGTGACAGAAATTAAAAGTCTGGTGAGGCTTCCTTTTTGGCTCCAACAGTGGCCACATTGACTATCTTTTCAGTTAGTGAAGTAATAGCATCCAGAAGCACCCCATACAACCATAGTAATATTAACATTAAATGAAAATGATCTATGTTTAAGAGCTGTATGATGGAGTGAGTGTACGCTACCTGGTGTTGAGGGAGTAGTGCCCCCTGAGGACACAGCAGAAGCAGCAGGAGCCACAGGAGGCGTCGCAGCCTGAGAAGAAGAGCTGAGTCTGGGGGCAGCTGCTGTGGACGAAGGGGTGGCAGCAGCAGACTGACTACGGGAGCTGCATAGGACAAAATAAAGGTTTTATAATGCACCATATTCTGTCTATTTTGTTTTATCGATGCTACTTTCATATTTGTACTGACCTGGAGGAGGAGCTGCTGGTCGCTGGTCCACCGCTGCCCAAAAGATTTGCGAGTCCTGGTCCAGCTAGAGCTCCCAGACCTTATTGGACAAAACAAATCCAGTCAACAGACAAACTCTTTTTTTTCTTTTGCTTACTGTAAAAGTAAACTGAGATTCAATATATTTTTAAGAAAGTAAATAAAAACAAGACCTATTTCAGACTCTATAATAAAATAAAGTTATGTAAAAGCCACTCACCAAGTCCGCCCAGTCCCGTCGGTCCGATCAGCTGCATGAGTTGGTTGTGGCTCATGTTTCCGAGCAGGTTTTGCAGCCCTCCTTCTCCTCCGAGAGCAGACAGCTCATGGCCGCTGCCCCCGCCGCTGCCTGGGGCTCCGGGGATCGGTGGGTTGTTCAGATATTCGTTCACTTTACGGCAATGCTCTTCGTCTTTATCAGTCTTTGGTTCCTGAGGAAAAGAACAAGCAGATGACGCACCTTTAAAACAGGCTTTTGTGTTTGGTACTGTTTACTATTTTTTATTGTTTGGGTATTTTGTGAGCCATAAATCATGTCTTCAGAGAAAGTCTGTATCACTTTAGTAAAAAAAGCATTTCAAGATTAAGATTAACTAATTTAAACTAATATTATATTTGTTTTGTATCTTATTTTCACAGGGCAATAATACAATATCGGCCAAGCAATCTTTAATCATGACTACACTCAACCATCTCTTATGGCAGCTCTCTTTTCTATTTCAACACTATGTCCATCTGAAGGCACAGATCCCATCATTTAAACACTGAGTTTTCAGTGTGGTTGGCTTCTCACCTGCATCCAGAAGAAGAGCCTCTTGGACCCAGCCTTGAACTTGAGCACATAAACTCGCCCTGTGGTGCACTGGTTCACTCTTTTAAACTCACAATCATCAGGGAAAATGATCAGATCCTAAAAACACATGAAACAAACAGACATTTACAAAGAGAACACAACACGTTGAAAGGTTAGACACAACAGATCATTAACCCACATCGTCTACGTTGCCTGTGGTCCTGTCTTTCCAGCAGAAATGGATCAGAGAGTCGTCCGACTGCTGGATATAAACCATGCCTTTGCGTTTGTCTGGAGTCACCACGTTTCCTTTCAGCGTCATTTTTCCAGCTCGAAACTCCACTAGGTATTTACTGGAGCTGCCCCTGGAGCCACTCACCAAACTTGGAAACAGAGCGCCAGACGACATCTTTAGCTGTCCTGGCACTGAACTGATATAAGAGAGAATAAGAGACAATTACTTTATAAAACGCAACTGAAATTTGGTTAAATAGAGCTTCAAGATTCATACACAATGAATGTACCAACAATGCAAACAACAAACTACATGCAATAAAGTGGTCAACAAATCAGCTAAATGAAATAAAATCCATTCAAATCAACCTTTTGGGAAAGTGTCATTAAACATATTGCAAATCCAAACCAGAGCCAAATAAAAACTATAAATATATGCCCTGAAGCAAAAATGTGTTGACAGTTTCAGCAGGGTAGAGCAAGTTAAATAATAGTTAGTTTAATAAATAATCTTAGACTGGTATATTACTATTGTTATGTTTGCCAAGTGATTTTCGTCGCTCATTAATCAAAATCTCCAAAAAAAAAAAAAAAGCATAAACAGCTTTATGCAACTGTTTTACGTTAGCCGCTATGCTAACGTTAGCCCATGACTTGGCTAAATCGGAAAAACAATGAAGGACACATTTTGGTAAATTTAGCTTAATAAAACACAAAGTACAGTCGATTCAACAAGACTAAGCGATAGTTTACATTTTCACAAATTTCAGAGTCAAAATAAGACCGAAAACTACAACAAAAAGAGCGTATTTACCTGATAGTTACGTTGACAACTTTTTTCTTCTTCACGGAACTTGGAAGTAACCGGAAATGACGTTACCGACTTCTTCCTCTACAACCTTCAAAAACTGAACGACTTTAGCAAATTAGCAGCTAACCAACCAACTAAATAAATAAATGAGGAAATAAATAAATAAACTTTTTTTTATTTGTCCGAAAATAGGATGAGCGGACACTAAATGTAAAACTGTACATTGTAAAATATATACATCTAATCATTTTCCACCATATTCTGGTAAAAGGGCATTTTTCATATAATATTCTTAAACTTCAACAAGGAAGCGAATTTTTAGACCTCAGTTTAAGTTTAGTTTAATATTTCTAAGATGCTGCATAGTCCTACCACTATGATTATAGTAATATGATTATAGTATTATTTAAACTTTGTAGGCCTAAAACATTACCAGTTTTGTTACTAATCACCAACTTGTGTTTTTACAGACATGTGCATTTACATGGTCATTTGCCTCCAGTGTGCTGCGGTTCACAATATTCCTGTCAAAACATTGGGTTTGGGGCCTGAAAGCAGGTGAGGCCAGGCAAATACAACAGGTGTGTTTAGCAAAAATACGCCTCAAATGTCAACTAAATGCAAATCCAGTCTCATCTGTGGTCGTCTAACAGGTAAACATTTTCACCTGAGTTATTACAAAGTTTGTAATATGTGTTACAAATGTTTTCTTACATCTTACTTTCATGGTGTTAAAATTTAACACCAAAGCACAGTTTATAAGTCAGATTTCAATGCATTTTTACTTTAAAAGAACCTAGTATTAAGTGATAATGCAGTAGTGTGGACTGAACCTAAAAGTTGTAAAGCATTTATTCCCCAGGATCAAAGCCTGAGAAGCAGTTGATCAATAAAATGGGAACTGAGGTATAATCTCTTTTACATACACCAATCAGGCATAACATTTTGAGCACTAACAAGTGACTAACACTGATTATCTCTTCATCATGGCTCCTTTTAGTGAGTGGGATATATTAGGAGCAGGTGAACATTTTATCTCAAAGTTGATGTGTTAAAAGCAGGAAAAATGAGCAGCGTAAGTATTTGAGCAAGTTTGACAAGAGCCAAATTGTGATGGCTCAGTGACTGGGTCAGAGCATTTCCAAAACTTGAGCTCTTGTGGTGTGTTCCTGGTCTGCAGTGGTCAGCATCTATAAAAAAAATATAATATGTAATTTATATTCCATAATCACCACAAGGGGAATAACAAGGCAAAGGCAACAACCTCTACTGCACATTTTTTCTTTTGTTCAGTTTTTCTAAACCTAACTCTGGTCTCAGTTTCATGGTTTGTCGGTTCATTTTCTTAATGGGGCGGATATACTCGACGGTCACAGAAGCAAATGTTAATGCAAAATCTTAACTCAAGCAAATCGTGATGCAAATATTATCCCTCTTCCGTCACCGGATACTTTGTAAATCTGCTCCTGACTCATTTTCAGACCACAGCGAGCGACAGAGTGCCCGGTGTGAACATGTCCAGGCTCCTGTCCTTCCTCTGGATCCTGCTGCAGCTCACTGACGCAGAGCTGGACTACTTCTCCAACGGTCAGGGCATGCATCTGCAGGGAGACTTCTCCATCGCCGGGCTCTTCCCTCTGTTTTACAACGACGAGCTGAGCGGCGACTCACCTGCTCTGGGGCCCTGCAAAAAGTAAGTGCATTTTATAATAGATGGATAGATGATTATGGATTCAAATTAGTGTAAGTAATATAAACGGAACTGTTTAGAAGTAAGTTAATGCCAACAAAATAATGGACATCACAAAGCTAATACCAATACTAAACAGCTGTATTAGATGTAAAATCATGAAGGTCTACATGTTTTATTGGCTGTAACTTGTGTAAACAGGAAACAGTGAGTGTTTCTGGTTTCTAGATAAACTTGTGGTCAGAGTTCCCAGGAAAAAACAAATGAAGTCAATTGCACTGGCTCCACGTGGCTCTAATACTCCATCACAGCGCTGTTTATTATTAGCATTATTGTTGTTATTGTTGTTTTTTTCTGCCTCATTACATCCACTTAACTTCCAGCCGAGGAAGACCACCTGCCATTAACATCAGTAAGAAAGACAGAAGACGCAGCAATCGTTGTTTAAAATAAAGTTATTACTAAAAAGTGCCTTTATAATGTCATGAGTATAAAAAGATTTTTCCAGACTCACTTTAAAATATCTGTTCTGTCTTTTAACCATAATTCTTCTTTCTCTTCCAGTGGCGCCCCAAACAAACATGGCTTCCACTTGATGCAGGCGATGCGCTTCACTGTGGAGCAGATCAACAACAGCTCGGGGCCCGGGTCTCTTCTGCCGGGACTGAGGCTCGGGTACCAGCTCTACGACATTTGCTCGGTCCCCGCCAGCGTCCTGGCCTCTCTGGACCTGCTGGATCCACAGCACCGGGTCCTGTTTGAACCAGGGGCCCAACAGGAGCAGGTCAGAGGTCAGACGGCTGTGGCTGTGATCGGACCGGACAGCAGCAGTAAGAGTTTCACTCCAGCGGCTTTACTGGGGTCGTACCTTATACCGCAGGTGAGAGATGGGTGTGGGTTGGATTTGAACAGGTTTTGGATGGATTTAAACATGTTTTTGTTGAATGTGAACAGGTTTTACTTTGATTTAAACAGGTTTTGGTTGGATATGAGCAAGTTTAGTTGGTTTTAGTCAAATGTGACCAGGTTTTGGACAGATTTTAACAGGTTTTATTTGGATTTAAACATGTTGTATAGGGATTTTAACAGTTGTTTTCTGGATTTGAGCAGGTTTTTGTTGAATGTGAGCAGGTTTTAGTCGGATTTAAACAGGTTTTACTTTGATTTAAACAGGTTTTGGTTGGAAATGAGCGAGTTTAGTTGGTTTTAGTCAAATGTGACCAGGTTTTGGACAGATTTATTATGATTTAAACAGGTTGTATAGGGATTTTAACAGTTGTTTTCTGGATTTTAACAGGTTTTATTTGTATTTGCACAGGTTTTGTCTGGATTTAAACAGGTTTTATTTGGATTTGAACAGGTTTTGTCTGGATTTAAACAGATTTAACACCCCATCCCTCATCACATACTCTATGTTTTTCCAGATTTCTTACGAAGCCTCAAATGAAATGCTGAGCAACAAGAACCTTTACCCGTCTTTCTTCCGAACCATTCCCAGCGACAAGAACCAGGTGGCGGCCATGATCCAGCTGCTGGTGCGCTTCAACTGGACCTGGATCGCTCTGTTGGGCAGCGAGAACGACTACGGCCTCCAGGGCATGCAGAGTCTGGCCAAACTAGCCCCCTACTTCGACATCTGCATCGCGTACCAGGGGGTCATCCCGTCCTACTCCAGCAAGACCGCGGCCCGGATGAGGAACATGGTGGAGGCCATTCTCACCACTAAAGTCAATACAATAGTGGTGTTTTCCAGTAAGTCCAAATTGAGTGGGTTTTTCCCGTTTGTCCTCGAGAGAAATGTGACTGATAAGGTTTGGATAGGGACCGAGGACTGGTCCGTGGCTTCTTTGATATCGAGCATCCCAGGTATCCACACCGTCGGGACTGTGTTGGGGGTATCGATCAAAAACGCAGATGTTCCTGGGTTTGCAGAGTTTGAGAGGAGAGATTTTGAGGCTTCGATGCAACACAAAGAAGAGGCGTCTGATGGAGACTGGAGTGAAGATGACTGTCTGCAGAGCACTGATTTGTACAGCCTCGCCAAAAAGGACTTCTCTCTGGAGACGTACGACCTCACCTCTTCGTTTAACGTCTACAAAGCGGTTTACGCAGTGGCTCACGCTCTTCACCAGCTCCTCGATTGTGACTCGGGGAAGTGCAGTAACAGGACAGTGAATCCGTGGCAGGTGAGTACAGCTGCTTTATTTGTGAGTCCAATTCAGTTTAGTCCAGTTTAGAGACCCAAGACGTTTCCAATGGAGGACAGAAAGTAAAAAAACCCTGGTGTCTGTGTTTAAGAATAAGAAGGTAGGAGTAGTTTGGGCTCAGAGCTCCAACACTAGGAATGGAATTTAATCAATATCAGTGTCATTGACGATTCTGCTTATCATTCCGATTCTTTATCAGTTCTTGTAGCGATTCTATTTCTGATAGCTCTGTGTGGAAAAAAGTAGTCTTGTTTCTTGTGTATTTAACACTTTTACTTGAGTATGTTAAACAATAACAGATCCTATATAATGAGGAAACTGAATAATAAATATGATTTAGAAAATAAAATAAAAATCTTCTGTAAACACAAGCAAACAGGTGACTAAATCTTCTTCCAAATCTAGAATTAAAATGTTATGTATTTCCATGAATTTCTAGAGTGGAACCAGTTTTCAGTTCCCACTCCTAATCAACACTTTAAACTACTCAAGTATACACATATACTTACATAGCAATCTAAAACACCTGGCCCTTTACAGAAATCTTTCATTGGTCAAACTTTTAAAATGTAAAGTAGTCGTAGGCGTATCTAAAGTGTGAAGTGTTGATGAATGAATTGAACTGAACTGAATGAAACACATCAAAAGTATTACATCAGTATATTAAAGACTCAAGCACTGATGATAAAAATGTGTCTTTGCTCTGCTGCTTTATCACTGATTTGCTTTTTCGTGGTTAATATTGGTCTAATGACAGATTGTATTAAATCCAAACTTGTCCCGTGTTAATCCTGTCCCCAGCTGCTGCCCTGGTTGAAGAAGGTCAGGTTTTCTGTGAGGAACACCTCTGTTTACTTCGACCAAAACGGAGACCCTCCCACGGGATACGACATCGTCACCTGGATTTGGAGAGGGACCAGCTGGTCTCTGAGGCTGGTGGGGTCCTTCAGCCCAGACCCTGTCACACTCCTCATCAACGAAGATCTCATTGAGTGGCACAGCTCCGGACCTTCAGGATCGGTCAGACAGGTTTCATTTAAATGTCCTCGTTAGTGTTCAATAAGACTTTTACAAATGAATATAATACTATGAACTGTATGATTTTCTTTAGGTGCCGTTGTCCATCTGCTCGCCGCCCTGTCCCACTGGACATAAGAAACTACTGACGGGACAGCACATATGTTGTTTCGACTGCCAGCCCTGTCCTGCTGCCACTTTCCTCAATAAATCTGGTAACATTTTTTCTGTTTTTTAGCTTTTAATGTTCAAACAACACAGCTACAGCTTCAGTATAATTCTCAGACCAGCAGATGGCGCTCTGTGCTCAGACAAATGAGGATAAAATATTGTTCCAGGGACTAAAATGATGTCAAATTAAAGGTGCATTGAGCAAAATGTTGTAGTACACACAGCATGAACATTATAATACATTAAAACAATACTGCTGTCCATACAATATTTCACTTTTAGGTGATGTTAACAGAGCAGAAGTGTGGATGTGATGCTTGCTTATTAGTACGGTTGTCCTTAAACCAATACCAAAGCCTTCATGCTCATTTTAAATATTGATCTGTGTCATTATTTGTTTCATAATGACTCATTTACTTTTGAGTTTTTAACTTTTAGAGGCCACATACATTTTTTTTTTTACAGTAAATGATTATTTTTTTTAAAGCAAACTGTAAACCAGTCACAACTCACTCTCAAATCTGTGCATTAATATTATTATTATTACCCAGTACTCATATCTGTACTTGGTATCCATGAGTACTCAATTTTAAGTACTGGAAAAAGTGGTATTGGGACTCCCTATTTATTAGTATTGTATTGTACACTTAAGCAAACCCAAAGTTGTTTTTTCTCTTATTTATGTTCTGTATTTCTGCTGTGTTCCTCCAGAGCCCACCTTGTGCCAGCCCTGTTTACCCGAAAAGTGGGCTCCACCGAAAAGCGAGGAGTGCCTGGACAGGACGGTGTTGCTGCTGACGTGGGACGACCCTCTGACCGTCGCTCTGCTCTTCTTCATGTCCTGCTGCCTGTTAATGACAGTCAGCTCTGCCATTATCCTCCTCCTGAACCTGACCACTCCCGTCGCCAAATCCGCCGGGGGTCGCACCTGTTTGGTGATGCTGGCTGCTCTCACGGCGGCCGCTCTCAGCTCTCTGTGCCATTTCGGGCCTCCCTCCCCTTTGGCCTGCCTCCTCAAACACCCTCTTTTCATCTTTAGCTTCACCGTCTGCTTGGCCGCCATCACCGTGCGCTCTTTCCAAGTCGTTTGCATTTTCAAGTTTGCCTCCAAGCTGCCTCCGATCTACGACAAGTGGGCCAAAAAACACGGCCCAGAGTTGACTATTTTTATTGTTTCTTTTGGAATCTTGGTCATTTCTGTTTTGCGAGTCGCTGTAAATCCTCCAAAACCTTCCCAAGATCTAGCTTTTTATGAAGACAGCATCGTCCTGGAGTGTAGCAACACCTTATCAATCGGTTCGATGATTGAAGTCGCGTATGTCTCCATTCTTAGCATGCTCTGTTTCTTCTTCAGCTACATGGGCAAAGACCTACCAGCCAATTACAACGAAGCCAAATGCGTAACCTTCAGCCTAATGGTCTATATGATATCTTGGATTAGCTTCTTCACGCTGTATCTCATCAGCAGAGGCCCGTTCACAATGGCCGCCCACGTCTTCGCCATCCTCTTCAGTGTCCTGGCTTTTTACGGAGGATACTTCCTGCCAAAAATGTACATCATCCTCCTGAAGCCAGAGATGAACACCACGGCCCATTTCCAGAACTGTATCCAGATGTACACCATGAGCAAACAGTGATAGGGCAGCCATAGTTCTGTAAATTAAGGGAATATATTGTCTTATTCGATGCAATATGAAGCAGGAGGCATAAGAGCTAAATTTGGCAGAAAACAGCAATGAACTGGGTCTTGCTACTTTATTTAAAACAAGTGGATGGCATTAAAAAAAATACAAGTGACAAGAAATTGCGTGCATCCATGCATCCATCTATCTAAAAATAAAAGCGTGTGTATCTAATTTAGTTCATAGATTAGTTCATGATTTATTCTTATTTTTTTTTAGTTGTCTTAAATAATCATTACTTATTACATCCTTATTTCCTCATTATCAGTGTCTGTGTGTCTATTTGTCTTAATTTATTCATTTATTGTTGTATATACTGTCAAAAAGATGTATTTATAACTACATATGTGCAGTGTTGTCTAAACTGTTTATGTTTACTCAACTCACAAACAACTTGTGCGACTGAACAAATAATTATTGCTACTGTTCTTCTGCTGAAAGTCATCTAATCAAAAAACGAAATAAATAGAAAATCTAGTTAATGTTATTGTTAGTCTTTAAGTGATACCTACATAAAACATAATTATCTGACAAAAAATAACTTGATTTAAATGAGTGTGAGCGATGGGCAGCATATAATGGTAGAAAACTCATTATATTAAATACATAGTGCACACTGTACAAATCAAACTATGATTAAGCAACACCAGTTACCTATAAATGGTAATATAGTACCTGTGAGCACACACCTGCAGATGGCGCTACAGCACTCTGAATGACATCGTGCTGCTTTAAGGACAACAAACAAATCCATGCAGTTCCATCAAAGACCAGGAGAGGGAGCTCACATGTTTTTAGAGCTGATATTTTACCAGAGATCATTTTATTGTACTATATTTTTAATTAAAAGAGATTCAAGATTTCCCAAACAATTTCCCATATTTCAAAAAGCCAAATCAATTTTTTTCATATAATTTTGTTCATTTTTTATCACTTTAGTCTAAAGTGTGTTGTAGATATAGGACATGTTATCCAGCTTTTTTAATTAAATGCTCATTGTCATAGTCAAGCTCTTGAATTTTCTTGAAAGATAAAGGAATTGGGAAATGCTAAATTATAAGTATATTGTCTTACCGAAGAAGAGACTATTCAACAAATAATAAGGAACTTTCTACTGAAGAAACTGAACATAAATAAATGCATATTCTCTAAACAGCCCCATTTCTATTTGCTATAATGCTTTGCAGTCAAAATGCATCTTTAGCAATGGTCAAAGGAGGAAAGATGTCTTTATAGAGCAATTTTCAGGTTTTATTAATAACATTTAGATCATTTTATGGCTCTGACATTTCTTTGACGTTGAAGCAGCAGCTGTTCACAGAAGAATCTGAGAAATGCCTGACGTAACATCTCACTGCGGCTCAAATGAGGGGCATTAATGGGGTCTATATCGCCCTGAGAGCTGCTGCTGGCTGTTGTTCGGAGCAGAGATAAAAGGCCTTTTGTGGCGGCGGGGTCAGCCTCATTGACCGCTGGATGTGAGTAGGGCTCGAGCAGGGCTTTCCCACAGTCCTCTCACAGGTTTACGCCCCGCGGTCAACAATCGGAGTGTGCCACGGATGAACAGGCAGGAGGTCATTTCCCGCAGCCAAAAGGCCACAGTGAGGAGTGGACAAGCCTTTTTCAACATGGTTTAAACCCACTTCTCTATGGCACTGACTGTTTTTGTATTTTTATTTACATCTACGATTGTTACTAATCTAGAAAGCTATTTTTGTTTTTATAGGTTATTAATTATGTGATATAAAGTGTGCAAATCAGAAAATTTATGTGCTCTTTTTGCCTCAGTGAGTTCGCGTAAAACAGTAAAGAATTGGCTAAGACAGCAGAATGAGCAAAAACATTATGTCCCAACCACAGACAAAAATAAATAGTGTCTCTAAAATTCAATATAAACGATTGGATTGTCACTCAAATAAGTTTACACTGGGGATCTTAGTTGTGATCAAAATGCCAAGGTTTATCTTATAACAACCTGTTTGTAACACAGAGATAGGAGCCGTACTGGGACCCTCCTCATCATCACCTGATGAGAGGCATCTATAATCACTTGTGGAGCATTTCATTTTCTGGGACTAAAGGTTAAACTGAACCACAGGTGTTTGTTCAGATAAACTGAACACTCTTGACCTTTGCACTCTGTCATGCCACTTAACACTAATTTATTTATTAAACTGTGGCTTTTTGACTCTAATTAATTTGAGTCCAGTCTTACAACTCCCTCGGTGCTCATCAGGTGAAACTGGAGGGGCAGATAAACTGCCCCTGGAGCCTCAGACTGACAGCACATCATTAACACAGCGATGTTTATCTTATCTCCACTGCTCAGCCTCCAGCAGTGACTTTGTTATGTTAATGTGAGAGTATAAAAGCAGCAGTGTGTCTCTTGAGAGCTCAGACAGCTCTGACCACTTCACCTGAACAGACATGGCTCCCTGCTCCAGCTTCTCTAGTCTTCACCAAACCAGGACCGAGAGAGACCCCCTCAGAGTGAGTACCACTGACACTAAATGGATGAACTGAATGTTAATGATTGAACATGATAGTTCATCAATAATAAAATGTGTGAGCAAAATATGCATTTATGTGTATGTGTTTGTTGAATCTAACCTGAGTTTGTCCTGTGTCCTCAGCTCAGAAAACCCATTGTGGAGAAGATGCGTCGCGACCGCATCAACAGCTGCATCGAGCAGCTCAAGCTGCTGCTGGAGAAGGAGTTCCAGCGAGAGCCCAGCTCCAAACTGGAGAAGGCCGACGTCCTGGAGATGACCGTCAGCTTCCTGAGGCAGCAGCTGCAGCCGGGCCTGGTCCACAGAGGCCCTCACACAGAGGCCTGGGTCAGGGGCCCACACATGGGCCCCCAGCTCACACACAGCAGCCTGAAAACCAGCAGCACAGCCCCGGTCTGGAGGCCCTGGTGAGGCCTGATGTCACTGATTATTACAGTCTATGGGACACTGAGGACCAATTTTATGTCTATAATTGTTCTCTTGTACATTTGAGGCCCTTATCATTTCATCACATTGATGGACAAGTAGAAGTTGAGACACTTTGCTCTTATTTCACTTTTTTATTTTCTGATTAATGCTGGACCAAACATTTTCTGTTGGTGGTTAAAATGTTGCTCACAGCATGTTTAGTTTCATCACATTGATGAGTGAAGTATCAGGAATCCTCTCTAACCACAGACTGAGAGAAGACTGTTCTCTGTATTTAAGTTCATGCCTCACACTGAGGTAAACTTTAATGTATTCACTGTGTGAAATCAAAGCTGTCATGTTGAAGTATGTAATTACCTTTAATAAAGGAACAATGTCATGTTCAGATGTGATTATTTGTGTATAATATAGCCATAATGTCTCAGCTTTACGTTGAATATATTTGTCTCAGGACGTCAGATATAAACCCCAGTCTGTGGAGTCCTGGGTTTAGTCTCAGGGCAGTAAACTCTAGCCCATAGCTGTGGAAAATATGGCTTTGAAATCTGCTAAAAGATTGCCACAGCAGCATCTACTAGTGCCATATGTTCTTTATGAAAAACAAAATGAAATAAAGAGTCTGACTGAATGAAGTATGAGCAAATTAAATGGAAAAGTCACAGGACGATAACAAGTATAAGGTCCACTGTACTGTATGATAAATATCACATTAATATGCTGTATATAAAGCCCCTTTGACACAAGTTTCTGCATTTTATCAGAACAGGCTCATGTTTGAAAACAGCCTAAATCCACTCTGGCAAGTTTCCAGATCTGTTAACTGTGCAGGTAAAGTACAGGGAAGGCTCATTACCACCACCTACACTGCACATGTATCCATTGTTCTGTCTTCTCTTTTATCTCTTTTATCACGTGGACTCATGCACTGTTATATTCACTTATCATATGAAGATAAGTGTCAAACCACACATGTACTTATATTCATATTACTGTCCTTAAGCCGTCAGCCTCATCTGTTTCCAGGTTTGTTGGGCCAGAGGAAACAGGGCATGTTCTGGCATGTCTGGCTTTAGTCACATGATCATTCTGTCACATGATCCAAACAAGTGTCACATGATCAGCTGTCATGTGGCTCACTTTAGTTTTGGGTGTGTGTAGCTCTGTTGTGTGTAGATGTGCTGCAGTACTGTGTTTGCTCCCTGTGTGTCTTTAACAAAAAACTAAAGTAAAAATTGGTCACTTGTTTTGTTTTATTGATTGTAATCTTTATTAATTGTCATACAAAATGCAAATAAGTTTAAGAGCATACAATAAGTGAATAAAAAAACAATTTAAGTACACAATGTCATCACACACTCTCTCATTCATAACTTTATGTTTGGCATAGACAAAACAAAAGAGAAATATTCTCAACAGCAGTTGCATTAAACACAGTAAGGGCCTTAAATACACAACCTTAACTCCACTGGAGTAAACTACAGTTTGGTCCACCATCATCGACAAAATCAGGAAAAGCAAACATCAGGACTTCTACGTGTCCATCAATGTGATGAGACGATTAAGAGCCTCCAGACGGGGCTCAAGTCCCACAGAGAGGGTCCGTCCCAGAGTTGGTCCTCAGTGTCCCATAGACTGAATATCATCAGTTATATTACATCTATGGAGTCCCAGCGTCCTCTGGGGCAGGCCTCACCAGGGCCTCCAGACCGGGGCTGTGCTGCTGGTTTTCAGGCTGCTGTGTGTGAGCTGGGGGCCCATGTGTGGGCCCCTGACCCAGGCCTCTGTGTGAGGGCCTCTGTGGACCAGGCCCGGCTGCAGCTGCTGCCTCAGGAAGCTGACGGTCATCTCCAGGATGTCGGCCTTCTCCAGTTTGGAGCTGGGCTCTCGCTGGAACTCCTTCTCCAGCAGCAGCTTGAGCTGCTCGATGCAGCTGTTGATGCGGTCGCGACGCATCTTCTCCACAATGGGTTTTCTGAGCTGAGGACACAGGACAAACTCAGGTTAGGATTCAGTCAACACAACAAAAATATACTCATTAAAGTCCACAAACTTTCAGAAGCGGAAGCTTTTTTAAAGCACATTAACTTTGTTTTTTAATTGTGACAAGTCCAAGGCTCACTATGTTTTCATTTTAATTTACCAAATTTGAGAAAAACAAGCCCTTTCTTTGCTTTCATCAAATCAAATCATGTCTTTTCATTTCAAAACAAAAACGGAAGAAAAGTATTCCAGTCTTTGCTGAGAGTAAATCCAGGTGTAAATCCATGCAGTGTCAGTGGTACTCACTCTGAGGTGGTCTCTCTCGGTCCTGGTTTGGTGAAGACTGGAGAAGCTGGAGCAGGGAGCCATGTCTGTTCAGGTGAAGTGGTCAGAGCTGTCTGAGCTCTCAAGAGACACACTGCTGCTTTTATACTCTCACATTAACATAACAAAGCCCTGTGGCTCGGGAAGAGCTGTGGTTCCCACACTCCGACCAGTGGGACTCCCGAGGCGACAATAGAGGCACGTCAATAACTCAAAGCACATTTATCTGAGGCTGGCTGCTTCCCCGAGATAAGCAACAGGTAGAAAATTATATCTGGGTTAAAATTGAATGAATTGGTTTAGAAAATGAGAATAAGATGTATGAAAATAATAAACCTTTAAAGGTAATTAGCAGCAATTTGCCACCAAATGCTCCAAAGCAATAAAGCAATATAAACTGAGGGATTTTCAGTTTCAAAGAGGAGCAGCTTTCCCGCCAAAACACTTTGTAGTCCACAGCATTTGGGCTAAAACACAGTTGGCTCTTTTACTTTACTTTACTTAATAACTGTGGATGGGAAATTAATATGGTTCTTCTGGAGAAATAAATACACTTTTATGGGACCTTCTAATTTCAGTGTTTAAAGGACAATGAGTGATAAAACCGCTAAATCCTGGGCCTTACTATCCTGTCCCATTACTTTAAACAAAGTCAAGAATTCACATTACTAATGTTATACCACAGCTTGGAATTATTTGTGTTATTTTTTAGACAAACACATACTTAAAACAGACAATAAAGGCCTATTAAAGCATAATAACTTCATTACAGTAATACTTACATTAAACTACAGTTCTCTCAGTAACTGATGACCTAGCATCACTCTGAATGTTGAACTTTATCAATACTGGGCTGAAGTCTGGTTTAGTTGACTTCCTATTTATTGCTTGAGCTCAATGGTAATTTAAGTAATTTAACAAGCCCCTTTTTGCTCGTATTAGTCTTTTTTTTTCTTTTATTTACATTATTGCTAGATGTATTCGGAGCGGTTGGCATTATGTCTTGTTGCCATGGAAACGCATAACTGGCAGATCGAGAATTTGCTAACCCTCAGCTAGTTAGCAACAAATAGAGTTAACATACTATTTTTTGGCTATAACTTTTCTATAATTTAGTTTGTTGTGTGTATTTAAAACAATAAAGTGTAATCATCCTGACCCGTTTACTTTTGTGAAACTAGGAGGCGCTTGCTGCTGACTTTTACCGTTAGCTAGCTGTTATTGCTAATTCAACTATATTTTACTGTAACTTACTTACTTTCTTTGTTTTTATTGTGTGTGTTCGTGAGAGTTTCTTTGTAACTGAGCCACTGTGACAAAGCAGTTTCCCTTGTGGATTAATAAAGTAAAGTCTAGTGCCAAATTCGTTGATAAGATAAGCTAACAGCTGTTGACGTACCGTGCGTCAAGGCGGAAGTGGTAGGTGTCCGCCGCGTGCGTTTACGGCGGCAGGCGTTAGTTCCGAAAAGTCCGCGGAGGTGTGAAGACTCCGAGGTTCCCACAGAGACACACGGCGCAGACACACGAGGATCAAAGGCCGCAGCTCGTGTCTCATCTCAGGTGCCAAAACTCTCACCTGAGGCACGAGAGCAGCGCGTGTCGGAAGCACTGACGCACAGCTGGGAGCGTGTGTGTTTACGACAGTTTTCACACGGTGCGGACAAAAGGGGTTCATAAATATATACAGTATACAATCTTAGAAGCACTAGTATATAGTAGAAAAATACAATATGAATTTAATATTGTATTTATTTACACTTTGCTATAGTTTAAGTCAGACATGTCCAAAGTCTGGCCCAGATATCAGTTTAGGATCCTGTATAGTTCAGCTTATGTCTACAAATGGTTTGTTTATGGCACCAGACAAACAAAATGAATGAATCTATACGTTTTTAAAATCAATGGATAAATATAGCCTAACCCTATGTTTGTATACGGAAACATCTTGTCTTATTTGTATGTGAATTCCTCTCAATTTCTGCTCAAACAGTGACAAAAGAACTTTACCTTGAACTGTTGTGACAAATTTTAGTTGCAAAAGCAATTAAGAAAACTTTTAAGTTAAAGCTGTAGATGTATTTGGACTTTTCTAATCAGTGATTCATCTGAACATACGCTGGTCTCGTGATCATTAGCTCTACTCTCGAGGCCTTTATAAATGAACCGATCATTCAATGACTTTACGAGAGGCTGGCAGCGTGCCTCTGTGGGCCCCGTCCCTGGCCCCTGTCCCTGGCCCCTGTCCCAGATGTGAAGCCGGCCCTCTGTTCGTGAGGAGCCCTGTGCCTCTAGTTTCCCACCAGCTCCACATCAGAGCAGTAAAAGCCACGCCGCTCCTCGACGCTCTGCCGGGAATGTTAATTGATCTTTTGTTGTGTGACAAACAGAATCTCAGTCTGGGTCCATCTGGGAACAAATCAAGTCACACGGATTCAAAGCGTGTTTTGACTCTTTTAACAACAAACGCAGTGAAAGAGTGACTTTAAGTTTTGATTAAGATGAAGTGGTAATGCCACAAGAGAAACTGGCACAAACTAGGGTTTAACCAGCTACATTATATTACAAAAGCCTGTTTTGATGGGAAATAATCTTGGCCTTTAACAGTGCCTCTTGCCTTAATTTGGTTTTCCACTTACAGTTAAAACCTGTTACCATTATGGCCATTACAAACAGATTTTGCATTATCCCAGCCATTCTGAGTGCAAAGGTCCTATTTATACGTTTTATATGTAAAATATTCCTTCAAGTGCCAAAGCTGATATGTCCTCACTCAGTACGTTTATGAATTATTCCCTTTGTCTGAGTTTTAATCTGCTGTAAACACTTATCTCTTTTGGGGGAGCAGTCGTTCAAATTTCTCTAAATCGGACTAAAACATCTGGATAATAAGGTTAATTGTCGGACTATTGTGTCATGTTTACGGCTTACTCTGATTCAGGAACGAACTGAGCATGCTCCAGAACCAGGCAGCAGCACAGAGTAAACAGAAGTAAAACCAGAAGTACGGTTCTCTCTTGTACGGCAACGGGAGCTGGAAGTGTTTTAAATTGTGGTATTCCATGTGTAACTATTGTGCAAAATGATGATTCCTCTTTTACAAACTGGCTCTAATCCTCTAATGTTGGACCTTAACCTCAAGATAACCTCAAGATACTGTGGTCAATAGAGTGAAAGGCAGCGATCTAAAAGACAGTGATCTGAAAGAGGTTTTAACCAGTCGATTAGCCTGATAGAGAGAGCTCCAATAGGCAGTACAGACAGATCATCAGTGTGAGAAATAAGGAATGACATGGAGCCAACAACTATTATTATTATTATTTGATGGAAATGTTTCTAAAATGTTGATCATTTTGAGTCCAGTTCCATTAATTAAGGTTAAGACCTCAAACAGTGCACTCTATGTAGAAGTTTTCTCTGGCCCCATTTGAAAAACAATGTGTATAGTTTATTAGACCTCCTTCTCTCTCCTTTTTCCAAACCCTTACCACAACTTTAACCAATAAACAATAACTAACCAACCTAAACAGGCGACTATTACTAATAAACTAAACCAAAAGAACTGATTGAGAATAAGTTGTGACTGATCAGATTTTCAGAGTGACCTGAGTCTGTCTGATCTGAGCCTGTCTCTGCCTCGACATGTCTGTGTTAATCCTCCTCTGTTTGTAGCAGAGTCCACAGCGGGCTTTGTCCACGGGTCGGTGTGAAGACGAGCGTCCCTCCCACAGACAGCGGTCCCAGCTCCGAGCCCCTGCCGTAAAAGCGTGGTCCCGTCCCTCTGTGAGTGTGCTATCTCCCGTTTCCCACACTCTGCGCTCATTCACTGGCCTGGAGCGGGACAATGGAAGTGTGTCTTGTTACACATGGCATTAGGCACGCCGTTTGATGTCCCGTGGAAGGAGGGAGGGGCGCTGCGGCCGGGCCATCTGCTGCTGGACAACGAGACCCTGAGAAAGTCCTGGGCACCGACCCTCGCCTCTCACAAAGTTTGAAAAGAGTTTTGTGGCACTTGAGACATAATTCAGCAGAAGCGGGACATGGGAACGTGGGACAGGGGTGTGGTCCGAGCCCACGGTCCAGTTTGGGACACCTGTCGTCCACAGAGGTCACTACAAAGAAGAGTCTGGTGGGAAAAAACTCACCACAACAGGAACACAACAGGAACAGGACAGATTCACATCCATTTGTTTTACACTGGGCTCAGTGACAAGACACAGGATTTATTAATGAGGTCAGAGTTAGTTTGACGAGTTTGAACAGAAAATATACTCAGATCTGTCAACGGGACGTTTATCTGTCTCTATGTGGGTCAGTTAAAATACATCCTCTTCAGACCAAAGAAGGACACACTGCTGTTGATGTATTGATAAATATTAATAAACTGTGATAAACACAACTAAACAAAAAAGTTTAATCTATTTTATTCTAATTTCATCTATGTCTGAAGAAGTTTATTGTAACATTCTCCTCTGTCTTATAGAATAGAAAATAAGAACATATAATGTAAAACTGAACTAATGCAGTTCTGATCATCTTTAATGTAAATGAACTGAAGTGTGTGAAGTGTGTGACCCTGATCCACTGTATCCACTGTATTTCACCTAAAACATCTTTGTTTTTGAGTTTGAAAAACCACAAACACTGCTGTCGTCACGTTACTTCATCTGAAGTTTTAGATTTATTTTTCAGTGCAGCAGCTTCTCAGAGAAGCATCATCAGTAAAAACATACCTTTATAAAAGGCATTCATCACAAGATGGACATCCATCTGACAGTTTTAATAATGGTTACAGACAGTTCACATCAAATATAATCATGATCAGATTTACACAAACAGATCCACAGGATCCAGAGGCTCATTCACTCAGAGATACTCAGTATTTAGACACACATCGACCCAACGTGGGTCACATCAAGACGTTTGTAAAACAAACAGAAACATTTGTCCCAAAAGAACGAGGCGTCAGTGAAACTGAAGCAGAGTCCTTCCAAAAGAAGTACAGTGTCCACAGATAAGTCTGGTTTACACCAGTGTCTTTAAATAAACTCTTTAATCAGACTCAGAGTGAGTCCTGACTGTGGTCCGTGACCTTCACAGACGTGGTTCTGTCCCGGTTCAGTCCAGGTTCAGTCCTGTTTTACCAGGGCCTCCACAGAGCGCCGCTGACCGGCTGCACTCCTTTGCTGTGGCCCTGATGCAGAGGGGACCCTGGGGGGGAGCTAGGGGGGCTCCTGTTGGACCCCTGCAGGCCTCGGAAGTGTCCCAGCAGCCGTCTGTGGGCCGGGGTCTGCAGCTGACAGTGGGACAGGAAGCTGACGGCCTCCTGGACGCAGCGGGAGTAGCCCTCACCGGAGCTCCTTGAGCTGGGGGTAACGGGTCCAGGGGCCACGGGGCCGGGGGCCAGAGCCTGCTGCTGCCAGGCCCTGAGGTAGGCCACAGTCATCTCCAGGACGTCGGCCTTCTCCTGTTTGGAGTCGGGCTGCTGCCGGAGGAACTCGGGGCCCAGCAGAGCCTTGAGCTGCTCGATGCTGGTGTTGATGCGGTCTCTGCGCAGTTTCTCCACCATGGGCTTCCTCAGCTGAAAGAACAGGACACGTTTAGTTCATCTGAGTAACGTCTCGAATGTGACTCGTATAAAACACACTGATTAAAAACAACACGTGATGGAGCAGGGTTTACCTTGTGAGCCGGGGCCAGGACGTCCTTAGAGAAGTGTCCAGTGACAAAGGGAGCCATGGCTGTAGTGTTTTCAGAGAAGAGCCAGTTGAGTCTGAGCTGCCTTCCTCTGGGCCGTCCCGTATTTATACCCCTCCATCTCCATATGAATGTGTGGGTCTGGGGCCTGTGGCAGTTTCTCACAGTCCCTCGTCCAATCAGAGCGCCGGGACGGGCCGCCACATGCTCAATGGAGTGTTTACAGCCGCGGGACAATGACAAAGAGTCTCAGGGGAGCAGGTGGAGGGATATAGACCTCTGCGGGGGGACGGAGGGGGGCTGTGACCTGGTGCTTGTGTTGATATGGGAAAGTGCTGACCCCAGAGGAAGGCACGCCGCTGGCTGTAATTGAGCACAAAGTGGACGGGCAGCAGGCACACGTGGGTTACACACAGGGCCAAACGGGACGGGACCCACGTCAGACACTTCCTCTGCTCAGAGACTCAACAGGGACCGGGCAAAGTGTGCTGCTAAACTGTGGCATGCAGTTATTATAGAGCCTCCAGTGTTAACCAGAGACCTTTATGTTTCCAAGTTTTATTGTATAGTGTTTAAAGGGGACTTGTTTGTGTGCTTTAAAATGTCTATCTTTATTCAAAATATAAAAAATGAGAAATGATAACTCCAGACCTCAAACAAACAAAAAAACCAAGGCAAGGCAACTTTATTTTTGCAGAACCCTAAAAGTCTAAAAGTCTTGTCTGGGTTTAGAACTCAAGGCCAAGACTGTTGTATTAGTCTATTTTTGGGATTGAATGAAAACCTTAGTCATTTTGAGTCTGGACTGGGCCAAAAACTGAACTTGAACTTATTTAGATTTAAAAAAAAAAAAAAACTAGGCACAAAAATAAAAAAACAAACAGGAAAAACACAGATAAAACACTTTCTGTCACAGTTACAGAGGTTTAGTCTGTTAGAAATGTTAGAAATTAACTGGACCACACCAACTAAAAACCAACCAAGAGTTTTAGAAACTAACGCTCCTGAATCTTTCAAGTCTTCTGCGTCTGAAGTGGACCCTGTTCGTTGGTTTTACGGTGTTTTGGTTCTCGCTGGAACAGTTGGAGCTGAAGTGTGTGGAGAGTAAATGTAACAGTCTTGACACGTTGGGCACACGCTCCTCTCACACGGGACACACTCCGGTCACACCTCAGTCCCCTCGGGGCCCCTCTGCTCCCACACACTGTCCCACAGCTGTTCACAACACTCCGGCTCCTAAACATGACATTTTTCTGCTTTATTTTAAAATTACAGACACAAATTCATTCAGTGTCCTGTTAGTTCGTACATAAAGCCTTTACTTAATCAGAGGCTTTGTGTCTGTGTCTTAGATACTTTCCAATGCATTAAAGAAGATAAAGTTTGAACAGAAACACACTTCTTTCACAAATAAAGAAATAAAGAAACTGATGCTTAGAAAAATGATCTTTTAATTGTGAAAAAAAATACTTAAACTCATAAGGAACAAACCAATGTTAAAGATAATTTTTTCATTGTCATAAGTTGAGCCAGTGATTGGTTTTCTTTCTGTTTCACAAAACAAAGTGAAGCAATGACAAATGCAATAGTATAATTTATAATAATAACATAATAACATACTGTATGTAGCATTATGGGTGTTAAATCTATCTGACTCATATAAACCTCCAACTTTAAATAACCTCTGGACTTGCTCATTCGTTTTTCTCCGACAGTATTCACAGAGACTTTCATAGTGTTGAAATTTAACACCATAAGAGAGTTTATATGAGTCCCACAGTGTTGATTTAACTCTGGAGGTTTTGCACTAGCCTTTAACTGGGTTTGTGATCAGCTTTTTGTCTTTTATAGTGTCATTTTATCATTTTTTCTGATGAATTTTGTCTCTTTTAAAGAAACTCTCCTTCATTAATCAAACGTCTCATTAAAATATTTACATTTTATTCACATTTTTAATATAAAGTGTCTTGAACGTAGAATATAATAGAGTTATACACAGATAATTCATGTATTTCAAATTTTAAGAGATGTTTCTTTCAGCAAATATAAGGACCTTTTCAAAATTGCTCTCAATTTTAATCATTTTTGTTGGGATTTTTTGTATATTTTTCACATTTTCACTACTACTTTTACTACTTCTACCAGATCCAGTAGATCTTTGTCTTTATTTCAGTCCAATGTCTTCCTTTCTTCAGACTCTTCTCTAACTTTTCCCACTGACTCCTCTCAGACCCCTCCCCTTCTCTTCACCTCTGTCTCTGATTCTCACGCTGGACGTCCCGGGCCTGATCGATCCACAATAGACCCCGGTCCAGATGGTGAGCCTGGCCCCGTCCCGTTTCAGTGTGGCCCAGAGTCAGAGCACTGTTTGAGGAAAAAGAGAAGGGCCAGAGTGAGGGGGGCTGGGGGCCGGTGGGACGGGGCACACTTCTTTTGTGAGTCATTCACGGTGAAGTGTGGGAAGGACGGGAACGCGGCGGCTCCCACGTTCCTTTGGGCTGAAAAAGAGGAGCGTGTGACTGGGACAGGGCCAGCGGTGGACGGGACGGGCTGCTGTGGGACGAGGGGGGAGTGTGAGAGAAGTGTGCCCCGTAACAGGACTGAAAAAACATATCCAAAAACACTATCCTGACTAAACTTATTCCCATTCTGTTGCAGCAGGTTTAATTTGACAGATATTTTCATTACACTTTTATATTTAGTCATATTTTGGTTCAAGGTTGGTCGTAATCTGCCACATAATGTATCAGTAATGCAAGTGTTTCATTTATACAGTTGATTCGAAATGAGGGTGCATGTTTTTAAAGTCTGTATCCATCTATAACTTTTGTAGAGAGCTCAAAACGACTTAAAGTTCAAGTTAAACCACTTCAAACCCGTCCAAATCCATCTATAACCTGTTTAAACCCACTTAAAACCAGTCAAGGTCCAAGTTAAACTACTTTAAACCAGTCCAAATCCAGTTTTAAGCAGGTAAAAACGATTAAGATTTGAGTGTAACCATTTAAAACACCTTCAAATCTGGCTGTAATCAGTTCAAATCAGTTCAAAACCTCCTAAAAACTGGTTAAAGTCTGTGTTAAACCAATTAAAATACATCCAAACCTGGATATAACGTGTTTAAATGCCTTTGTAACTGGTTAATATTATACATAGAGATATTATCATCTTAATCATCATTTTTCCAATATTTTTTCCCCATATCTTTACAAGATTGTACTTCAGAAATGATGATAATAATATTAAGATGATCAGCAACTGAAGAGAGCTCAGTATTTATTTATGACTGAATTATGTCCAATTAAACCTGAATTATTAGCAACAAAGGCATCTCTTTTTTAACTAAAAGGAAAAGATGTTAAATTTCAAGTTCATAAACCCTATTAGATGCATTTTTAGAGTCAGACCCTGAGACAACCCAGTATTAAACCACTGACCTCCTTCAGACCTGGCATTAAAATCAGCACAGACTTGATTTAGGCTCTTATTTTTAATCTGTTTTTATTAATAAGAGTGCTTCAGTGAGGCAGGACTTAATGTGTGATCATCAATGAGCCATTTTACATCAGAGAGAGTCAAAAGAGGGAAAATAACAGGGTTTAAAGCAGACTTTTGAGGTTGAGAATGAGTCTTTCTTCCCAAAAATGTCCTGACAGAGAGAAAATGGACTGATATATTCGATCTAAAGGCTCCAAAATTAAAGCTAAGGGTTTGTTTTTTACACCGTGACATTGACCATCTCTGTCGGCCATTTTGATTCCGCGGTGTTCGTCCCGAAGCAGATGTTTTGGTCCAGGTTCCCACCGCATTTCACCCTCGGGGGCCCCTCCTCCTCTTCGCTCCTGTTTGTTTTTCTCCGAGGCCTATTGTCGTCTCGTTGGATTCTTCTCATTTATTCACACGCTTTTGTCATAAACGCTGCGCCGTGATTGGACGACGTGTGTGAGAACCGGTCTCGGGGATTTAAACCGAGGAGAACGTCGTATAAAAGGAGTCGCAGAGATTTGAAACTGAAGCAGAGGCTGGAGTCGTCATGAGGGACCACCACACGACGTAAGGACCATATCTATATTTATTTATTTATTTCTATAGAGGTTTTAATTTTCAGTGACTTTTGATTTGATTTGGTTCAAGTTTATGGACCTTTATTAAAACTACTACAAAGACACATAGCGCTTTTTTTTAGTTTTACATACATATTTTTTAACATTAATTTCCTCTGTTTATGGAAACTGGTTTTAGTTGCATTTGAACAGGAGTTAGTTAGATTTGAATTGGTTTTAGATTGATATGAATGGGTTTTATTTGGATTTGAACAGGTTTTAACTTGATTTCAACAGGTTTTGGATGGATTTCAACAGGTTTTGGATGGATTTCAACAGGTTTTGGTTGAATTTGAACATTTATCTTTGTAGGAAAAACAAATCCATCCAAAACCTGTTCAAATGGGCCTTGAGTTTGACATGTGTGGTCTAGAAAATGTACTTAAAGTTGTAATAATCCTCCAAATTTCTTCCTTCAAATGAATGTTTTTGAACTGGTCTTAACCTGATGTCTCTCTCTCAGTTTGTATAAGATGACAGTTCTGGAGAGAAGGTGCACGGACCGAGCAGTGAGGCTTCGGTCCAGCCTCGAGAACCAGCTCAGCTCCGGTTCTGACGTCTGGGACAAAACCCTCTCCCTGTTCTCGGTGAAAAGAGCCGTCATTTTCCACAAAAGCTTCAACCAAACGACCAGAGACGCCCTGAGACTGTTCCCTTCGGCTCCGGACGACCTGGACCCACTCTGCTGAGGATTTACATGACGTTTTTTGCACATAAAACAGATTCATTTACCTTTTTGTGCCTTTTGTGCCTTTTTGGGTCCATTATTGACCCTTTGATTTGTGCATTTTCTGCCTTAAGACTTAGTTTAAACTGGAATCTGAATAGAGCCCAGTTTTGTTGTGATCCTTTGTGTAAAAGGAAAGTGTTTATGCCTGTGCATAGTTTGAGTAAACCTTGTTGTGTTTGTTTTTTACCCACAAAAGTGCACTTATAATTGTAGAGAATGTGAAAATGATGTTATTAAGAGTAGAGTGTTGTAATAGTTTAATGGTTGAGTCCTGTTTCTTTATATATTTGGTTCTAGTATTGTTTATACAGATAAAAAGAATGAAAATGTGAGTTAGATTCAACGTTTCTTTGAGAATATAAGTAAAAGTCTATGTTCTTTTCATTGAACTAGGGTTTTTATGTGTTTTTCTGTAATTAAATCAAAAAGGAGTGATTGTTTTTGAAGTTAGATGCTCAGTTTTCATATTTTGATGTGAGAAAAAGTATGGGATTAAAAGTTAAGTGCCTTTATTGAACAGTTGTGATGTGGTGTTATATTTTATCTACTGTAGAAAATATATGAAAACGTATGAGAATATGTTCTGAGCTTCTTTATGTGAGGCAAAATAATAGAAATATAAAGTGTAGTGATGTAAAAGTGTTGGTTTAATTTAGTTTGTGCAGCTCCACACTGCCCCCTAGTGGTCAGTTCAGTGACACAGAGGCCTTTCACTCAACATTAGAGCTCAAAAAAAAAAATTTTAATTGGAAAGTTAAAAAGAGAAATCTAGCTTTTCAGTGAAGACCTGCAGTTATCTTTGAACAAACCCTGTCAAAATAGGGTTTATAGTGTTTTCTTTTTAATAATTAAGCAACAAAATCGCTGGCAGCTCCAAAGTTAGTTTACATTAGACATAAATATATAGTTATGGAATTAAAAGTATTTGATTTATGTAGAGATTTACGAAGAGAGACCAAACTAAGACTTAAACCGAACTGAAACAGGATTTAAGTTTAAGGCTAAACCACAATTCTGGTCAAAACCGAGACTAAACCAGGATTAAACCAGGTCTAAAGCTGGGCCTTAACATTCGACTAAATCAGTACAAAACCAGGACTGGACTGGACTTAACCAGGGCTCAGTTTGTTGTAATAAGAGAAAAAGAGAGTGATCAAAATAATAAACATTACAGAATAAAGTATGTTCAACTAAATATTTTACACACATCAAGATCAGTGCTTTAAAACTGTATTAGCTTTAGTGATTATTTATTTGTTTTGTTGATATTTTTACAGAACTTCATTTGATAAACAAGAAATATTTCATGAATGAAAAAGAGCAGAAAGAAATCCCTAATACAATAATTTAGACTCACTCACTCAATTAGACTTCACTGATTGTTTGATAAACTTTGACCAAAATGTGTCTATTATTTTTTTTAATCCCTTTAAATTATAATTGCAGCTTTCCTTTGTTCATAAGACACGATTTTATATTTAATGTAATATTGTAATCTACTAATTCATTACATTTTAGTAACTTAAACCATACAAATACTGGGTTTAACTGTTTAAATATTGTGCTTTTTTCTTCCTTGTCTTTTTTGTTTTAAAGTAGGTGACAATAAAACACAAAAATAAGCTAAAATGTCTGTTTTGTCAAAAATACTGCTCGTTTTTGCCTCAGTGTTGTGTATTTATTGCAGGACTTTTGAGGTAAACCGTAGAAACTCAAAGAACTGGAGACAGACCAGAGTTATCAGTGTCAGATTTGGAATAATTACGGCTTTATTAATTCTCGGCTAAATTCAAAAAGCAGACATTCAGCAACAGTTGGACATTGTAGCAGCGGGGAATTACAAGAAAAACTGGGACAACTCCACACCATGCACTCAGCTTTCGATACGAGGAGGATCTGTTCGGACTGAGACTCACTCAGCGGCACCTTTGAGATGTTTCTTTTTTTTTTGGTGAGGGGAAAAATACAAAGAAAGAAGCCTGAGAAATACAAAAACAAATCACAAAACCATTAGTCAAGGCAAAAACGTGTTAAGGATATAACGCAGGATTGGTTTGTTATGAATTTAGACGCTCACAGATTCAAATTGTTACCAAAAAATCTGACTTTTGGAGGGAAATCTTGATAAAAAATGTAATTAAACACAAAAAAACCAAACGTTTTTGTCCGTCACTCTAATTCCAGTTACATGAAAACAGCCAAAGGAAAAGTAGAGATCAATGAAACCTGCCGCCATTTTGTTTTTTTAAAAAGCTCCAAACCAAAACAAACAAAAAGATAAAACCAAAATGCCACTCTTTTTTTTTATACATTGCACCCAAAATAAAGAGGGAAAATAATCCACACTATTCCCCTTTAACAGCATCGTATTTCGAGTTAAACGTCACATTTACCAGAAGAAGGTGAATCTGAGATTAGATATACTTTCTGGTTGAAGTTAATCAATGTTTTCTGCTTTTTTTTTTCGTGGAGGAGGAGGTGAAGCATGGTGTTACTCTGCGTGAGTCAGTGTGAGTAAAAAAAAACAACAAAAAAAATGGGTTGGATGGGTTTTTATGAGTTGAATGTGTCCTGGTTTTATTCTGAGAAAGTGAAGACGGTGTTTGTGAAAGGGTCGGCTTCAGGGAACAGAGTTCAACAAGTCCTGGAGGAACAGGTCCGGGTCGGGGATTTCAGAGAGAAGACCTGGGAACAGATACGAGGAGTTAGGAGACAACAGCAGAGTCAAGGTTATCAGGGTAAGTACACCTTTTCTAAGTTCTAATTCCACTTTTCAAGCACTTTCAAGGTGTGTTTTCATGTTTTTCAAGCACCTTTCAACTGCAGTAAATTACATGTTAACATACATATATAACAAATGTAGTTTTTATCATTTAAATCCATTGTGGCATAAAAAAAAAGACTTAAATTGTTGAAATTATTGAATACTGAGCAGAGACAAAGGATATTTCACCCAAAAATGAAACTTGTTTGATCAAAAATATGTTCATTTATTTGATGAAGAGTCCCTTAAGTTTGGTCTTTTTTTACGGATATCTCAAAAATGAGCTACAGTCAGATTTTGTTTGGGTGCAGAACCAAATCTTTGAGCTTTGAGCGTCTCCCAAACACGGTTTCTAAGAAGAAAATTACTCAGTCAGATTGTGAATTATTATTAAAGCGTCAGAATTCCAAGCACTTTATCCAAAAACCTTGAAAACACTATTAAAATTCAAGCTTTTCCAAGGATTTCAAGCACCCGTACGAACCCTGCGTTATAAACACAATTAAAAATGAATTCAGCTCCTTTCCCTCCAAGACAATCACTAATCTACAAGAATCCAGACTTTAACCCCAGCTCTGAACATGACCAGGACTCGATACTCACCTACGACGTCGAAGAACTCGGACAGAGACTCCGCCGGCATGAGCTCGTCCTGAAAGGCCCTGAGGACGCGCTCCGAGGCCTCGTAGATGGGCATGTCGTTGTGACGCACGTACTCCGCCAACGAGAAGGACCAGCCTCCCTCTGTGTTACTGGTGGGCACTTTCTGCTCCGGGACAACGCACAGGAGACGGAGATATAGTCTTAATAAAACAAGAAGCTTCACCTAAACGCATCACAGACTCGACATACAACACTTCATTTATCGACAATGAGAAACAAACGGAGAGAGTATTATTTTATCTGATTTAAACCTCACCCTGAACATGTCATAGACCAGGTCCACCAGGCCCCAGAAGAGAAGTGGTGAGCGATAAACTGCATATTCCTTTGGTGTTTTGTCTGTGAGTCTGAAATAAAAGAAGAAGACCGTTAGAGGCTAAATAATGTACAATAATAAATGACAGACAATTATTATAGAATGTAACGCCCTAGAATGATAATTGTAGTAATATATTAGGGATGTAACGTGATAATATTATGCAAAGGCCCTTGATGAGTCCGTTTTGATGTAAACTTCAGCTAAAACAAACTAACTTTTTGCCTGAAAGAACTATTAAACAAGTCCATGACATTGTGGAAGTCATACAACCTGAATACAAAGATGAGATTTTTAATTGAGCAATAATTTATTAGTTTGAAAATCTATTGTGTAGGTTATTTTGGATTGGATATGAACAGGTTTTAAATGGGTTTCTACAGATTTTTCAGGTTTTAGTTGGATTTGAATAGGTTTTAGATGGATTTGAACAGATTTTAGATGGATTTGAACAGGTTTTAGATGGATTTGAATAAGTTTTAGTTGGATTTGAACAAGTTTTAGTTGGATTTGAGTAAGTTTTAGATGGATTTGAACAGTCTGTAATTGGATTTGAACAGGTTTTAGTTGGATTTGAACAAGTTTTAGTTGGATCTGAAAAAGTTTTTGTTGGATTTGAACAGGTTTTAGTTGGATTTGAACAGGTTTTAGTTGGATTTGAAAAAGTTTTTGTTGGATTTGAACAGGTTTTAGTTGGATCTGAAAAAGTTTTTGTTGGATTTGAAGAGGTTTTAGTTAGATTTGAACAAGTTTTAGTTGTATTTTAATAAGTTTTAGGTGGATTTGAACATACTGTAATTGGATTTGAACAGGTTTTAGTTGGATTTGAACAGGTTTTAGTTGGATTTGAACAGATTTTAGTTGAATTTGAACAGGTTTTAGTTGGATTTGAACAGGTTTTAGATAAATTTGAATATGTTTTATTTGGATTTGAGCAGATTAGACATCTTTGTAACAAAAACTGGCCTAAGATTTGAACAAATAAAATTAATCTGATTCAAATCCATCTAAAACCTGTTCAAATCCAGTTAAAACCTAGTGCTGAAAACATCACCTACTAAATGCATTGGAGGGCTGAATAAAACATTGCAAAGGGCTGCAATAAAAACAGATTTCCACTGCTGTATACGATCTTAAACAGGAAACAGTAAAGGTGTCGTACTTGTTGATGCTGACGGCCGAGACCTTCCGAGCGTGTGCGGCGACCAGGAGCCGTCGTAGAAAGTACAAGCGGGACGTCCTCCAGCGTTCGGGCGGCAGGATGTGCATGGCCAGGATGGTGTAGTAGTGCGGGCCCTCGGCTTCGTACGAACTCTCCGCCCACTTCTCACACGGCTGCTCCTGGAAACTCTGCAGGTTCTTCTCTTCTCGGGATGTAGCCCTTGTTCTGGAGTCACAAACATTAAAGATAGACAAGTTAGCGTTCATTTTAGGCTCGTTTATTCCCCCGTTATTCTTCGGCTGCGGGTTACGTACGTGTTGAGGACGTAGAGCACAGTGTGGATGATGTAGGGGATGAGGTGGATGTTGCTCTCGCGCCCGCCTCCGCCCGAGTCCACGCTGAACGACTGCTCGTTGGCGAAGCGCAGGAACAGCAGCTTGGTGTCGTGGATGTTGAGTTGGTACGTGGGCTCCCTCTGCCCCGTGCACTCCTGCAGATATGTGTTGTGCCTGGAAAACACGGAAAAAGGACGAAGAATAAAGAATAAACCGCCTCTGGACGCAACATTCGACCAAAAAGACAAAAAAAACCCTGCACAAAGGGAGTCATATTTTAGATAAATGGTTACGATTTGGATTTTACATGGAGTTTACAAAATGGCAGAAATTAATTGATAAAAATGGATGTGGTAAAAGTACATGTGACTTTAAAAATCTGGGTGTCGTAGTCTAAATTAGCAAAAAGAACTAATCCAACCATTAGAAATTAGCTTTTTACTTTTCTGTATTCATGTCAGATTGAAAATAGACCAAAAAATCCACTGTTGGGAACTAATAAAAGTTATTTTATCATTCACAATTCAGATGAACATGTGCTATATCCACATTTATAAATTCATTTGGTTTCTTTTTCCAGAACAAACGAGGCTTGGTTTGACTGCCCAGGGTTTATTCAACAAGAACATTACAAACAGTTACCAAGAAATCAACCAACATGGGGCACAAGGGCTGATAATGAAGTTTGTGCAGATGCAAAATGATAAAAATACACAGTTTTTTGTAGTATTTAGTTACAGTCACACATTTATAATTCTTTTACCAATAATAATCTGGTAATTTCCATCGTTCTTTATTTAAACAAAGATAATCAAGGGTCCTAAAGTTTGAAAGATCATTATTGGAGAACTTTTTAAGGATATTGTGCAAAACTACAAACAACAGCTAAAAAAATAAATAAATAAAAGACTCGGTCTGGTTTATTTACCCACATCATTTTTGTTTTTTTCGCTTTCTTCTAACTCTTCATCGTTTACCAAACCTTTGCAAACCTCCCTCCATGAGTTTGGACGATTTAAATTTGATCTTTTCTTATATATAATGCGCTGATTTCGGTCTTGACCTCCATCTGTTCAGTTTGGTGTGTGTTTATTTACCTCGCTAAACAGGTAGCAAAGGCCGATTCTGGCACGTGTGGCCCCCAAACCGGAAGCAGCCCGTTACACTTGGTGCTGGCGTTTTGTAGCGCTGCACTGTCCCACTCCTCTCTCCCACGAGCCAGCCTGAAGAACAAAACAAACACTGTAGTTAGACCGGAGCGGAGTAATGCTTCATAGTCACACAAGAGCGAAGGAGTCCGTACCTGACAGCAGCTAAATGGCAGTCGTAATGGACTATGTTAAAGTGCGACACAGTGCTGTAGCCGTGCTGTTTGCGAGGCTTGTTCTCGAAGTCTTCCAAGTTCACGCGTTTTGTGAAAGTGTAAATACCCAGGACTTTGGTTGGCTGAGAAAAAAGAAAGATATGTAAAAAAAAAACCAAAACACACACATAGATTTAGATTTAATACAGTATTTCTATCTGAGTTACCTGAAACTTGTAGCCCTCTCGACAGATGCAGCAGGTGAGGCCCGGCTCCTCGATCAGCTCCTCCATCTGCTTCAACAGCGAGGTCTTCGTCACCACCTGACCCTTCTCGTTCGTCTGAAAAACAAACACAAAACACCATTAAAATGAAGCAAAAGCAACAACTCCTTTTCTAAGAATATTTTCAGAGCAGTTACCGTCATGCCCAGTGTCCCTAAAGCCTTCTGCCTCATCGCCATCGCCATCCGTTTCTTCTCGGCTCTGGTCTCTCTCCGAGCCGCCTCGATCTTCAGGTTGACGTCGCTGTGCTCCCTCAGAGCCTCCAGCAGGTTTTCTGCCAGAGTCCCGATGCCCTCGTCACTGGAAACCTGCTCCAGTTTGTGCAAGTTGGTGATTGAATCTGTTCCTATGAGCACCTGAAGAGAAGAGACAATTGATCATTAATATCTGTGCCACGTATAAACCCTTTTACTGTTTGTGAATTTAAGAAACACAATCTAAAGGCTTTAAGTATATATAACTATGCTATGTTGAACAAATGACAAATAATACCACATAAAAAACAGAGATTTACGAGTGTTTTAAGACCTGCCTGACAGTCTTAGCATATAGCTTTAAAGGGTATGATAGCTGTATTAAAATTGATATAGTTAGAGAAAAAGTATTGCAGCATTTATCCATGTTTAAATTGCTGCCTATTTCTCTATTTTTATCTTTTTTGAGCTGTTTCTCTCTAAAATAAGACATATTTCCAACAGAATAACCCATTTCCTTTGTTTATTTCCTTGTTCCTTCGTTGTTGACATCAGTGCCGACCAATGGGAGCGCTCCTTTTTACCTGAAGCGAGCTGTGATTGGACAAAATCCAACTAATTTCTATTAAAATCCTTAATTATAAAGACTAGATCACGTCTTAAGGTCTCATTTTTCACAGATGATTCCTGTTACAATAAACTTCAGGAGATTACACTGAAAAACTAAATGAAACAGTAAAAAATAAATAAATCAGGTGATGGACTTTTAAATGCAACATTAGCCTGAGCGGACACATACTTTGATTCTCTCTTGAAAAACTAAACTCGGACATTCATGTTTTGATTTAGCGCTGAATATAAACATACTGACTGAATACTTTCTTTTTTTTTTACTTAAGTAGAATAAAGTAACAGTCCTTTCACCTGAGCACATATTTTGACTACTCTGCCTGTCTCCTCAAGCCCAAACCAAACAGAATACTTTGTACCTGTGTCGGAGGATGTTGTGTGGCTAAACCTCGCAGCAATCTGAGAATAAAGGGCAGCGCTGGTCGAGAGAGGAACTTCTTCCAGACGTCTGCATCAAGACTGGGTTTAAAACAGAAAACAAAAACATATTGAATCAAAACAGGCAAGAAATACAGCCACATTTGATTTGTATTTATTAGTAAAGAAGTACTTTTTAGCATTTGGGATATGTTTCTTCATGTAGTCCAGTGCACTCTGAGTGATTCCTTTCTGAAGGATAAGGTCTTTGAGCTGATGCCCGTTGCTGTTGTTTTTGATTCCTGCAGCGATTTTACAGAAACAGTCCAAAAACACCTTGTCATCTGCGCTGTGCTCCTCGTCGTACCTGAAATAAACGCAGCGACAAGTCAGTTTGAATGAAAAATCCAATCAAAATGTCTGATAAAAGTAAAGAAAGAGAAACGCTTACTTGTCAAAACTGCAGCAGGGTTTAAAACGCTCGACTAAGATCCTCATTTTCTCCAGTTCTCCGAACGACAGGTATGGGATGATCCGCAGCAGACCTTGTAAAACGCTGGGGTTGGAGCGAACGAAGGGCGTGTTGATCTGATCCAACAGCATCACCAACTGGTCTTTGTCTCCCGTCAGCAGCAGGTTGCCCTGAAACAAACAGAAGCTCAGGTAAATGCAGGACTCGTGCTGCTCGGATGGTGTCAGTTTGCAATTAGTTTTTTATGGAAATGTTGTCGTGTTCATGGTTAAATACTTGTCTAAAGTTTCGTTAATAATACATATAAAGTCACTACAGAGAGTATGGCACCAAATTAATAACCTCAGTTCTGTTTTTCAACTTGAGCAGGCATTTATGTGCACTTTTCAACCAAGAAAAACTAATTCCAAGTTTTCAAGGAACACTTTAAAATAAAAAAATAAATAAATAATTGTAATTGTCAATTCTCATTTACTCAACTATAGTGTAAAAATTAACCAAACAAAACTGATTTTTTAAATATTATTAAAGATTAAACTCAATATATCTTCAGTGCCCTACATGGAGTCAATATAAAACAAAATAAAAAATAAATTACGATAAAAATATACTAAAAAAAATATATTGATGTGATTCTGACATGTTGTATTAAACAGTAATTTCTATTCAAAACAAATTAATTAAAATCAACAAAATCTGGACTTTTTATATTGTCCCGAGTCCTACAGTAAAATAAAATAAGAAAAAGACAATTAAAAAACATTAAAAAAAAGGTCATTTTAAAGTAGAAATAATCTCCAAATGTACTGAACTGATTTCTCTTCAATAATAAACCAGGATTTTCATAATATGTCTGTACCTTGTCTTCTGAAATCTCAGCGTTGGCTTCGTCCAGAATGATCTCCATGATGCTCAGGACTTGTTCTGCTATCGACGCTCCGCCGCTGTCTTTACTCTCCTGCTCCGCCACTAAAGCCTGGACAAACAACGACGCTTAAGATTAAAAACATTTACATTCAAGTCAGGTTTAAAAGAAAGAGAGAGAGAAGCTGACCAGGTTGAGCGTCCCTAACATGACGTTGAGTGTGTTCATCTCTGGTTTAACGAGCTGCTGTCTGTTGATCTTCACCTTCACGCAGTAACTAAACAACTTCAGCAAAACCTAGAAGTGAACAAAAACAAAACATGAATTGACCATTTAAGTTTTTATCATTAATCAGCTGTGTTGTCCTCTAATGAGAAACAATCTTACAGTGAGTAGATGTCTGCCTTGTTTGAAGTCTTTGATTCCCGAGAGTCTGTTGAGCATACACTCGAGTCCTCCGCACTGAGCCATGACTCCGGCCATTTTATACACCTCCTCATCGTCCTCCTCCTCGTCTGGAAACGCATAAAATATAATTATTCCATTTTATCTGGTTTTATGTAACATTTTGCTAACAACATTATAGATAAGACTAGGTTAAATGGCATAAAATGTGTAAAAACCTCTAAAAAAAACTCTCTGTAGAATGAATAAATATCATTCATCTTAAAATTAATATAGATTTCATACGTAAAATAAATCCTATCTGTCTTATTTTTCAACATCACTGACCTGTGGTGGAGTCCAGAGACTCGATGAACTCCTCTGTAGCGTCTCCGAGCAAACCTCTCATTCGATATATTATCCTCATCGGCTCTCCCTTAAAATAATAATTAAAAAATAACCTTTACTTAAGACAAGAGCTTTAATTGTTGTAGTAAATGCTCTCTTTTTCGAGGTAAAAGACTAACCTCATTTGTCGGGCACCAGACTTTCTTGTAAACTTCTGCCACAGACAGATCCAAGCTGATGATTTTATTGTTCACCAAAAGCTAAAAAAAAAAAAAAAAAAAGAGATAATTAACAATAGTTTTTTAGTGTAAATGCTAAATTAAAAATGAGGGAAAACTGGGCACATTCCAATAAGAAACTACCCCATTTCAAAGAGATTAAACCTCACTAAATGCATTTAAATAACTGAGACAAATAGTATAGCCTGACTTTTCATATATTTTAAACTCAAAAACATAAAAAGATCATTGTTTATGCTTTACAATTAAACACCAGAGTCCTTTATTTTACCTCCATGCCGCTGTCGTCCTCCAGTAGAGCCACCAGGTCACAGTCTTGGCAGATCTTGTTCTTGATGTCCCTCATTAAAGGCCCGATGCCGGGTTCGTTGCTGCTGTAGGGGTTTCCGGGCATGCGTCCCTGAAGGAAGTCCTCCTGCTGCGGGTCTTTCTCCAGAGTCACGAAAAACTCCGTCACCTCGTTCTCCTCCTGAAGAAAACAGAGCGGCAAAAGCACCCGGTTAGGACAGTCTTTTTGATTTAATGCATATGAACCAAAGACTTGTACTTGTATATCTGTCTAGTGTCTAAAAGTTATAAATTAATCAAATGTTGTCATAATTAAGAAAAAAGCTATGTTTAAACTAAATACAAAGAAAATCAGTGACCCTTAAAAGCAGAATATGAAAAGATATGTGTGGGTTCACTATTTGGCAAACAACTTGACCTGTTTGTCGTCGATTAATAAACCAAAAACTGTTTACAAACCTATATATAAATCAATATATGAGCAAAATGAGAAGTAAAACTCACCGGGTAAATGATGCTGCAGAGTCTCTCAAATATAAACACAGGCGTCCTGTAGTCGTCCAGGTTGTACCGTTTTGCTGTTTCGATGCACACCGCCATGAAAGCTTTGGTCTCAGACTCCGTACCTTCAAAAACAACGAGGGTATTATTATTTATTTGAATTATCAGTCGTAAATCTACAACACAGATGGATTATTTGCGTTCAGAAGCAGACCTGTGGTCATGTCCTCGAGCATCTCCAGCAGCATGTCCTGAGTCTCGTCGATGAGTTTGGTTCGCTGCACCACGAGTTTCCTCAGACACAGGTATCCGTTCAGGACCGTCCCGACCAGCCGGCTCTTAAAGTGTCGCTTTATGGACTCCACCTCCACGAACGACGACAACAGCCCTGCGACAAAACCAAATACACAACCACATTTAGCATCACACGATTTAAAGAATCAGAAAAGTCAATGTTTTAAAAGAAAAAGACTGAAGTGAGTGTGTACCGGTGAGGCTCTTCAGGGCATAGCCTTGCTGCAGGTCTGTGCTCAGTGTGGCCTCCTCTAGAGCCAGGAGGTTGGCAATTTCCTAAAACATACAAAGAACAGTTTAAAACCATGCATCAAACAGTCATGTGCTCCTCAAACGGCCACATTTTCAGACTTTTTTCAGTCTTTTCAGATCACAGACTGGCTTTAAGATTCATTTGTTATTATTAGAGGACCAGATGAATGCTGAGTTTAGAGCTTGATATATTTTTGTGTTTAGTGTTACCTTTGTGATGAGGTTGCCGATGTAGGGCAGGACTCCGCGAGCAGCGAGGTAAACTTTCCAGTGAGTGGGTTTAATCAGCTTCTGATACAGACCCAGATACTCCACAGCACACTCTCCGGCGACACTCAGCTCGTCCAGGTAACTGTAAAACAAGAAAGGTTATATTATACTCTTCAATACTGTCTGTTTTCCCAGGTTTAATTAAATTCTTTAATTTCTTTAATTTAATTGTATTTTTGCTTCATTTTGGGGCATTTTTGTGACTTTTTTTCTGTGTTTTAGCAGCACTGGAGCAGAATTTCTAGTTTTGGCTTTGTCTTCATTCAAATAAAAATAATAGTATAAAAAGGGGGAGTAGGTTTTAGTTGAGTTTGTTGATGAAAAATGATATGCTGCTTTGTAATTTGCATTGTGTTCTACTTTTATGGCTAAAAAAATAATAAATGGACTGAAGTTTCTCTGTTTAAAAACCAATTTAGACAGGTTTTGATGTAAGATTGCTTTAGTGTCTTTACAAAATCACAGAGTAAGTAAGACATTGGTTGGTTACTGTCCTCGGCTCATACCTGGTGAGCAGATCGAGGACTTGTTGTTTGCGACTCGGGATGGTGGTCAGAGCCTCTACGATGGTGCAGGCGGCCTGTCGCGCTGCTTGAGTGGCAGGTGTAAACAGAACCTGAGACAGATTCAACATCAGTGAGGACCATTGTGGATAGAAAAAAATCAAGGTTTCCTTTTTAATATATCCTGTTTTTTTGTTTTTTTTTTACCTGTCGAAGCCAGTTGTTGTGGCTGAGTTTGAGGAGACGAGGGAACAGACCTTCTCCTTTCCTGGATCTCATGAACTGCTTCCATTTCCAGGCGTATTTCTCCAAAAGATACTGCCTCCTCAACTCGGCCTTGCTCTGGGGCTTTGGCAAAGTCTCCTGGCCTGTAGTGATTGAGTTCATTAACCCATATTATTAACTGCACCTTTTTAACAGTGAATCAGTTTAGTTTGTGTCTAATAACAGATATGGTGCTTACATCGAGCTGGGAGGCACTTTTTCCAGGCCTCGTAAGATGCTTTGGGGTCCTTCTTGAGCCAGAGCTGGGCCTGGGCGTGGATTTCGTTGCTGTATGGTCTGATTGTGGTCAAGGACTCAATGGCAGCGTCCTTTAAAGAGACATAAATCATACTTTTAACTTTTTATTGCTGAGAAAGAGGTCATAGTCAAGCGGAGATAAACAATACCTACCTTGTTCTTCTTGCTGGTGGGAGCTGGAGGCTTGATGAGCTTCTGCAGGATCCTCAGACACATTAAAGTGATGTTCTCCACCACGACAGGAGTTTTTATGTTCACGGACATCAGGAACAGACTCAGGGCTGTGACAAAACATAATCAGGACAATGTTGTATCACTGAGAATCAATAAAAGTCAATGGCACTAAATTTTGAATCTGTTTCACAAAGCAGTGTCTGGTAAGAATAGATCTGTTGGGAGTTTTCTTCTGTTAGATTAAAACTATTCCTCTGTGTCTCAAGAAGGGATTTGTTGGGTTCTTGTTGAGGTAACTTTGTCGCTAGGCAAAAAAAATATGACATCTTTGTGAAATGAGATGTGGCACATTTACAAAATTGAATATTGGGTAAAGTTCTATGTCTTAAATAACTTGAACAACATTAAAATCAGTAAAAAAGTCTTGTGTTGAGGTTTGCTTATGATCTATTTAAAATCAAAAACAATATCCATCCTACTTTGATATATTTATACAGAAAGTTTTATCTCAGAATCTCATCTATGCTTATTGGTCGCTATATAAATACAGTTACAGTGCACTGAACAGGGCTGTGAAAGAAATTTCTTGTTAAAATCTGGTCTTACCACAGCGCAGACGCAGCTCCCAACATCCTCCCTCTTTGGAAATGGAGTCAGTCAGCAACAGCATCTCGTACTGCAGATTACTGACCTGCAAGAGACAAGAAACGAGTGTAAATAACCAAAATGCTTCAAGTTTAAATGACTGAATGATCTTTGCAGCTCTGCGTACCAGGTCAGGATTGGCCCAGTGACCTTTGAGAGCAGCTGACACTTTGGCGATGATAAGATCGTTCATCTGTTGAGTTGCCTCTGGGTGATCTCTGAAAACACAAACCAGGAGAAAATTTAGTTTATCATTACATTATAAAAGTCAGATACAGTTTTTATATCAATTTTAAAACAAACTCAAGTGTATAACAAGACAAGGTGTAATAAACAGGCTTAACAAAATAAATCTGAGGACTCAAACCTTAAAAAGACAGCTCTCTGCGCAGTTTTAAGAAAAGTGTGTTTACCTCGTGAGTAGGCAGACGAGCTGGCGGACCTCCTCTCTCATCGCTGCGGTGCCCCGTCTCAGGTTGTACTCGAACAGCTCCCGGATGAGCCCCTGCAGCACCAGGATCTGTCTGAGGGCGGGGTTAGTGGCCAGGGCTCGGAGCAGAGTGATACAGTGGCCGGTGACGGCGGAGGCACAGCCGTAACACTTGGTGGACGAGGTGTGTCCGCAGCCGAGCACCGACAGCGCGCGGTACTGACTGGCCGTGAACGTGGGCTGGTGGCTGCTGCTGCTCCGGGACGATTTAGTGGCGGCTTCTCGCTGCTGCAGGTCGTACTCCAACAGCTCTTTACGGGACGCTAGGACTTTCTGTGAACAAAAAGGTAACGGTCGGTGTTTCTGAGCGAGATTGGTCTTGAGAGTGAAAATCTAAATGCAACTAGTGTCTTAAAAGTGCATTCAACCTTCTATCAGCTTAACATAGAGCTGTTTATGGTGAACAACAGTGGGGTCAAACTCAAAGTGGTGAGGGGCCGCGATAGTGAATAAGAATCCTATCAGGGGCCGAAGATTGTGGCACTTGGGAAACTTTTGATTTATTATATTTTGATGCAATTTCATCTTCATTTGAGTCTTACTTTAACATTAATTTCTTCCGTTTATGGATCTGGTTTTAGTTGGATTTGAACAGGTTTTAGTTGGATCTGAACAGGTTTCATATGGATATGAACAGGTTTTATATGGATCTGAACAGGTTTTAGTCTGAACAGGTTTTATATGGATCTGAACTGGTTTTATGTGGATCTGAACAGGTTTTATGTGGATCTGAACTGGTTTTATGTGGATCTGAACTGGTTTTATGTGGATCTGAACTGGTTTTATGTGGATCTGAACAGGTTTTATTTGGATCTGAACTGGTTTTATGTGGATCTGAACTGGTTTTATGTGGATCTGCACAGGTTTTAGTTGGATGTCAACAGGTTTTAGTTGGATTTGAACAGGTTTTATACGAATCTGAACATGTTTTAGTTGGATATGAACAGGTTTTAAATGGTTCTGACCTGGTTTTAGATGGACCTAAACAGACTATAGATATTTTTGTAGCTGGCTAAAGATTTTATGAACAAATAAAATTAATCTGTGTCAAATCTATCTAAAATCTGTTCAAATCCAACTAAAACCTAGTGCCAAAATATATATATATAATTTTGGTCATTTTTAAAATCACAATTATTTTACACAATTACTCACAGACTTATGAATTATATTGGATTTATTGAACAAAACAGTGACTTCTCCTTAAAATAAACAATATATTTAAACGTATAAATAAGTCGCTTAAAAAATAAAAACAAATAACCCATAAAAACAAGTAATAAATCATAGTTTTTTTTCTCGATTATTACTATTCGAGATATCGATTACTATTTTATTTTTGTATGTTTATAGTAAAACTGAACGGCTGACGTGAGGAGGGTCAGTTTTTATTACCTGTATGATCTTTGAGAGTTCGTCGAATGAGGTCTTGCAGTCTCCGCTGTACTCCTGAGCGAGCTGCTGAATGTACCGGTTCACGTTTGCAGAGGACGTCCCGAGGCCTGCTCCCGCTCCGGTGTCGTCCTGGATCACAACAGACGACGAATAAAAGAGGTACAACTGTGGTTAGTAAAGTAAAAACCTGAAGTCCTGGACACGGTTGGGATAGTTCTCCAGACCGACCTGTGGCTTCTCTGGGGCAGCCTCGTTGACTTTCGACAGGAGACTCTCGAGCTGAGGTCGATGTCCCATGAGCTGGTGGTAAACTCGATCGGCTTTGTCCAGAAGAGTGTTGATGTTAGTCACAGCCTGGAGGAAAAAAACACAAACAACTGATTCATTATGGTTCATCTTACATTTATTAAATATAACGGATTATTAGGGACGTGGAAAATAAAAAAAAAAGTGGAAAAGCAGAGCGGAAAGGGATTTATTTTGTGGTTTAAAACTCTGAATATTAATATAAACGCTCCAACAAAAAAATCTGGATATTCTTTGACTGTTTTAAGTTAAAAATGTACAACCAAAATATATGTATATAAATATAATAGAGCAAAGAAAAGAAACAAATGAATGCTGAGTATGCACAGATTTACCAAATTATATTTCTTTTATACTGAGTTGCCATTTCTTTACAATACTATTAGAAAAAAATGACCTCACCTTGAACTAAATATTGGAATGTGAAAGTATTATACAAAAATGTTGTTAAATCATAAGTTAGGTGGAGAATAAATGCTACTTTTATTAAATATTGCAAGGTAAACTACTGGTAAGGTTTGTGCATCAATGCCTTTCAAGACCTTTTAGAGTTTCTTTTCAATGTTTTCCAGCAAACTGATTAAAATTGATAGATGTTTTATAAAAAGGCAATGAAAAACAAAGCTCGATAGGGTTAAGTGTATGTCTGTAATGATTAGGAACAGGAGTAACATAATGGACGTTATTTTCACAGGTAATCAAGTTAGATCTGACTAATCACTTTGCTGTTCCTATTTAACAGTAGTGTACCTTTTTCCTGTCTTCTTCGTTCTCGATGGGATCCACAGCGCAGCAGGGTTTGGCGTAAAGCATGAAGTCAAAGCGGGCGTATTTACAGAAACCGCAGGCGTTGCACAGGAAGGGGTCTTTTTCATCGTAGTTGATCGACCTAAGAAAGCCACAATTATTAGCTTAAAACCTTAACATAGTGCCTTTTTTCAGAGCTGCAGAGTAACAGCAGCTGCTCACCTGCACTTGTGGCACTGATACACGTTCTCTCCGCAGTTACCGCAGACCCCGGGGTTTGCCGGGACAGACGCGCTGCAGCGAGGACACTGCAGGGTCTCGGTGGAGGCCTGGTAGTTCTCGTAAAAGTCTGAGAACTCGATCATGAGGTTGGAGGCGACGATGGGCAACGGCAGGTCGATCTTCACCTCGGTCTGTCCCGGAGTCAGCTGCACTTTTTTAGCTTTGTGCCAACGAGCTGGTCTGGAAACGGAGAAAGAATATATTTAGATGCTGACCGACTAAATAAAAACACAAACACAGAAACAGATATCACATTACTTGTTCTTGAGCTCCACAATGGCCTGTACAGTCCTGTTGTTGTAGTAGAGGTTGATGGTGCGGACCATTTTGGTGCGTTTGAGGTCCCCGATCTTCACCGTAACTTTGCTGATTGTGTGGCTGCCGATAAGTTTGACGACCTGCTGCGTGGTGGTGTAGCGGGTGTCCACTTTGATGGATGACAATTTGATATTCTGGAGAAAAATAATACAAAACCACCATAAATAATAAAACTAATCATTTTCCTCTTTATGATAAAAGACTTTTGTAATTGTAAAACAGATTTTTAGGTTTTTATTATGTAACCAATGTAACACAAGAGAATGAATGTAGCCTATAATAAAGACATATTACAGTGAATGATTACATGACTTACAATATTTTACCATCCATTTAGACCACGTACAAAGTGAACTGTATTAAAAAATATAAATACTGACTTCAGAGTAACGTCCAAAATGGTGCCAGTGACTTTAGGTGCACCAAATTTGGATTAAATACCGATTGGAGAGTTAATTTGCCATGGAAATTGTAATTAAGCTGAAGCATAAATTAAATCAGGAAGATTTTCCTCGGTATAAAACCTACTGTGTCTGTCCTGTCAAAAGTGAAATGTGTTGGAATAGACCGAAAAAAGAAAAATCTAGCCAAACGTCACTTTTACATTCAGTGGCATGTCATTGGGATGTTTTTAAGCAGTTACTGAAAATGCAATAACAACAAATGTGTGCTTTATTGTGCAGCCATATTTAGACACTTTCCTACTTTATATATATATTATTCTGTATTCCCACTTACCGAGAAAGGAACTTCAGGATTGTTGCAAACCAAGCAGGGGTCACTCTCCAAATAAAATCCATCAAACTCCACTAAACCTGACAGAGTGCTGCAGGAGAAGAGATAGAAACAGTCCAGATCAGGTTATCAAGGCATATCTTAGCATAAGTTTATTCTAGTTTTATTTAAATCTAACATTTTAACATTCATAAAAGGCAAAAAAAAGTGGTGCTGAAATATTTTAACCGTGATGAGGACATACTTGTAGATGTTGGAGTTGGGGTGATTTGTCAGGATATGGTTTTGTGCCCTCAAGATTTCCACAGCTTTCTGCGAATACTCCTTCAGCTAAAACAAACAAACGAAATTACACATAATTATTTACACATTTAGGGCCACAGCAGAATAAAAACATTGAAAGAGAAGGCTTTAAACCAACCTTTTTCTCCGTCTGTGGGGTCTTCAGTGAGAAGTATCCGAGCAGGTCGACAAACTGAGCAGCTTTCCGACCGTAAGCAGGCAGCTCAGGCCAAATCGCCCAAGTCAGCTCCAGCAGCAGCTCTTGTTGAGATTTACTCGAGTTCCTATAGAAAGATTAAGATTAAAAACAACAGTAAATAGAGTTTTAATCTCTAATCTGGCCTTGTATCAAAATAATTGTCTTGTTAAGAGACCTAGACAAACAAAAAGGGGTTTTGGCTGATTTGAATACAACCGAGCAAACAACACAAATGTGAAATACTGAAAGTGGATCTGAAAGGTTAAATGTACTGAATGAAGTGTGTTCACCTGTAGATGTGTAATGCCAGACAGTGGGCCTGCCAGCGCACGGCAGATGAGTTCGACTCCAACAGGAAGCAGCGCAGGAACTGGATAAGAGTCTCTTTGTCGGCAAACTTGTTGAGCTGACTGACGAGGGCCATACACAGCTGGTCCTCTTGGCTTCCCACTCCATCACCTGTGATCCACGTCCACAAACACAACAATCAAGACACAATACAGCAAAAACAACACAACTACAGAACAAAACAGAACTGTCTTACCCTCTTTGTCTTTCTCCTTGTCCTCCTTCTTGCTCTTTTTACTCGAGGACTTGCTCTGAGAGGACTGAGAGCCCCCAGTTTGACCCGAGTTACCGGAGCCTCCCGCCGAGAACGAGGAGGACGTGGAGGAAGAGTTGGCCAGGACTTTGCTGCCGCACAAGGCGCACGAGAGCAGCTGCAGCAGGACTGGAGAGACGCCCTCGTCCACCAAGAAGCTGACTTGGAGGAGGAAGTATAACACGGCTGGGGAAAGGGAAAAAAAATCAGAGAAATATAAGAATTTTCTCCAGTAATAGATGATGATACAAAGTTCACGTTGCCTCCCTTTTCCCTGTTGATGTTTTTTTTTCGCTGTGTTAAAAGACATAGTTAGCGCTGAATGAACACTTTTATGTTTTAACAGCAGCCAAAACCTTTGATTGACAGCTGTGTGGACCGATGGAAGCTCTCTTTTTCCCAGATGCAAGCTGTGATTAGCCAAAGCCACCTGAAAATTCTCATCTATTAGAATATTTTACAATAGGCAGCAGATAAAGTCTGTTCTATTCTATTTGGGGTTTAAACCATTTTCACGGGTACAGTCTGTTTAATGCTGAATATATCTGAAGCTAAAATACATTTTAAAATGATGTTGTTTTCAAAGTGATATTTTAATTGATTTCAAGATAAGGTTTGAAAATGTACTGCAGATTTTACTAAACAAGTTAGTAAAGTAGTTATTTTTTTAAAAATAGTTTTTGTATTCTTGTCATGTTTATTTTTTTAACAACAGCAAAGGGAAAGTCAAGGGTTATTAAATCAAATTTGGTGCTTTTTATTCCACCTACACAGTATGATGCTTGTACTGTTGTTTTTTGGCCAAACTTTGTGAAGTAATCAACAGAAAACTACCTCAAAAACCTGAGCTATCATTAAAAAACAAAAAAGGACAGTGTGACAACTTACAATCATCCTTCATGCAAAACTTCTGCCAGTTGATCGTCCTCTGTGTGGCAATTTCAGCACAAGCTTTGAGGTGCTCCATCTGAGGAAGAGACAGTGTCATTTATAAATAAGGAGGTAACACGATTGTTTTTACAGTTTAAAGGACACTAACCAGACTGATGAGCGTGTCGTACTGCAGAGCCGACCCTGACGTGGCCGTGACGACTCCAGCTCGTAGGAAGATGCCCTGCTCCTCCAACAGCTTCTTGATGCTGCGTACGTGAGAGTCCAGAGTGTGCAGGTCCCTGAGCTGACGATACTTCTCTTTGGAGCCACAGATGAACAGCAGGAGCTTCCTGACCTGCCTCCGGACGAATGGAGTCTGCTGGATCATCAGATACTGGGGAAAACAGAGGGAAAGGGCTAATGGTTAGGCTCGGCTTCCTTCTCAAAGTCTAACAGGAACATTCAGACTAGTTTTCACAAAGCAATTCCTTCGAAGAGAGTGTATAAAAATAAACAAAGCTGTACTGATTCCCTTTCAACAGCTGATTCTGCTGGCCTGATGTGCCATATCTATTCACTTGGGGTCTTGGGTCTGGAACACCTTCCCTTTACAGTAATTTACACTCAGTAGAAATCCTGTTCCCGATCAGGTCATAACACTACTCTCTAAACACATGGAAAGCTTGAGGAAACGTGGCGAAAGTAGCTGCCTTTTTGGTTTCTGTATACTTCCCTTTGATTTTTGTTTTTTAATTATAGATCTCACTTGTCTACAGAGTGAAAGTCAAGGTTTACAGCAGTTTCCACTCGGTAGAAATCCTGTCGGACCCTTGGTAACCATTAATTTAAACGGAGGGGCTTTGTATGTCTCACTAATTGTGTCGAGAGGGAGTTTATTCTGTGGCTAATGGTACTAGCTCCAGGAAACCAGCTCAAATTTAGACCTAAAAAACACACAAACTAAATTCAAAAGACATTACATCACTCTAACACTAACTGCATTTGCCTTATCTTTGAGAAACTCTTGAGCCCAGAACAGCAACACCTATTGTCAGTGCTTACATCTTGTAGACAGTTTAAGTGAGAGATGTGAAACTGATATAGTTTATGTTGCCAGAAAATGCACAAAGCACCTTTAGATTTAAAAAACCCACAGACCCATACTGTTTTTTCGGTTTTGAGTCAGAAATATGACAGATTGCCCCATTGAAACTGCATATAGATTTAGAAAACAGACTCTGTCGCTTACTTCAGACAAAAAGTAGAACCAGGAGTGATCAAAGACAGGCGGAGGGATACGTGGGTTTGTGTCTGCGATTTTCTTGATCTGATACGGCAAACGCAGCACCATTTCTGTCAACAGCTGAGAGTAGGCTTCAAACACATCTGCGGCATGGCCCTGTGGCAAATCAAAGCATAAAAATGGATCATGAAGACATACCTTTACAAAATATGGCAGATACACTTTTCTAAAAACTTTATATCGTACCTTGACGTATTGTCGGAGGAAGAAGGGGCTCATGTCTGGAGGAGAGGAGGCCGTGTGAGGACGGAGGAGCTGGCTGGTGGTCACAGGCTCCTCTTCGCCCTGTTGGCTCTTCCAAAACTCCAGTAAAGACTTGAGCACATGCAGGCAGTAGTCAATGGCCCCGAGACTGAGCAGAGCAGTGGCTGTGGCGTTGGAGATGAGCGACGAAGACTGGAAAAAACAAAAACCATTACACAATTTATCCACAATTATTAAAGTGAATTTGAAAGGTGAGATTTACCTCAGAGGAGGATTTGGAGCCAGACTTGGTTCGAGACATGAAGACGCTGAGGAGCCTCATAATGACCAGATGAACTTCATTGATGGAGCTGCGTTCGTTTTTCTTAGACACGTCCTAAAAAAGGGAAAGTGGAGCCATTTATATCAGACTTCACTGTCTTAACTTCCACTGTCCCAGTTTAGAATTGCTTCTACACATTTTTAAGTTGATTTAATAAAGTTGGACATGAACTATTTCCTGCACTTTACATTTTGGACTCAAACCTGTCATAAATGCTGCACATTGTAGAATATATGAGCAAAAAAGAAAAAACGATCAGGGTCTGTTGTTACCTTCTTGTTCATGCCCAGTTCAGCGATGAGTTGGGCGAGCAGGTCGTCCAAGGCACCTTTGTCTTTCTCGTCTTCACCGTCGAGGTCGGAGGTCAACATGAGGATGACCTGCATGTAGGGGATGGCCTGGACTCCTCCGACGTTGTGCAGCTGAGAGAGGTGCTGCAGTAAACGCTCCAGGAGCATCAGGCGGACCATATGCAGCCTAAAGAGGACAGTGTCAGAGATTATTATTTGTAAGATATTTTGATTTGGACTGAGTGGTTAGGACTTAACTCTGACCTGTTGCTGGTGTGGATGTCCCCCTCGGTCTCACCCTCTCCCTCTGAGCCCTCTCCCTCCTGTTGGGCTGTGGTGGTGCTGATGGCCCCGGTGCTGGAGCTCACGCTGCCTGGACCAGCGGGGTGTCCCTCCACCGTCGTGTCCCCGTAAGCACTGCTGCGACCGGACACTGAAAACACACCACACATGAGCATAATTGAGGGAAATAAAGAAGACAGGAAACAGAACCTTACTATCCCACGCGCATCTTTTGGAACATGATATATTATTCTTGTTTCTTAGATAACCCACCACTGTGCTCCCCGGCTACAGAGTCGATAGCGGAGCCCCCGCTCTCGGAGCCCACGCTGCCTCCGTGCTCGGCCGGAGACGTCCTGAGCGTGGAGCCGTCTGTAGCGGCCGTGCTGCCCTCGTCGTCTGAGGCTGGGGCTGAAATCATAGCAATAGCTGTAACAGTAAATACACTGCAGTCATCTGGCCATTATACATGAGTTTAATAAACACTGCACACAAGTGCACCAACCATGCAGGCAGCATGCCACACATAGGAAATAGTTTCATGTCTTTATTTATTAAACCAATTTTCTTGTGATTGTCTATAGAGTTGGATTAGATTATATTGGATGGAGAAACACACACTTCTTGTACTATTCTTTTCACTATCTATTACCTGATGCAGTTGTATCTGAAAGAGTGCCGGCGTCCAGTGAAGAGGAGCTTGGGGCTTGGCCCGACAGGCCGAGGCTCTGAAGGCCAAGGGCACTGCTGCTACTGCCTAAAAATGCCAAACATGCAGCAGGTAATGAGCCAATGTACTAACCCTAATATTTGTAGAGAATCAAATATTGAGCTTCTAATGTTTTAAATATGTGTTTCTGCAATTTTATCACTTTAATTTGAAAAATTCTTTTCAGCTTGTGATCCCAAACCAATAACTGTGCTGCTCCTTGTATTACCTTGTTGGTCTTGCTGGAGGCTGAGTGCGATGGCCAACTCGACCATGGTTTCATCATCGGCGTCAGGAGGGATGTCCAGCATCGGAGGGAAGCCCTCGGCTCCGGCCAGCAGAGCCTCCAGTGGAGACGGGTTTCCATTGTTCACATTTTCAGATGTGTCCAGGACCATGGACTCAGACTAAAGAGGAGCAGATATGTTTTATACAGATGTAAGATATATGGACCTCACAGATACTCCTTAAGTAGCTCTTACCACCATCTCAAAGCCTTCATGGTCCACCTCACTTTGCTCCTGACTCTCCTGTCGACCCTCGTCTCCTCCGGTTAACACTGAAGACTGCATTTTATCATCCGCATCATCATCGTCATCATCGTCCTTATCTCCTGGTGAAAAACACACAAATCTATCATAACTGTTTGTGTAAAAGTTTTATGTATTTCAAATACAGTACAGGTTCTACACCAAGCTACAGATACAGACACCAGTTCCTCTAGGTGTCCACAGACATTTTGTTTTTGTGATGATGCATTAAGGCCCAAGTCCACCCAAAAACTACAAACCCTTAGATTAAGTCAATTTTGAAAAGGTCCTCTATTTAGCTGCAACCTTAGACAGAAAAAGCTTTTTAACAAATTAAGTTTTTTTTTATTTCTAGAGTAAAATGGTTTGAAACATATTAATGCATAATAACAACTTATTTATTGCATTAAGATCAAACTATTTTTTGTTATGTTCAGTTTTTAAATGTTAAAATGGTTTTAAAAGACCAGTCTCACCAATGGGAGTGTTGGATCGTGGTGGTGAAGGGAGAGTAACATGGCGCCTCTTGTTTCTTGGTCTCAACACTCGAATCAGAGCCTGTTTGCAGGCGAAGCTCACAGCTGTGTCCTGAAGTGGTTCAGACAGAAACTGATCAAGACTTATTCTCAACTTAACTTAATCACTAATAAAATCACAGGTTTCCTTACGGGGCACAGCAGCATTTGCATGTAGATCTTGGAGGCTACATTAATATAATCTAGCTCACACGTGCAGTAAGCGTGGATGATGTCCACCAGAGCGTTCACTGTGGCCTCCACATGAGTCAGACCTGGAATAAAGAAATAAGAACAAAATGAGCCACTGAAATTATAGTGTAACATACAGTGTTTGTAGTTTGTTATTTGTCCTAAAACACGTTAACCTCACCTGGCAGACAAGCAGGAGCAAGAAAAGCGTTCTTTGGTTTGAGGGCATGTAGTTTCCAGAAGTTATTCATGAGCTGAGTGATGAAATTGCAGCTTTCACCATCGACGTGTTTGTGTCCATCCTCTGTTTCTGTGTTAAAACCAAAATACAATTAGCCACAGACAAAAAAGGAAACAGCGTATAAACTGAAGAACATTGGCTCCCTGCAGCAGCACACATTAGTTCACCACAGTACTATTCTATTATATAAAAGATGGATGAAATAGCTTCTGTTTATCGTTGTATTCAAATGTGTTATACCTGTGTCGTGTTGTAGTGACTTATTCTCGGTGAAGTGCACCAGGTTGTTCGGTCTCATGATGGCGATGGAGCGGGCCGTGATGACAAGCCTCTGAAAGACGTCCGGGTCCAGCTCTTTTCCTTCACGACTGCTGCTGTTTAGACACTGCACTGCGTTACTCAACAAGGACTGGTCCTGAGGAAAGACAAAGACAACAGGGGACATAAACATCAAAGCATTCAAACAAAAAACTGAGCCTGATAGTAGAAAAGACTACATTACTACTACTGTAGCTGGACACTATACTCCCACACTTTAAACACATTCAAATCTAATTTTCATTTAGCATTTACTGTTAGTTGTGCTATGTGGCTAACTTTAAACTTTCAAAACATCTCTAAAAAGCAGGATCATATAGGTTTAAAAAATATGCAGGTCTAAAACACAGCTAGCCAACAATATTAAAGGCACAACCTCATAAATTGATGAATTATTGTCTATAAAAACCACTGTTAAAAGATAATGCCTTAAACTCATTTAAATTTCGGAGAAAAAAAGACAGCCACAAGTCTTTAAAGCCTCATCTGCAACTTGTTAAAATACATGTTAAGACACATTTAGAATAAATACTATTAAATAAATATCAATTGTGGGCAGTCCTTTTTCAGTTTTTATTTTTTCAAATGGTCCTTTAGATAAATGGTAATTTGAAAACATTTTTAAACACTGGAGGCAAAGTGGAAAAGTTGCTTGGTTCTTAGTTACAATAAAAAAGTCCTGTTATTACTTGTATTAATTAAGAAATGGAAAAAAAGACTGATGTTCAGACCTTGGTGACCCCAATGTTTCTTAGAGCTGCACTTAAAACCTGACAATCTCCTCCTTGATTTCTAGGTACTTTCATTCTTTTTCTAGTGTCTAGACTGTATTTTTACCTTGTGGTTGTGGTAGGCTGTGCGGCTTGTGTGCAAACTGGCTAAAAGTCCTTTTGTCTGCTGCTGGACTCCTGCGGGGGTTGGCATTGACAAAAGCAGAGTGGCCAACTCCAGCGCCGCAGTCTTATTCTTCTCCTGCACAAAACAAGGTAAGAGTAAGGACTTCTTAATGCACTGAATTAATGAGGAATTACAGTTTGTTTTACACTTATATACTGTACCTTTTCACCAGAGGAGCCCACAGCAAAGCAGCTTTCCAAAGCCTCAAGAGAGTTAACGACCAATCTAAAAAAAGACAAACAAGATCAACATTGCTTCAGGTAAAAAATGACAAATAACAAACTAAGTTCAACCTGTTGCAAGCGCTTTAAACTAAATGCAAAAACAACACTGAATGCAAGAGAAAATGCCATCAGAGAGGGTTTTGTAAAGTGGAAATGGTGCGAGGCATGTTCAGTCTCAGGCAGGTGTGTGTGGAGAGGGTGGGGGCACAAAAAACAAGCACACATGCACAAAAACCATACAAGCAAGCAGAGAAAGGGCAGTTACTAACCGGTCCAATGTCGATAAGGACTCAGTTTCACAACTTTTTATTGTATTGTATTGGGAGCAAAAGAAAAAAGAACAAAAAAGTGTGAGGTTCACAGAAATAAAACAGTGAAATTAAATGATTCAGTTGAACAAAGGGAAGGCATGCGAGAAAGATGACGTCACGAGAGCCATGCAGTAATTACTACAAAATAAGAGTCCGACCCTGAATGTGAAAAGAGTTTCTTGCATAACTACAAAGCTTTTCAATTGATTTTGTTTTGTCTCGGTAGGAAACACATTTACAGTCATAGTCTTAAGCCTCTGTCACACAGAATGATTTTTGTCATTGCCGATGAATGAGTGTCTATTTTTTTTAACAATGGTTTGCTAACATTAGACGGCTGTGTGCTTCATGATAAAAGCAAAACATCCGAAAACTAATTTGAACATTGCAGTCAAATCAATATTAAGGAATAAACCGGAACTAAACCAGGACTTTTTGATTTGTTCGCTCTACATTTTGATTTAATACAATGTTTGGACAATTTTTTTTGCCTTTATTTGACAGGTACACAGTAGACAGACAGGAAAGAGAGCGAGGCAGAGGAGAATGACACTGAGAATATGACTCTTTTCTTAAAAGACTAAAAGTGCCAATCATAACTGTGATACAAGTCATTCTTTGCGATACGGATATTGCGATTGATAATATTAGAATAATTATAAATTAACGAATAATGTGCGTCTCAAAACAACAATAATAAGACTTAAATCCAGCATTGGCTCATAGTTGCTTTTTTTCCAAACCACAAGCACCTTCACTCTGCATCCCTTTTGTTTTCTCTCTTTTAAAAACATGACAACGGTTCGGCCAAGACTTGCTAATGCTTCTCGATGGTCTGTACATTTTTTATTTCACTGTGAGATATGCATTTGACAGTTTTTGCTGTTTCGACAAGTATTTTTTGTCTAAAATCGTAAAAATCGCTCAGTGTGACAGGGGCTTTAGAGGCTGTATCCACTTGCAGCAATTCTTTATAAACTATTGGAACTACTAATGGAAAAATGTTTAAATTCACAGTAAACTACTAAATGCCTGCCGTTATTATAATGTTTATTTACATCTAAACATTCAGCCGAAAATACTCAAAACGATGAAGGCCTGCACTTCATTACATCATTTGAGGAAGCAGCTTGAGGGAGTTTTTTAGGCCTGACCGCACTGAGACCGTACCTCTCCAACACCGTCCCGCTGGCCGTGGTGGGGGTAGCTATGTCTCCGTCGGTGGAGCCGTTGCCCTGGTTGAGGTTGGGGCTGCAGACGTTGTTGACGGAGGCAGAGGAGAAGTCTTCAGGAGGATCCTCGGGCCATCCAAACTGCTCCTTGGTCTTACCGTAGATCTTTATGGAGTCCAGCATCGTGACTCCAGCTGGATCTACGGAAGCTCCAACTTCACAGAAAAGATCAGTGAGATTAAATTAGAAAAAAGTCAAATAGGACAAGCTTTACTGGTCACACTTTGTATTTTTATAGAGCTCTAGTGCATTAGGATGTTTTGTATCTCCAACTAAACCGCGGAAGATAAAAGAAAGTTAATATTCCTCGACTCATAGATTTACTGTAAGTGTGTCTCTTACTGAAGATGGAGAGTTTCTTGTCCGCCTGCAGCGCCTCCTCTCGGGTGAAGGGGAAGTCAAACCATCGGGCCCGGGTCAGGTTTATCTGCATGGTGCGTCCGAAGACCTCCACGTACGACGGAGCTCTCTCGATGGCCTGAGTCCCGACCTGAACCCTCATCCCCGTCATCACCATCGAGCTGTTGTTGTTGACGGCCTCCACGGTGAAGCCTCCAGGCTGAAGGGAAACGCGCAGAAGTAAGTCTCACGGCAGATTTTCATATTAAAGGAGAATACAATACAAAGGTGACGTTCGTACCTTGGTGTTGGCCACGTACATCCCGGTGGAGTTCAGCCTGTGTTTGATCTGCTGTCCGTTGTAAACCTGGAGTAGGTCATTGCCCCCGAACTCCACCTCCGTGAGCTGCTGGTTGTGTTCGAAGAAGTCCACGGGGAACGTCACCTGACTGGACGTCCGGGTGGCTGAAAGTAAAAGAAAGAGGGTGACTTTTAATTTTTGTGAGCAGTAATACTTCACTGTGCACCAAGTCGACAGCAAACCTAGAAACTAGAGCCATTAATCAAGCAAAAATGGACAGTTTGACTTTTCCTTTTTTCTAACACTTGGTTACACTTTTTCCAAAACAATCAGTTACAATTGAGGATTTCCCAATACAGAGTCCAGATATGAGTACTTTTTATTTATGAACCATTTCAGAAACATTGATTTTTCAGTTGTTTTGTTTGTGACTTGTTTTGAAAGAGTTATTTTTTCCCTCTTGACTGTAACTTTGGATGTCATCTTCAGTTTGTTCCACTTTTACAATCTTAATTTACAGTAAAATATGTCCAGTGCTGTATAGAGAAAATGAACAAAAACTTAAACGACAGTAGATAAAGTACTCGTATAGCACTAAGTATATATATTTGAAGTAAATGACTGTCTCCAACAACAATTATAGAAGTGTATGTAAGAGTTAGATACACTAAACAAAAAATGAGAGTTAATTTACACATTATTATTACATATACATTATTAAATCTTACTCGTAGCAGCAGCTTTGCGTTTGCGGACTGGCTTCATGATGCTGATGCCACAGCTGGGCTGCAGTGACGGCTGGAGCCAGTAGGAGGTATTGTCCACATTGGCCATGTAGATCCGGAGGCTTCCATCTTCACAAAGAAGAATCATAGTCGTGCGTTGTTGCTCGTTACTCGCCGTGTGTCGAATGGCAACCATGTCTTGGATCTGGGAGAGAACGAGAATACTGTTTATGCGAGACAATGGTGGTGTGAAAATATGAAAAAGGAAAGACAGTAACTTACTTTAGCTTTGGCTGGCAGAGTTTTGATCTCTTGAATGAGGAAAGTGTCTGGTTTGACCATGATGACCAGAGGTATCCCCGTCGTCTGTTGGACACAGCAGACCAGACCTGGGTGGTTCATGACCTCGGACCACTGGCACAGAGCAGGGGACATCTTACTGCTGCCGCCGTTAGACCTGAGGACACGAGGACGGAGAGGAAGGAAAACAAGCCATTTAATATGAAAAAATCTATTTACACAAGGTGGAAAATGTAATAATAACGCTCAAGTTAGTGCTGAGGAATATTAGCCAAAGACACAAGTAACACAAGCTTTTATTAACAATCTGCTGCTAAATATCACAATGTGCATTAAAGGTTCCATTTAAATAACAATACTACAACAAAATAATCCAATAAGTTTCATCCCATATCTTGAATAAAACATCTTGAAAAGTCTGTATATGGCTCAGCACTAAACAATGCAGACAATGTTGTATAAAAACTGTAATATAAATGCCATTTTTTCAGTGCCAATCATCAAGTTAAAGTGGAAAGTCTGCCTTATTTTAATTGTATTGTATGTTTTGTAGTTAGATAGCTTATATAGTTAGATAAGCTTGAGAAAAGGGGTCCAGTAAGCCATACTATTGTGATGCTTTCCCAAAATAACAAAATAAATTCGTTTATTATAGTCAGAGTTCTCACAATGGTGGAAACCGGATTTGAACTTGTTGGGACTTAAATATTTACCCTTTAATGTTGATGGTGAAGAGCCGCTGTACTTCTGTGGTGCTGCGGCTCACTGTGGCTGCAAAAGACTTCCCCTGACTGTAGCTGAAGAAGAGCATCTGCAGCACATGGGAGTAATACACCGACACGCCGCCGCCCGCCACCTGACCGTTACTGTCCTGGAAACACAAAAAGAAAAAAGACTTAGGGCAGTGGTGTCAAACTCAAAGTGGTGAGGGGCCGGGATAGTTGATAAGAATCCTAGACTGTGACACTTGGGAAGGTTTTATTCAATTTGGAAGAGAAGGTTTCCATCTTCATTTGAGTCTTGCAAAAGTTATCTTTAACATTATTTTTCCTCTGTTTATGGAAACTGGTTTTAGCTGGATTTGAACAGGTTTTAGTTGGATTTAAACAGGTTTTAGTTGGATTCGAACATGTTTTAGTTGGATTTGAACAGGTTTTAGTTGGATTTGAACAGGATTTAGTTGGATTTGAACAGGTTTTAGTTGGATTTGAACAGGTTTTAGTTGGATTCGAACATGGTTTAGTTGGATTTGAACAGGATTTAGTTGGATTTGAACAGGTTTTAGTTGGATTTGAACAGGTTTTAGTTGGATTCGAACAGGTTTTAGTTGGATATGAACAGGTTTTAGTTGGATATGAACAAGTTTAAGTTGGATTTTAACATGTTTTAGTTGGATTTTGACAGGTTTCAGATGGATTTGAACAGATTTAGTTGGATTTGAACAGGTTTTGTAGGATTCGAACATGTTTTAGTTGGATTTGAACAGGTTTTGTAGGATTTGAACAGGTTTTAGTTGGATATGAACAGGTTTTAGTTGGATTCGAACACGTTTTGAAGGATTTTAACAGGTTTAAGTTAAATTCAACAGGAATTAGATGGATTTAAACAGATTTTATACATCTTTGTAGCAAAAACTGGCTTAACCTATAAAATATTGGCCAAAAAATATCACCTTCTAAATGTATTTGAGGGCCACATAAAACCTTGCAAAGGGCCGCATGGGTGCAAGAGTTTAAGTTAAGAGTTTTGTTCAGTTTTATCCCAGTTACCTTTAAGTCTTCGTGGGTTATCTCGAGCACATTTGTCACATAAAAAGGGCCGTGCTGAGCGCTGCTGGATTCGTCCATGACCTGTGTGTACATGTAACCAGCTGACGACATGATGACGATGATGTTTTTCCCTTCTTCGTTAAAAAGGAAGGTGGCGTCACGGATCTTGGAGCTCGGGAGTAGGAAGTAGTACATGGGGCTCAAGGCATCCACTGATAAATCGTAAACCTGTCGGACAAAGAGAAGAAGAAAGAAGCATATTAAGTAAAAGGAAAGAAAATGGCAAATTAGATCTATTGTGTAGTTAGACTGGTAAAATTACCTTGACAAAGTCTGCTGTGATAATGGCCAGTTCAGTCTGAGAGCCCGGTAACCAGATGGCTTTGATGATGAAGTTTCCAGTTGCGAGCTGTGGATGAAGCACTAAATGATCGGATACGGAACCAGTGCTGCTGAATGTGAGCACGTGACAGTCCTGAAAGAAAAAACAAGGATAAATCAATCAAATACAAAAGCACAAATTAAAAAAACCCACTCATGTTTACCAAGAATTGAGTTTGTAAAGAACAATATTCAAGTGTCATCTTCTAATACAATTTCTCTTGTGGGGATTTAAGTGAAGTGAAAAGTTAGGGATTTTAAATGCATCTCAGATTCATAAAATACAAAAAAACTCAGTATCTGACCTTCAGTCCACACACTGCCAGATAATCCTCGTTACAGGGGTTGCCTGTGAGACTGAGGACAGTGAAGGGGACAGGAGCAGAGGCTAAACGGGTCAGTGTCAGCTTCCTTTTGCTGGAATCGGCCTGTTTTAGGAGAGTGGACAGCTGCAGGACTGTTATCTATGAACAGAGAAAGAGTAAAGGGTGAATTAGACTAAGCTGTACCAATAATAAAGAAAGCAAACACTTCTTTCAAAACGCGTGGGGCTTACTTTTCCCTTTTCGTGGCTGACTGCGAGATGCTGGCGGCGGCCGTGGGGCGAGGACAGCACACACATGGCCACGCGCCGCAGGACGTGAGCGCTGATGAGCTGCCGGATGGTCTGGCCCTGGTCACCGCTGTAGTTCATCCTCACATTTTCAAAAGCTCCTTCCTGTGAGCCAAGAGTGGGCACCTGGAGAAGCAGACACAGTTAAAGATGCAGTCGGCAGCATTTGAAATAATCCTAGAACGTCAAAATAAAGCTGGATAGACACTTAAACCACAAGATGTATTTAGGACTGCTTTTGTTGACGTTGCTCATTTTAGAACCACAAAGTAAAAGCTAAAGGTCACTCAAATAGAGGACACATTATCGTACCATGAGCTGGTCAGTCATTTCCACAGTTTTGTCCTGAGTGTGCAGTTCATTCAAGGCCTGCTGAGCTCGACTGCTGCTGCCTACGGCCGACGCCTGCTGGAAGTTGGTCTGGATGGCGTCCATGAGGAACATGAGCATCTCCAGGATGGCTGCCGCAGTGGACGAGCCCATCTGTCGAGGACAAAGAGCCAAGAGTGAGTCAACACTGAACTGAGCGCGTATTTTTAATGTCAGCTGAGGTTTAGGTCAAAGTCCTGAGCATTATTTGAGCTAAAGAGAAAATGTAATAGGGGTATACACTTCAGGACATTTCCAGGTCTTTCTCTTCACAGTTCAGCAGAGAATTTTCTTATTTATGGTCATATTATTTACAGCAGACCACATTTATTCCTTTTTTTTTTGACTATGTATTGTTTTTCTGTAGCCATCATCAATAACTTAACTTCAGTTTAAATTCACTCTGCAAACTATAATAGCCTTAAAATACAGTTTCTCAATTTATACAGGGCATATATTTTTAAAGACTCAATCATTTATCTGTATCTTTAATCTATTGACACTGACTTTTGAAATTTGAGAAAACTTGAAAAAAATGCCAAGATCTAAACTAAAAAGGACAATTTACATTTCCAGGACATTTAAAGCAACACTATATAACATTTTAGTTTAGTTTATCCTCTAAAAGACTAAAGGAGACCAATGCTGCTGTAAAATACAAATAGGGCTGTTAGCTTTTTTTTATAAATATTGTGTAAATATCCTAGATGTAAAGTCAATTTGCCTTGATGTGATACAGTTTCGCAAAATAAAAGCTCACAAGATCCCCAAAAATCCCAGTTAAACAGTGGATAATTTGTCAAACCAGAGGCACACTGTATTTAAAAGAAGAGTTTAATCTCAATAAACGTCATTTTAGAATTTGATACTATTTTTGCAGTGATTTTGGGGCTCCATATGTGACATAAATGCATGTAATGTTGGATAAATCCCTCACCACTTGTGACAGCAGTTCATCCTGGCAGCCCTCTATGCTTTTGCACACGCTGTTTTTCTTCGGCCTGTCCTCGTCGCCAGGTTTTCCGTCACAGATCGTCACCTTGCCCTTGTCGGACGGAGAGGAGTTCTGGTGGCGGATGGCGCTTTCGGGCATTCGCAGCTCGCTTTGAAAAGCAGATGATTCTTTCAAAGTGGAGCCGATGCCGCTGCTGGGGCTGCGTTTGACCAAAGCCTGAGAACGAAGGTGAGAAAAATCAAAACTCTTTCACATAAAAGTACAACTAATTTTACAAGCTGTTTTACAAAGTGAAGAATGTAACTGATCAAAATGGACAAGGATTTTGTTGGATGATGATGGTGGTCTAGGACTACGAACAGGGGAAACTATTAAAGTATTACCATAAACATTATTAATGATATTGATATCTCTAATAATTTTACACATTGAATCTCTATAAGAACAAATCTGAGAAAGAAAATTAACAAAATTAATCAAAGATGCAAAGCTAAAGCACATTTTTTTTTAACTTAAGTATAAAAGTATCAGCTTGTTTGATTTTAGCTCAAAACTTCAGCGATAGAAAACCGTCTCCAAACATAAACTTGAAACAAAAGTGAACCGTTACATAATATTTTGGCCACATATTCTGGTCTAGCTATAACCCTGACCGATGAAATGATGGGATGGAGGTCAATGGGGGAATGACTTGCAAGCCAAAGTTACCGCTGTTGTTCTCTTCCCATGATGACCTGAGGTATTCGGTCTCACCTGGCAGCTGCCATCCTCTTTGGCCCCGCAGTCACAGAAGAAAGAGCCATATTTGGCATAGGAGATCTCATGGTCTTTGTGACAGACCTTGGCGCACACTGTGCACACACCTACCCCATCCACCATCTTACAGGTGTGACAGTGGTACCTGAGGAGGAAAAGGGAGTCCAAGGAGTTTAATACAAGGTCATAAAAGCATATACAGCATATCTAGATCACAATGTATGTATTAATCATAGGCAATTGAGACATACATTTACATTTAATAGATCAGACATGATGCTGTGTACAACATATACCAAGATTTCCACAAGTTTGTCACAGTTTATCTCATTATTTCTCAGGAAAAGAACAGCTGCAAATGGCTGCGGTTGACATAAAAAAATGAAGAGGCAGATTTGTTTTACCAGTGCTGGTTCATGAACTCCTTCTGCGTGATAGTAAAAGTGCACAGTTTGTTGCAAAGCGAGTCTTCATCCTGTTAAACGATACACGTTCAATGTCTACATTTAAAGACACGTGCTAGAAATGTTCAACAAAACGAATTTCGAAGAGTCTGACCGAGTCTTCTGCCTGAGAGTCGTCCTCCTCTACGGCCAGCTCCTCGACCCAGTCCGAGTCCACCTCCATGGCCTTCTCCTCTCCGTCCATCAGCAGCGCAGACGTGCCCTGGCCGCTGCTCTGCCTCAAGGCGTTCATGACATCGGCCAGATACGAGATGATGTGGCACGAGCATTCGAGCATGCTGGCGTGCTGGAAACAATCACAGGTGGTTTTATTACACAGCTTTGTCCTGTGGCTGCTGCTAAACACATGAATCAAATTATGTTTTTGTGAATGTATATAATATATCAATTATTCGAGGTCTAATGTACAATGTTCTTCAATTTTATAAGAATATTGCAGAGGTGGGACAATATATGGATCATTATCGGTTTCCTCTTGTGATACATTGTCGTGATGTAAATATTGTGATATTTTAAAAACTCATTTTCCACAGTAAAAAGAAAGGCTCCTGTGGACTAAGCAGTGACAGATATTGATTCATTTCAGACAAATTAAATTACAGTTACACTTTACTGCAAAAAATAAATGCACAAAATCCACTTTCATCATTGTACGGTTGTCTGTCCACTTCATTTTCAAAGATATCATAATAATTGCATTTATATGGTATAATGTGATTCCCACCCTTAGTATATTATGGAAATGTTTGTGTATATCAACTTTTCTCTTTTTGTTTTTGTCTGTTCATGTAGCTTTGGTTGGCCATTAAAAATACATAAATTAAGGGTTTAAAAGTAAATGTAAATCTACTATTATTTACTAGCACCTGATGAAAAAACATAAAACCTATGTAACTCACCTTTCCTTGAGACAGGTTGGTGCTCACTTTCTCAACCACATTCTTCTGGGTCAGATATTTTTTGCTACAAAGAGAAATTTTAAAATGCGTTTTAATGAAATAACAGCTGCTGGAAATCCTTTTTGACGTCAGAGCTGTATTTCTTACCATCTTGTGAGCCAGTCAATGGCCGCCCTGTGCAGCTGCAGATGCCCCGCTCCTTGTCCGGCGCTCGCCAAAGTGGCCATAATGACCATGAGCTCGGGAAACCCTGTCCCGTCTCCGTTGGCCAGCATGTCGGTCGCCATGGGGATAAGCGTGCTGAGGAGGACGGTGCACACGCCTTCTCCGACCTGGCTGTTGTCTCGGACGATGTGAGTGGTGAGCAGCTGCAGGAGCTGACGGTTCTCCTGAACGATCTCCAGCTGCTCTGAGTCTTTCGGAGGAGTGGCCGTCATCCTCGTGAGCCAGGACTGGAGCCGGGACGGTTCGACGCAGGCCAACTGGGCCAGAGAGCCGCACAGACACAGCAGACTGGGGTTTGGGCTCTTCTCAGCTGAAAACATGAATAATTATAGGTTTAAACACATCCCATTTGCATTTTAATTTGTGTATTCTGTTACATTTTGGACTTACTCAGCTGGAAAAGCTTTGTGAAGAACTTGAGCACCCTGTTGCAGAACTTTGCCGACAGGTTTTCATTTGCTGTTGCCATCATGATTTGGACAAGCTCACCACTGTGGAAAAGCAAATATTATTAACTGCTTTACTAGACAAACGTAAAGTATGTGTCTTTCGTTTGGCCATTACCTGAAAGAAAAGAACTCCTCCATAGCTTTGCGGACCTGGCTGCTTTCTAGTTGTTTTTCAAGATACTGAAGGCATTCCTCGAGGACAGACTCATCCAAACCACTGAAACAGATGGAAAAGGAAAGACATATATTAAAAATATTACACATGAAGTAGAGCAAGTTGATGAAGTTTGTATTCTGATGTCAAAAATAGCATATCATGAAATCAAGGGTTAATACTGCAGTTAGCGCCAGAGCAACTCAAATAATTGTGACTGTTTTAACTCTTCAGATGTGTTTGTAGAGACCGGGACGGCAAAAAGAAAATCAGGTAGAGGAGCATTAATGGAGGTTTTGTTTTCTTTCTTTTATGTTAAAAAATACTATCAAAATGAATCTTTTGATTACTTTAAATTACTTTGAAGATTTTGGGGCAAAAAGTTATACTTTTGCTTTATATTAAATATTAAAACAATAACAACATTTAAATAGCTTTTTGTGTCATTTAAAGGTAGTAACAAATTGAGATTTTGTTTCGTCCAGCCCTAAGATAAACTACTTTTATCATATAAATGTATTTTTCAGAGGCTCTACCTGTTGGGGTCGGAGTGATTTGCGATGATGTTGTAACAGACGGTGACCAGACGGTCGTAGATTCGAGCGAGGAAGGCGTCTGACTCTGAAGGCCCGAGGATACGCTCCAGTGAAGTGCTGCTGATCTCTGCCACACTCTCTGTACTACTCTCCAGGAGCAGGGGCAGCAGCACCCGCACCACCTGGGACGGGTTCAGCTCCTCCGTCCTGAGTGGACAAACGAGCAGAAGCGTTATCAAGCCGTCTTCCATTTGTTACAGAGATACATTGTTGTTAGAATGGATTACTTACACAATGAGGTCACCGATGAGACGAACCAAAGAGAGAAGGATGTGTTTCAGAGACGAGGCGAGGGGCAGGGACTGGCAGCTCAGTGTTCCCAGGTGAGCCGCTTGGATGGCACTGATGTAGCTCTCAGACGGGATGGTATCATTGGCAAAAGCATTTCGCTACAGAATGAAACAAACACATGTTAACTCTCCTCACACTGGGAATCCCACAGAGTAAAAAGGTTTCCTACTGTAACATTGAGTTAAAAACACATGTGAAAAGTAAATCTACAAACCCATGAGCCAATGTTAGGAAACTCGTTGGTGTGGATGTTGTTCCAAGTCTCACACACCGTCTGCACAGCGGATGGCAAGTTCTGCATAACACTGTGACCTGTGGAAATGTCATGAGCAACAATTAAAGAAATGCTTTGTGGGTGACCATTCTGAGACATAAATAGATTTGTGCTGAGTCCAGAGCTAAATAGGCCTTTTAAAAAGTTCTTTATTCAAATGACACTAATGTAAATGCTTTTTCAAGTTTATAACCCTCTAGGTGAAGTTAAATAAGACACCAAAGAAGATATAATGATTAATTTATTTAGGTTTTAGCATTGTCTTTCAACAAAGTAATAACTGTAGCCTTTACGTTGATAACTTTTGAAAATTTTGCCTTGAAACTCAGCTTCTGTCTTGTTAATAAATATCCTCAAGCTCATTTACTCAAAACGATGAGCAGGCCTGAATATTAATACAAGCAGCTAAAAGTAAAACAGGATCTGCAAGTCCTCACTTTGGCCAAAATCTGCAATAAGGCAATGTTTTTTTTTTTTATATTTGCATGTGGACAGTGCATTAATCACACTTACCGAGCATGTTGGCCTTGCAGCGAGTAGAGCCAATACTGAGAACTGCAGCGTAGCCTTGGAGTTTAGCCTCAGTCAGCTTATTCTCCCCTTCCTCTGGGATGTTCATTAGCAGGTATGACCTAAAAAGAAATTATGTAACACCATCAGCATGGATTAGAGGGTTAGAGATCAGATTTTTTTGGTAATAAACAGGGATAAGTGACAGAAAATGAATAATTAAGAGTGAAGAAATCACCTGGTGAATGCAGTGTAAACATCAGTGAGCTGCAGTGTGGCAGGTAAAAGGTTTTTGGTGATCTCCGAAGATTTGTGAGTGTCGGCTTCGATGGCCACTTTGGACAGATGCTCGTCGAGGGAGACCTGCACTTTGGAGATGACTGCGTCCAGAGTGTAGATGGCCTGTAGAGAGGGCAGCTGACGAAGGGGGAGGATAACGCTGGGGTCCATGCTCGAGAAGGTGGAAATCTGCAACAAAATGAACTCAAGTTAGGTCAGATTTACAGAACACATTATTAATATTACTACTGTTACGATGGAAAGTTACCTGTCGGGCGATGTACTCTTCGGCCAGGTCCACGTCGTATTTGACTGTGCTGCACATGGCGGCTGTTGTGTCCACTAAAGACGCTGCTTGGTCTGCTTTCATCCCCTGCTTCACCAAGTGTTCCTGCAATTATTAGGATAGACATTTCAGACAATGAATAAAAAATAAATAAACGCAAAAAGGCCACAGACAAGTAAATAAATAGTTGAGATGATAACATGCATGCATATCATTATTAGTTTTGATTTATTTATTCATTGTATTGTATTCATTTTCATAATTTTTTTTTTACTATTTATTTAATATTTCTATATTTATGTATATTTTATTCTATTCCTTTTTTTTTACTATTTATTTAATATTTATTTCTATATGTATATTTTATTCTATTCCTTTTTTTTTTTTTTTTTACTACTTTTTGATTATTTACTGTACATTTGTCAGTAGTGAATTTATTTTTATTTATTTATTTTATTTATATAATTTATTTATTCCATTCACGGTTACCGCTTTGGCTCACAGCAAAATGAAAAACCTGATCACTTCTTTATCAACAGCTTTATTCCAACCTTGATCCAGTTGACGTAGGTGGAAACCCTCAGACGGGACGACCACCGCAGAGTGTGCAAGATGTCGCTCTCGCTGGGGTCACTGCAGCCCGCTTTGAGCTGCTCCATGTAGGCTTTAGACGGAGGTAAAACTCCCAGAATCCTCCACAGCACCAGGAAGTAGTACTGCAGCGAACACGCCTCCTGTTTAAAGTTCACAGGCAGCGTCAGTCAATCAAAATCACATCAGCAGAAACCTGAGGTGGATTATCTCTGTGGTTTCGGTCTGTTCGTACCACTGGTGTCACAGGTTTGTTTTCTTGTCGTCTGGCCGTGTCGAACTGGGAACCCGCCGCCAGGAGTGAGATGAGCCACGAATAAAGGTCGTCATATTTAACTGTTCCACTGAAGAGTTTTGGAAAGACCTACGACAAAAACAAATGCACAGTTAAACGGAATATATACTTTGTTTGTAAAAATAAATAAGCAGTAAAACCGTGTGTTACCTTGCCGTCTAATCTGCTTATATCATCTTCAGAAGCCTCCGGGGACAGGACGCAGTAGAATTTGGGTTGAACATTCGAATCTAAAAAAAAAAAAAAACAATGTAAATGGGAAGGAAAAACATTAGTCTTCTTTATTATGACTATTAGTTTCATTAATATGAAGCATGTGTTTGTTGTGCTGTTTTGTTTATGTTATTTACCCCATGTGTTATTTTTGTTTGTTCTTTTGGGTTATTCTTTTTGTTAGAGTTTTAATACTCTAGATAGAGCCACTATTTGTTATATTTTATTTGGTTTTGTGAGTAACACCTGCGTGGCCACCTTTGTTTTTTCCTGCACTATTTTTGTTGTAAACCTGTTTCTTTACATACACAAGGCTTTTTAAATAAATTAACTCTTTCATTTATTTGATTTTAATTATGACTGCTGCAAGTGTTGTGGTATAAATGAGTGGTATTTAATATTATGTCTGTCCATTTATCTCTTGATCTCATAATTACTGTATTTTAACTGTATTTACTTCTGTGTTATATAAATGAGGACAATTAATTATGGCTTTGACATCATTTCGGACTCTGTTTTTGCTTTAAATGTGCTGACCTGCTGAACAGTGTTTGGCCCAGTTTTCTTCCACTTCTTTAAAGCCATAATAAAGAGGCAGGCCGCTGCGTTTGCCGCCGTCCTGAGCAGAGCTTGGCCCGGATGACGGCGGTGTTAGTAGATTATACTGTACCTGCAGATTGGATAAAAGGCACATTACCAGCATTTAAACACAATTAATCCAATGTAGATACCCAATAAACAGTGTTTGAAAGGTGAAGTCTATTATATTTCTCCAAACAAACCTGTTCAAAGAGGTAGAGTGGAGCTTTGGAGTAATGTCGCAGCAGGTAGTCGAACACCAGCAGCAGACGGGCCAGGTTCAGGGGCACCGCCTTGAGCTGGGAGTCTTTACTCTGAGCCACTTCGGTGATGGACTGAGTGACCTGAGTGAGGACTGTGCGACGGCCGCGCTCTGAGAGGTTGTGGAAAAGGAGAAGCAGCAGCTGGAGGTGCTCCACGTTTAGGTCGTCTTCTCCGTGAACGGTGCCCTGAAGAGTGTGCTGCTTTAGGGTTCCCAGGAATCTGAAGGAAGTTGGAAAAACATTGAGCGAAAATGACTTAAGTAAGAAGCTTTTAAAGTATTAGGTTTGTGCCAATAACATGAGATCAAGCCAATACAACACACAAATACTAAATATTTATGAACTATAAAGTTTTCAGAGCCATGTATTTGAGTCCTTTGATGGGTTTTTTTAAGAGTTAACTCATTCCAAAGGCCATTATTTGGATGTTAGTGCAGAATTACCTTTCCCAGACTTTCATACACTCAGGGACGTCTGGATCTCCCTGGACACTGGCCTTGTGTTGCCAGATGAGGAGCAGCCTGGACAGGACCGACAGAGACTGAGGGTGAATGTACAGAGGCCAGGGTCCCTCTGAAAAAGGGGCGACTCCTAATTGTTGAAGAAGAGTGCTCTGGAAATGACAGAAAGAGGAACACCGTAAAAAAAACACCTAATATTTACAATTTAATTTAACAAACACACACATTATAATCATTGTTTGATGCATTAACCCTATGGTTGTACTGATACCAATTCTGATAAATGTTAAGTAGTCGTATATATTGTTTTATTTGTCAAATGATTTTAGCATTTTAATCTGTGTTCTTTATTTTTATAGTGTCTTATTTTGTAGCATGTTTCAAATACAATTAGCACATCATTATAACATTGTCAGATCTCATTATTCAGTGGCATTTAAAAAGTTGCTTTCCGGCTGCAAGACGTCATGTCCTGCCTGAGGTTCGAGAAAGCGTGGGGGCACTTTCTTCGGGCATTTACGGCTCTCTACAATTCCCAGAGCTGGAAGGGACAGCTCTAACGGTGACAAGGATGGGAGGTCAGGCTTGTGTCGTTTGTTTGTTTGCTGTGTTTTTAACTGTTTATTTTGTCATTTTTCTGTTTCCTTTTTATGTATGATTCAATCACAGTCACTTTCCATCCAAAATGTCAGCTGCCTTTTTGTATTATTGTGGTTAATTTTACCTGCAGAGCTGGAGATGGGAGATCTGATGTGACCAAAGTGTGGTTGAAGTGATACAGAGCCAAAGAAAACACTTCATCTGAAGCGCCTGAAGGAGAAACAACCATTTTAAACCACTTCAAATAATGTCACGGTTATCAGAATACAACTCTTATTAATCTAAGGATAGAATGACATCAGCTCGTGTTACCTTTCACATCTTTGTCCACGTCTTTGATGATGCTCGCTAGTGTCGCCATGTGCTGCTCTGTTAACGAGACGCTCAAGTAGTTACGGATGAAGTTGTTCCTTGATTTGAGCATTGAGGTGGTGATGAAGTTCAAAATACTGGAGGCCAAACTGAGAAACTGTAAAAACAAACAGATGCATCAGACTGTGACAAAACACAAGATATGTTTGGGAAAGTTGAGTAAAAAAACATGTTCTCACCAGCTCTGGGTCTTTGCGTCCGGCTAAAATGTTCCCGTTTTCACTTGGGTTTTGTTTGCTTGGGCTTTTTAATCTGGGGGATGTTTCCAAAGGTGGAGGCGGTGGAGGAGGCGGAGGAGCCACTTTGTCCTTTGACGGAGATATTGTCTCTTCAAACCAAAGCCCCAGAATAGGTTCACTGTCATCGTCTGTGGCAAACAAAAAACAATGTATATGCTCTTCTTTAAATGCAAGTGAACGGCTGATGTTTTTGGAGCAGTTGAAGCGTCATAACAAAAGCCAAAATGTAAAAGCTTCAAAGTACTTGAACACACCTACGACACTGAAGGCGGTGGACAAAAGCCAAAGACTACAGTAAAGAGTGAACATGAACTAACATTGTGCTGGTGAATATCCACTTAAAGAACAATACTAATATTTTAGTCAACTAAAATAAACTCATTACAATAAAATGAACATGTACAACATTGAAGTACATGTCCATATTTCACAGTTTCAAAGCCAATATCTCTACTAAGACTACAGCAAATACATAGAAACTACATTTACACACACGTTCCCATACTGTGTGGTGAAATCTGACGCATACATTGACTTAATCAAATGTACTGCTTTTATGTTCCACTACATTCAACGCCAAAGTCACACTTCAGAAATACGAGCAATAAATGTTACTCTATAAATGAAAGCTCTTGAGTTAAGCTTAGCAAAAGCAGCCAAGAAAATAAGTGGATTAATCCTTTGCAGAAAACCTTCTTTCACCAATCAACTCAGAAGCATTAAGCATTGTTAAATGCGCTAGCGGCATGCATTAGCAAAAAACAAGTATAAAATGTGGGTATAATTATAAACTACTGGCTCAGTTTGATTAATGAAGTACCAAGGTGTTTAAGAAAAATGCAAAAGGCTATGAAAAGATGAGCCATTTGCAGTAACTTAAGTGGGACAACTATGAAACTATGATACACCGATCAGGCATAACATTATGACCAAGTCCTGTAAGTTACAGGTGGGTCTCCATGGATTAGACTTGTTTGTCCCACAGATGCTCCATTGGATTGAGATCTAGGGAACTTGGAGCCAAATCCACACCTCAAACTCAGACCAGGACACCTTCTTCCACTGCTCTGGTCCAGATCTGATGCTCGGGCTTTCGGCAGTGCACAGGGGTCAGAGGTCACTGACTGGTCTATGGCTCACTCGCCACGTTTTATGACCCTGTCCCGGATCACCACTGTTCCTTTCTTGTTCCACTTTTAACAGATACTGACCACAGCAGACCACTCCACAAGAGTCAGGTTTTAGATGCTCTGATCCAGTCCTTGTCAAACTCACTCAAATCCTTTCGCTGCACATTTTTCCTAACACTAAAACTAAACTTTGAGACAAAATGTTATGTCCTCCTAATATATCCCACTCACTAAAAGGTGTTATTCTCCTGTGAGTGGTGATAATGTTATGCCTGATCGTTGCATACGGTCCACTACACAACTTTACAAAAGCAATATATTTGTAACAAATGCAAATAACTGTCCAGTCGGGGAGCAATTATTAAACTCCAAAGACTGAATGAACCCCCTCTCTAAAATGTTTAGATCTCTAACAAAAAATCTAAAATGCAACCAAAAATGTCAACCAAACTGAAATAACAACAACTAATCCCTGGCCGTCTGTGAGACTAGACCGAGCAGGTTCTCCACTGTCTTTGAGATTCGATTTCTCACAGTAGAGCTCCCTTTCATCCGCCTTCTACAAATTGAAGAATATCACTTTAAGTTGATATTCACGTTTTCATGCAACATACACAAACCATAACTTTTTCAGGTGACAGCCGGACACAGTGTGTTTGAGCCCAAGTTGACAAGCACAACTTCTGTGTATAAGAACAATACCAGTGTTCTGACATGGGTTCATCTCGTATCTACACTGCTGTACATCGGTCCAGTCAGACCCCTTTGGAGAAGTCTAAAATGTGACAAAGGCAAGATAAAAGAGGCAAGTAGGAATGTCCCAATACATTATTTAATTTTTTTTTTTTTTTTTGGTTAATTGCTTTCGGTGGGAATGTTTTTGTGCTTCTTACCGTGCACTACTTTGCCTAACTTTTATCATGTTTCATTTAAATTACACTTAAAGAGCACTGTAAAAAGTAAAGTGCTCTTATGACAGTTTCTGAGGAGGTGAAATGAGTACAAGAAAGTACAAGATACTGGCAGGTACTGGTCATATTATACTGCGAAAAGGGCAGAATGTCAATAAAAGAGGCCATTAGAAAAGTGAGAAGTAATTAAGCATAAATAAAAGCTGCTAAATACCACTTCCTTTGATATAAGTCACCAAAACACACAAACCCACATGTCAAGAGCATTGGTATCATCCTTAGATCTACAATGAGCCAAAGATGAATACTTTGGCAAAACAGACTCGAGCCTAAAGAAAGTTATTTTAAATGAGTCTTAAGTTTTGCCAAAGTTCCTTCAAAAGTGGCTCAGTTTTTTCCTAAGCTACAAGGGCCACAGCTCAGAGCCTACAGTGTGAGACAAACAATAACAGGATGAGTCTAAGACAGTGAAGTGGACACCGAGTCTGTAACCTGAGGACAGAAATCTGCTGACCTGAGACACAAGCTGCACTTGTCTTCTCCTGTCTTCTCTCTGCTGAAATAGTAGAGACTGTCAACTACACTGTCAGTAACTGGTGAAGGGGACAGACAGTGTGTGTTACAAGGCTGTGTGAATGTGTGAGTGTTTACCCTCCTCACTGCTGTCACAACCTGCCACTGAGGGCACACCTGGCCTGCTCTAGATCAGACACAATCATCACTCTGCTGCTTTCAAAACCCGCACTGATCTCACCGCTGAGGAGTAGCTTTTAGAGGAAAACCAAACACTGCTTATGTCCGAATAATTAACTGTTAATCTCAGCAGCCATATTGTTTCTGTGGCACAGGAGTTTTAGTATGTTACAGGTGAACCCGCACAGATTATGCTACTAATGCCTGTTTTCCCTCTGGACCATAGTTTTGAATAGGGCTGCACGATATTAAGCTATAAGCTGCAATATTTGAGATTATAATATAGACAGGCTCTGGACTAACTTCCACTCATCAAAGCAGGAGTTAAATCAGTATTAAAGACTGAATCAAGGTTAAAAAGGCTAAAACTGGGACTAAATGTAGAAATGAACCATGTCTTAACAGAACTTTTTTTAATTTAGATGCACCACAATATGATTTAATGCTGATCGGACATTGATTGTGAGGCAAAAAGTAAATGTGCATCACATGTAAGGCCATAAAGTTATTGCGATCGATAATATTGTGATAATATATTGTGCAGCCCTAGTTTTTACGTTACACAACTTTAGTCAAAAGAATTGCCAACATCTTGAGTGTAAAAATGAACAGAAAGCCATACCATAACTCTATAGGAACGGTAAGGACTGCAGTGTACACCAATATTAATGAGATAAATGTAAACATTCTGCCTAAATATACACACAACAAACTCAAGGTTTAAATGAGTTTTTCCTCATAATTCAGAGGAAAAAAAAGATAAACTGTCTCTTCTTAAATTTAGATAAGTGTTGAGTGCTTTAGTTTAATATTATAATAATGCCTAATGCCCCAGTAAAAAAACTCATAATATCAGATTACATGATAAGTGATGATTCAACTATAGAAAGGATAAGACAATTATATATGTTTGGTTTCTGTTTTAAAGTTGGGATGTTGATTACCTTGGCTGCTGTCCTCCTCTGTGCTGCTGAAGTCGTCCTCGTAGTAGGTGTTTGAATCTGTGGAGGCGCTGGCATCGCTGCTCACTGAGCCTTTCCTCTGCCGTTGGAGAACACAGGCCTGAAGACACCAGAAACAATGACTTCTTACATAGATATAGTGCAGCAGTGAAGACCGCATTGACCGAGACCAAAACATGTTAAAGACCAGAGTCAGTGTACAATTTTACAGTTAAAGTCCAGTCTTAGACCAAGTCCAGACTCATGGGGGTTAGTGTTTAGTGAAGGAGGCAGAAATTGTAAATGTAAACTGTACGCCATTTGGTCTTGACATCTGAGACAATACAGATTTTAAAGCAGTTAGAGACTCTCGAGTACTACAACACTACACACACACCATTATTTAGAAAGTTCATGGAGCAAATACGATATACCGTACCTTTTTATATGACGTGGAGAGCAGAGTAAACAGAAGGTTGGTGAGCGGTACCGAGTCGATGAGTCTTTGAACTCTCTGGATAGAGGTACTCTGGGCCATGATGTTGAGCTCGGCTGGTGGACCGTCACTCGCCCAGCCCTGCAGTAGAATGAAGGAGAAAATACACGAGAACAGAACTCAGACTGTGGTTCACAAACTGGGGCTGCACTGAATATTCTTATCTATTCAAATCTGTTACAATAAGACCCTAGATATCGTTGTTTTACAAATCATTCTAGTTGTAATGTGCTATTAAGAAGTTAGACAGTTTTCCTTAAAAGAGAGAAAACTGAACTCTCAATGTTTGTTAAAACCACAGAGACCAGACTGATTCATTGTAATGAATTCATTAAAATGAATTAGTCTGGTCTCTGTGGAGTTGAGGTGGATTTTTAGAAAACTTCGATGTAATTGGATAGACACTGAGCCAATCAGAGAAAAAAAGCACTGCCTCATTTAAGATAAACAGCTACAATTAGTCCAATAAGATTTCTACTGAGTGGGAATTGCCCATTGACCCATTTTACTTCAAAATAAATGGGTTTGGATCGTGAGGCAAATGGGGACTGACTCTATTTGGCCCCAGTTCGTTGCTTTACCCGATGCAGTGCTTCCACTTGAAGATCCTGAAACAGTGAAGTCAGGAGTTTGATGGCATGGTTCGCCAGGATGACAGACAAAACTCCAAACCCTTGGTGCCTGAAAAAACCCCAATATTAAACATATTTAAATACACAGCTTAAATAAAAGCTGCAAGTCTAAATGTGTAATAGAAAGACCTGCACTTACCCTTTTCCAGGACCAAGTTTAGGTGAACCAGCCCCGTCTTTGGTGCGAGCGGCGATATCTCGGACTCGCAGCGCAGCCAGTGGATCCTTCTCTTTGCCCTTATCTGCCAGAGCCGTGGGGCTTAGGTTTAAAATCAAATACAAACTGTTCAAGAGGCACCAGGCTCCGAGCAGCTGGAAGTTCTGGTAATGCTGTGGAGATAATCACATTTATTTACAAATGAGATAAATATGCTTCATTCATCATCAAGAAGGTTGATTGTTAATTGAACTTTGAGATGCTAAAGTACCAGGCTGAACCTCTGTGTGCTGCTAAGGTTTAGGTATAATGTTGCTTTATAATGTAAAGCAATCTTTGAAAAAATGGCTAAAATGCAATTAAAATGTTCCAATGAGAGGGCATTTGGACATCTTCTTAATTTTCCAGGTCATTTACATGATTGCTAAAGTCCTCTCTGAATCATTTCGTGAAAGCAGCACAGATAACATTAAAAGAGAAACGTACCTCTCCTCCAGCTCTGCGGGAGTTGCTGATGGCCTGTCCAATCATTTCATATATTTCCAGCTGAAAAACAAGTTGTTACTCATTAAATGAAACGCCATCTTTAAGGTATGAAGCATATGAGCTGAACAATAACTTGTCAAGACTGTGAAGCTTTTACAGACAAAAGACTAAATATAAACTTACACATTTTTGCACAATAGTGGCTGCGTCATTCTCATAGTCCTCCTCTTTTGTCCCAGTGGAGGCAGAGCGCAGCTGTAAACCGCTCCCCACCTGCAGGATGGCCATGCAGGTGGCCACACTCACACCTGAACAAGGATCAGATTATCAGATATGTGACAGAGGGCATTAGGGCTGTTTAGATTCAGTGTCGGGTTATTTTTATGCTTTTTATGACAGCACCTACCAGCATAGAGACAGCTTAAAGCCAGCACAGTCATATCCAATAATCTCCCTGGAGTCAAGGGCTCGAGAACCGGCAGAGAGAGTGTGTCCAATGCCATTGTAACATCTATCACCAATGAATGAAATCTGCAGATGGAAGCAGCAAATTTAAATACACTTTATGGACTAGTGGTATCACAATGAAAAGGGTCAATTTGATTCATTTTTATTTCATAAGCTCACAATTTGTCTCGTTTGTCAGTCGTTGTGACTGTGTGTATGAAGATAAATAATCAGTCTTTGCTTAGACTTAGAGTAACTGGGTTCAAGTCTGATGTGACTATTTTAGTTAGGTATTGGCTATTGAAATATTAACTTTATAACTGCAAATATATAATTGATTTGCAGCTACTAATATTGTTTTACCCAATTACCTGAGGACAAACTTCCCTCTATAACCACCTAAAATCTTGCAGCTAGACTTGGCTGTTTAAAACCTACCCATTGCGGACAGCAGTGGCATCAGCCACAGTGGCAGGCATGATAAAGAAGGAGTTGGCTGATACAGCATCTTGGAAACGATTGATGTAGCGTAGAAAGTAGGGCAGGTTGAGGCACACTCGAAGCAATTTCTCAGACCCACCTTAAAAAAAAAAAGTGTATTAAGAAAGTGCTGAGAAAAATGAACATGAAATCCAATTATAGCGCTGCAGGGTTTACTCACCAAGTTCCTGTAAGCTTGACACATTCTGAGATACAAAGGCATTTTTCATTTTGGCCTGAAGAGCCTGATCTGTGGTTTGGTCGTCGCAGTCACTTTCAGCCTGCAGCAAGAGATCATATTATAACTTTAATCAATGTGAAGGAAGGTTTTGAGAGAAGGAGGATAAGAATAAGGTGGAATAGTACGTGCCTGCATGTGAGCTGTTGGGGAGGCCAAGATGGTGGTAAGGTCAGGGTTAAAAACTGAAGTCAACTGATTGAAGAAGTTCATCTGCACTTCCTTTTGTCGGAGCTCAGGGTTCACAGCAGCACTGGGCAATTCCTTCTGATCTTCCACTGTTAAAAAAACAAAAACACAGATTTAATTCTCTCTATCCTTTCCTTGCTGTTGTTATATATGTTAAGTCTTAAACCAATTTGTCTTGCCCATAGACACTTTATTTCACCTTTACCTTTCCAAAATGTGGATGTATCATGACAAACTTGTGTGCATTGACTTTTATTTTTATTGATTTTTATTGCCTTGTTTAAAAACGAGAAAAAAAAAATATTTTTTAAAAAAAAATAATTAAAAAAAAAATACTTAGTTATTTTTTATTATTTTACACAGACACCTAATTATAAAAGGGGTTAAAGTCAATATATTTTCTTGATTGTTCAGGTTTTGTCAGTATGACTCCGACATGTCTGCACTCACCGTCTGAAAGGGTCTTGACGGTTTGAGGCAACTTGGCAGACTTCATCATAGCGGTGAAAGTAATGATTTCTGTGCGGTCGAGTCTGCTGCAGCCGGTGCAAAGTCCTTTTATGAGAAGAATCAGGTGTTTCTGGGGAAAAGTAAACATATTAGTTACAAATTTTGAACCGGAGATTTGGGATGAAGGTAAAATACATCCTTTACCAAAAAAATCTAGAATTAAATACTGTCTGAGGTTCTCTATTTTGTTAATGATGTGATCTGTTTTTGCATTATACTTAAGTCTGTGTGGTACCTGAGAAACTGCACATGCTTCGTCGGGGTTCTCCAGTCGCAGCAACGAGAACTCGATCAATACTTTGCACGCTGCAGCAACCGACAGCAACTGATTTCTTGGTACTAGAGAAACAGAGTCAGTGTGTCATTTTGTTGTTAGATACAAAACAAGGAGGATTTAACAGGTGTGAAATGGCAAGATACATACTTTGTCCACATACTGTGGTGATGTAATGTGCGGAGAGGGCCACGAATGATGAGTAGAAAGGTTCATACTGCTTGTCGTGGTGAAGAATGTCTGTTTCACTGCAAAAAGAGAGAAATAGGTTGGCAATGTTGAAAATAGTATGACACACATAAAGACTAACAATGTCAATTCATTAAGAGGCAGTACTACAAGAGCTGAGAAGATAGTAGATATATAAAAATGGTTAGATAACAGTGACTAATGATGAAAATGAAAGCAACTTTGTGTAGCACATACAACTAAGCAAAAAGATGTCTGATTCATTGCAAAACTAAAAGCACATGGTTAATACTGAAAGCAGCGTTGGGCCTTAGAGAAAATGTTTTGTCCCCGATGTATGACTTTAAATAGGGCTTAAAATTAAACAATGTCTTATCATCCTGGGCTAAAGTAGAGTTGTAGTATTCAAGACTTGTACAGGTCCCTTGGTTCTGTTGTATCTCTTGTAAAAGTATTATAGACTAGTCTCAGTCTGACTGCAGTCCGGACTGAAAGGATAGTGAAGGATACAATTCTTTTGGGACAAATGGGTAAATTAAGCAATTGGCCAAAGATTATTAAAAAAAACAACAATAGGACTTGATATAGCTGTATATACGTGTAGTTAACGGTTATAAAACCCAATGTTGTTGTAAATACAAGGTGTTGTCTTTATACTCTTAATGTGCAGTTTATTACATCTGTATTCAAAAACAGCTCTCTAATTTTATGTTTCTTCCTTGGAGGCCATATGGGGAGAAAAAACAAATGAAGTGACGCCTAGGACTCTTACTTAAGCCAAAGTGTCAAGGTACTGGCCCTCTTTCAACTTCACACCCAAACAAACACTCCCTGCTCCACCAAGTAATTCTCTGCAGCAACCTCCAAACAACCAAATGAAAACATAAAAGGTGACTGTGAAAAGAGTGAGTCCAAAATGCAGCAGGTCTTGTTCGGCAGTCTGCTCTGCAATGTGCTGCAGCAGGATGTTTTTGCATATCTACGAACCAAACCAAAACAAAACAAAACAGATAATAACCATGCCTCAACAAACTCTCACAAAGAAGATACACTATCATGCATGAGTGAGTTTTGTACTCTACAGTGGGTTTGTTATTCCACTGTTGTTGTGGTTCTATTATTAAAATTACTAAAGGCAGGAAATTCTGTCTCCAAAGCCTCCAGATCTATTCACTGACATTATCCCCTTACAAAAACAAGTATTACAATAAAGCATTTAATTTGGCATCCCACCAACTTTAAGTCTAAACAGCTGATGTTTCGTTTTTGTTAAAACAAAAGAGTAAGCCAGCAGCAATGCTTATATTTAAAAGCTGCCAGTTGCAATAGAAAACTCGACCAATCAATGTTGAAAGAAGCTTCTCACTTGAATGCACAAGATCAAACCGTGGCTCTGTTTAAAGGGAGTGTCAGGTGACTGACAACCGGGGAACTGTGCTAGTTAGTGCTGAAATAACGACAAGTTTACTCCGTGGCGATTTAATGTAGGTCGACAGTGCAGTGTGCGTAGATGAAACTTCTTTAAATGAATCATCGAAAAATAAAGAAGCTCTCGTACATTTGAGCAAATGGAGCCTATCATATATCTGTCGTAGTAAATATGTAGGTAAACTGTAACATGTCGGATATTCAACAAAGCAACTCAAGATCATGACTGTGTATTTATTATTTCATTCAACAGCGCCCATCACCACATAATCCCAAAGTGAGTCCAGGGTCTCCGCCTACCTCTGCCCAACCAGATGTTAACATGAACACTCCCATTATTACAATTTACAATATTTAACTGCTTTGACGTGCAAAATTATATACACGGATGGCATTGTTACCATGGAGCAAAGCATAGTTTAACGAAAAATGGCTGGCGTGCTCAAATATCGGTGTGGCGTTATCAAGTCAGTTTAGAAGGCCCATTGGCTAGTTCACTGGGTAATGTTTGTGTTAGCTAGCTAATGATGAAGCAAAATTTCAACACGCTGCTTTATGTTATCTGCTTACATTTCCATATATGCGCTTTCTCGGCCAAACATCACTAATCTTCAACAATGCGTTACTCAAAGCAATCTGTCATACATCCAACAAAAATGCACCTAAGCGTTAAAAAGTAAGTTGGCTAACATTAGCATATGAGCTAACACCTACAACTGCTTTGCTGCAGTGGAACTTAAGCTTAAAAGCTTGCTAGCGGCTAACTAGCAATGCTACCCCAGGATAACGATTGCCATGTAACTTAATGCTAACTGCAAGCTAAGTTAGCATGTTAGCAATCCAGCAGACTCTAGGGTGGACACAGCTCAAACTCGGCGACCAAAGACCCCAAATTAATTGACATTCAACCATGTACCTGTTTATTATAGATCCGATTAGCTGAGGTAGCTCTTTCGTTTCAAAAGCGGTGTACGAAGCTGATAAAAGCGGTCGCACTGCCGCTGTCCATTCGTGTTCCCCATCTCCTCCGCTCGACGCCATCTTGAAATCCCACAGAGAAAAAAATTGCTTCAGGAAAAAGAAACTTACAGGGGGCGCTCACAAAACTGTACACACAAACTCCTGTACAAAACCCAAGGGTTCAACTCTAGGCTTCATTTCTAGAGGATTGGGAATTATTAAAAATCTTTAATTCAAAATATATGGAGACAGAAGAGTGACAGTGAAGCATTGGCAGTTAAAAAAACACTTGGCATTGAATACAAAATTGTAACTGAAAAAAATTATATTGACATTAAAACGTTTGCATTGAAAATGTTTTTAATGTTGGAAATTGCAATCTTCACAATTATGTATTAATATTTTTAATGCCAATTTTTTATTGCAGGAACAATACTATAATTTTCCATCAATGTCATTTTTTTCAGTATCAACACACACACACACGCATTTATTTATTTATTTATTTATTTATTTATTTATTTAATTTTTCAGTTTCATTTCAAGCCATGGCTTTGGGGAAGAAGTAACGAGTGAGTTCACAACTGGATTCAATTGGCCTGAATATTGTATAATAGAAATAAAAGGGGTCATCTTCTTTCTATTAATGTCACAAATCCTGATAAACTATATTTTTACCTTGACAGTCTTTTTTCATTGCACTTGGGCCCATAGTGGACATTTTCTAATTTAGTACAAAAGTTCCCCTAATGTAAATTTTGCCCCTTTTTTCTAATAGTGTATTGTATTACTGTTATTGTAATTAACCGACCACAAGAAAAAAAGAGAATATTATTTATATATTATTACATTTATATTATTACAATCAGTATCCTTTCTGTGTACATGATTTTAGGAGTAGGTCTGTGAACAAATTGCTTTCATGGTAGCAAAGCTAACATGAAGTTAGTTAAATAAATTCAAATCCTTCATCCTTGTGAACATATTTATTATATATATTTATTTAATTTCCATCAGGCAGGTAACATAAATAATACACAATTAATACATAATAAAATACAAGCACATAAAAGACAAAACAATAAAAGACAGGTTAAAGGTTAAATGTAGTCACAGATTTAATTTGATTGTATCCATTGTTTCAGTTGTCTTTTAAAAGTTTCATAAGTTGAGTAGTCTCTTCTTGGAAGTAGAGGGCTATTCTAATAATTACTTCCTTTTACCGAGAGCACAGTCAAAAGTAGTACATTTGTTTGGCTCCTCGGGTCGTAGTCCAGGTGCCAAATTACTTCAAAGTAGGTGGGATTTAATTTCAGGCTTTCAGTATAAAACCCCTAAACCACAGGGGGCAGCACTCTCCGGTGTCATGGCAACAGGAAGTGCGAGCAACTTCCGGCTTCGTCCTTCTCAGGAGCAAGCCGAAGTTGTTGCTGCAATGGCAAAGCTAATTTTGCTCTTTCTAAAATTTTTTGTTCTCTGCAGCATCGTCTTTGCTGTGTTTGAGGACCAAGTTGGTAAATTTGACTGGTAAGAGAAATCTAGCAAAATGAACGTTCTTAATCTTGTATTAAATTAATGTTTCATTGAAAGGCAGTCTTAATGCTAACACCTTTCATAGCAGCTAGCATCGATCCGGTTCATTTAGGGTGGATATTGTTTCATCAAATAGAATAATAATCTCGTATTTTAAAAAAATCGATTATACTCGGGTGATTTATACTTTTGGTAACATTTTGACATTTTTTAACCATGGCCGATTATTAAAATACAAAAAAAGGAGAAGCATCGTGTAAATAATTTTAATTCACCAATTAATCAACCAACATTTTGACTTTTAATATATCTTTGGGTTATGTGTGTTATTCCAAAGTCATATTTCTCTGCCTAATTCGGGATTGCAAATGGCAACAGTCTTTCTTTGTCCTGCAAGTCTTTCAGAGATAGATAAGCAGGGCCTAAATGGTTTAAAGCCTTCTCACAAGTTCCTTTCTCTACCTTTTTTTTACAGGAGGCAGCAGTATGTAGGAAATGTTCGCTTTGCCTATTTTGACAACAATATACAGTCTTCCAAAAAGGTGCTTGTAGCAACTGAGAAGAATGTATTTGCAGCACTTAATACAAGAACAGGAGAGCTGTGTGAGTATTTATTTTCCTTCCTTGCTTGTTATAAGTGTAAGATGTAATATTACTCTTTGACCTCTGGTATAATTCATTAAAACCCTTTCAACCTTTTAGTCTGGCGTCATGTGGACAAGACTGGGCCAGAAGGAAACATAGATGCTCTTCTATTACAAGGACAAGGTACCGTCTCTATATTTTAAGCATTTAGTTAATTTTGTAAATGGCACCGTAATCTTAATTGTATGCTCTATAGATGCTGTTTCTGTGGTCGGTAATGGCCGCTTGCTTCGTTCTTGGGACGTTAATGTTGGGGGTTTGAACTGGGAGATTGTGCTTGACTCTGGAAGGTGAGCAATATTTTTCATTCACTATTTCAGTATTTTATTTGCTTAGGTTTTGGTTAAAATTCTTTGTTTTGTCATGTTTAGCTTCCAGTCTGCCTCATTAGTGGGACAGCAAGAGCACGTGAAATATGTAGCTGTTTTAAAGAAAGGTGCCATCTCCCTTCATTATCTTTCCAATGGACATCAAAAATGGATTGAAAATCTCCCAGAAAGGTATGTAGTTGGGGTTTTTTTTAAGTTGTTGGTATTAAGATCACACAAACTGATACAAAAACCATTATCCAGCTAAACTGAAGTGAATTTTATTATGTTTCTTATACTGTTTTCTTTCACAGTGATACAGTGGATTACCAGGCGGTGTACTCTGATGGAAACGGTGAAGTGTTTGCTCTGGGGCTCGTCACTGGTTCCCATATTGCAGTGGTTGTTTACAGTGTGGACGATGGAGAGATATTAAAACAGGTATAACATAATGCATTTGTGGTTCATCTAAAGTTTTGGTTACCTTTTTTACTCAAATACTGCAATTAGTATCTTTTTTATATATTTACTTAATATACATTACTTAATACTTACTTGCTGTGCTGTTGTGAAAAGATGATGTACTGAACCAGGCAACAGTGATGAGGCAGTGTCCATTTTGTTTTATGTCACTTGATTATTTTTTACATCCTATTACCTCGCTCTAATGCACAACTGTGTCAACAGAGGCATACTTTATTCCTCTATCAATTAGCTACAGCTCTGTGATAATACTAATTTGAACATGAGGAGTGAGTAATACCATTCAGCCCATTCAGATTATGAAGGCCTCTACTGATCAGATTATAATATTTAAATACTTAAGCTGCGGTGTAGGTGAATCAGGTTTTACATGATCATTTGTTCTGTTCAGTTCTCAGTAGAAGCTCCTTGGCTGTCCAACATCCAGACCAGCTGCTCGATGATCGGGAAGGGCATGTTGACGTGTGTGGACTCTGCCACTTTGTCTCTGTTCATGCTGGATTTACACTCGCACTCAGAGATGACTCAGACCTCTCTGCAGGTTTGATTACACATTTTCTACTTTATTAACGCACTTATTTAATTTGTGTACTTGCTGTGAGAGAAACGTTATATTTTGTGTTCTTTTTCCAGTCAATTGGGCTTGAAGTGTCCCCTGGCTTTAACCCAGTGCTGGTGTCCACTCAGCCTCACGCAGCTCGTCCTCCTCTGTCAGAGTTCTTCCTGCAGCTCGGGCCTGAACAATACGTGCTTCTGCAGCTCAACAACGGGCAGATCGTTACGCTCAGGGACTTCAAACCTGTACGTACCACATTTGTATTTATATTTACATTGCTCTCACTAAGTTTGGACAGTCACAACTTCATTATGTCTTGTTCTCAAGGTTTTTAACCAGCATATTTTGCATTAAATTTGCTTTTCCAGGCCATGCTGGTTTCATTTGCAACCACAGGAGAGAAGACTGTTGCTGCCGTTATGTCGCCCAAGAACAAAACTGTGAGTAGAGAGTGTGAAGTCTTAACTATTGACTTTTGTTATTTTTTAATTGGGGTCTTTGACAACTTTATTGAACACACAACCAACAAGCTAATTGATTTGCCACATGGCTCTCTAGTATATTTGACTTACCTCTAACAGCTCACCCTTTTATTCAGACCAGTCATGTTTATTAAAGCCACCTGATGAAATGTAACATCCCTATTTTAATGAATATGGTTGAAAAAGGTATATGTAAATTGAATCAAGAACACAATCACCCTGAAAGCCTCTAGTCAGTCTATTTTTCACTAGAAAAATATAACTATACATACTATACATAAATATACATGTTGTCCTGGACTCAGTGCTATCATTGCTTGCGGCATAAAAATACCAAAACAATAACAGTCAGCAATTTAGACATTAATAATATAAATATGTATACAAAAAAGAAGAAAGGGTATATATAAACATAACCCTTGCAGTTAAGTGCCTGAAATGAATGCGAAATGCTTTAAAATGTTACCAAAATGGTCTCTTAAACAGAAGATCCAGGGTTTAATAGGCTTATAAGCAATTTGTTCCATGTTGTACCTAAGTTTCTTCAAAATACTTGTTGTATCCCCCAAGGTTTATAAGACTGCTTGAAATAGTTCAAATACATTGAAAGACACTGAATTGGTAACTTTTTTTCCAACAGGCCTGCAGTATTAACCTCTTTAGTGCAGAAACTGGGCGCAGGCTTCTTGATACAACTCTGATTTTTCCCCTGGATCCTTATGGAGGGAAACCAGAAAAGGTCAGTCTAAACACGGCTTTTAAATCATCTTAAGTCCAAGTCTTTGCAGAACTTTTCTTAAACTGTACTTTTTTGTGTGTTTGTCAGCTGTACGTGCAGGCATTTCTGAAGAAAGACGACTCTGTGGGCTACAGGGTCATGGTGCAGACAGAAGACCACCAGCTCACCTTCCTACAGCAGCCAGGTTTGAACCAAAGCTCTGTTTAATGATTTCTCAGTGAAAGACAGAGGACAGTATATCAGTGTCACTTCTTGGTGCCACCACTGCAGGGCGCTATAGACACAAATCCCACTCCTTGCATCTGAAGAACAAAATGAGCTAGAGATCCCACTTTTAACAGTTACAAGGAAAGTTTGTGAATTATATTAGACCTAAAGCGTGCTCTGTCAACAGTGTTTGCCGTAATAAAGCAGATATTTCACTTGTTTTACCAACTACTGTTCTATTTATACCACATTTGTTGGGTGCAACCTTAACTTATCAGGAGACTTGCAAGGTTTAACATTTCCTAACAATGTTGTGGTTTTCTTTAATATTTTTTATTGCTCCATAAGCCTAAGGTTTTGTAAAACACCTCAGAGTTTAAAGAGACGTCAAACTCATTTTAGTTCAGGGGTCACATACAGCCCGGTTTGCTCTGAAATGGCCTGTACCAGTCAAATTTTGTTTAGTGCAAAGAACTTCAGTTGTATTAAAATGTCAGTGCTCTCATCAATCGCAACCGAAAAAGGCTAATGTTGGCAAGTTAATGTCTTCTGGCAGGACGGGTTTGTTTGACACTCCTGGCCTAGATTAACAAAAGGCTAAAAGTAAAAAAAAAAAACTTCTACGAGGGCAAGTCCATAGGTGAGGTTAGGGTTAATAATTTCAGAAGAAAAACTCAACAATAAGCTCTTTTACTCACTTAAGTCCTCTTACTTTTGAAATAACGTTACACAGTAAGGTAAGTGTGCAGCCTCATTGACTCCCATCAATTTCTGAGAGATTGTGAAACCCACTAAAATGTGTTGAGAGGGACTTTATTTAATAGAATTGTAAATAGATGATTGTAAATAAGGAATGAAAATGAGTGTAAATGGATGTCAGTGTCTATCTTTAAGTGCTAGCCCTGTAATTAAATGGTAATATGTAGAAAATGAACGAAGGAATATATACCAAGAATATAAACAAATAGAAATGTTAATGCATCAAATGTGGAGATGGGAGGTTTGTACCTGATAATAACTATATACTTATTGCTCATTGTTTCCAACGTTATCGTGACCTTTCCATAAGCATAAGGCACATAATGTACTCATAGTTTCCGGGATGACCACAAACCGGGTGTGGCAGATGGGCTGTAGAATGTAATGTAAGAGTGTTGTTTTCCAGGGCGCGTGGTGTGGACGAGAGAAGAGGCTCTGTCCGACGTGGTGACGATGGAAATGGTGGATCTGCCGCTCACAGCCACTCAGGCCGAGCTGGAGGGAGAGTTCGGCAAAAAGGCTGGTAAATGTCACAACAAATCCAGATTCTGAGTCACGTTTAATTTAGCGTAATTTCCCTTTACATAAGAATCAAAATGGTCTTTCTCACATACAACAGAGCTTCAAGCATGAAAATAACAGAAGAAATCAAATCTTGTCTTGTCAAAGTCACCTCAAAAAACATTGTATAGACAGTCTAAACTCATATACTTTGCTGTTGCATGTTTTTTCTTGTCTGATACCACTGTTCTCACTAACCGCACAGATGTCCACTCTTCCCTGTCACTTTCATAGCATTTAACAACAATTTGAAAAGCTTATGTAGTAGTTAATGCCTACAAATCATCAGTGTTGTCATGAATTAAAAGTGTCACTGAGTGTTTTTACATGCACTTGAGAGACCCGACTTTTCCTGGTAAATTGGAGATAGTCAAATCTTCGGGTTGTTATAACAGTTCAATAATGTTGTACAATAAAATATATCCAGGTAAAATTATTTCAAATACTGGTTTTGTATCTCCAGCTCATTTTACATGAATGGTTTCCCAATGCCTTGAAACCGGTTATCGTCCCAAGCCTAAAAACGCATATCCCAAGTATCCCTTGTCATCATTTTGGAGAAAAAGTTCCACAGCCTTGACTCGTTCAATGTGCCCTAAAGAAAAAAAGGATTTAGTTTATTGCTTTAAAATAAAACAAATGACAAAAAATTAAAGCAGATTACATTTATAAGAATTACTTGTAAATGCAACTCATGGAAATAAAGATGTACACACAAAATAAATAGATTAAATGACTTAAGTAAAAAGAGTTTATCGCAGCTGTTTAGAGTCTTGTCTCTAAACAAATCCAAACCCCATCCTGTACTGTGGCAAAGTTCAGGACATTGTTGAAAATGTGGTAAATAAGCCATGTCTGTCTGTTACTGTAACATTCAACAGCTTCCTTTCAATGAATCCGGGATATTATTGTTTGTACCGCGATGATAAAGTGCCTGTAAACACACTCATTGAGACGGGTTAAAGCTTAATGCTGCTTAAAATACTAACATCTGTTGACTTTGTTATTGCTGCTTGTTGCTTCACTTGCTTTTGTTTTGTGCTTTTTTTACCGCTTCACTTGGACACAGCCATTCAAGGTAACAGCTCTCTATTTCCCAAACTTTTTTTTTACATCTTAGCCCGACACTTTGACAGAGATTGTGCTTCTTATTTATGACCGTATCTCACTTTGTCTGTGCTTCTTCCAGACGGGCTGATGTCCATGGTTCTCAAGAGGCTCTCCTCGCAGCTCATCTTGCTCCAGGCCTGGGTCTCACACCTCTGGAAGCTCTTCTACGACGCACGAAAACCCCGCAGCCAAGTCAAAAATGAAGTGACCATTGAAAACCTGTCACGGGACGAGTTCAACCTCCAGAAAATGATGGTGATGGTGACTGCGTCTGGAAAGGTACTTGACTGCTTCGCTCACATTTAAAGCTGCTGTATGTCTGTTTTTGTTTAGTTAATTCTGTTTTTTTTCCCTCTACAGTTGTTTGGGATTGACAGCAAAACAGGTACTATTGTTTGGAGACATTACCTGGAGAATATCCCGTCGAATTCAGCATTTAAACTCATGGTGCAGCGGACAACAGCACACTTCCCTCATCCTCCTCAGTGCACTCTGCTCATCAAAGACAAGGTAACATGTTTCATAGATGGTTCATGAATATTATAAACCAAAGAGTGAGTATTTTTAATCTGAAGCATTGTTTGATTAAGCGTTTTTCTCCCAACAGGACACAGGCCTGGCCTTTCTCCATGTTTTTAACCCGATCTATGGAAAGAAGAGCCACGTTACTCCTCCGATTCTGCCTCAGCCCATTCTTCAGTCCATGATGCTGCCTCTCATGGACCAGGACTACGCTAAAGTCTTGCTGCTCGTCGATGATCAGTACAAAGTCAGCAGCAACTCTTTCCACTCTTGACACATCAACAACAGTCTTGTATTATAGATGCACAGTAATCATGTCTCTAATGTCCCTTTATATTTTTAGGTGACTACATTTCCTTCAACAAAGAATGTCCTACAACAGCTTCAGGAAATGGCCTCCTCCATTTTCTTTTATCTCGTTGATGCAAGTCAGGGAAGACTTTGTGGCTACAGGCTGCTAAAGGCAAGTGAACTTACTCTGCTTTATTCACACACACAATACGTGTCAGAAAAAAGTAGTTGTTTTTAGTAGTAGTATTGTTTCAGACACATTTTAATAACAAAGAAAAATGCCAACATTCTAACGGATCATATTTGAGCAGAGACACATTAACAGAAAAAGAGTTTGGCTTTAAACTAAACATTGTTGTGTGGATTCTGTTTTGACTTTAATGACAACCAGATAATTACAAATGACATATTGTTTTTTTAGGACCTGTCGACTGAGCTGATCTGGGAGGTCGTGATCCCGACAGAAGTACAAAGGATTGTCTCAGTGAAAGGAAAGAGAGCGAATGAACACGTCCACTCTCAGGGCAGAGTCATGGGAGACCGCAGTGTGCTCTATAAGGTAATGTACACAACTCAGTCCAGCTCTTGTGAAGCTAGATCAGTGTTATTACTTCCTCTAATTCAGTCTGTGAGTGTCCTTTATGTAGAGAAGGGAATGAGACAACAGAAATGTGATGACCTTTTAGAGCAAGGGCCACACTAGGTTTTAAAATGTGACAGTAAACTATAAACTAATATAAATTACGTCTAAAAGGCTGTAAATCGTCTGCTAACCTCTGAGCAGTAGCTGTCATTTCTTGCACTGACTGGTTATTATAATGTTTGGTGGAAAAGTGGGGGCTGACATATGTATTCTTTGAAAATCACACCAGTTTATTAGTAAAAAAGCAATATGACTTCTGAAAGTACTTCACTGAGTCAAAAACATTACAAGGACAAGTGTAAAATCATAAAAATATCATAAAATGTACTATTAATAAGCTTTTTACTTTATTACTGTCTCCTTTTTGTAAATTTTCCTTGTGACTCCTGTCCTTTTAACCCTATATAACTCTCTATTTTTGTAATTTCTCTTCTGTCAGTACCTGAACCCGAATCTCCTGGCGTTGGTGACGGAGAGCACAGACCTGCATCAGGAGCGCAGTTTCGTGGGGATCATCCTCATCGACGGAGTCACCGGGCGGATCATCCATGAAGCTGTTCAGAGAAAAGCCAAAGGGCCGGTTCACATCGTACACTCTGAAAACTGGGTGGTGGTGAGTAGTGTTCATTCACTGACGTAGACTAAATAACTGGACTAATAAACCCTGATTCATTTATATAAACATGTCACAGGCCATTGAAGCTGAAAAGGTTGGTGTGTACGTTTGTAAAGGCAGGAATGAGAGACATATTTAGAAGGAAAAAAAATCTGGGAAGAGCAAAACGTGACAGTAACAAAATTAGCTGTGGTCATGTTGTAATAATAATAAATAATGGCTGGACAAATACTGCCAACCTCAAACAGCATTAGTCAAACACAATATAGAGTCTTAAGATACAGCTGAGCAACGTCAGAGCACTGGGTCTTTTATTTAAGATTCCCTTCTGTAAATGCTTTAGGGACTTTATCTGTGAGTTTTGACCCTCTAAAGCTGCTGTAGTTGTAGTTTTGACCCTCTAAAGCTGCTGTAGTTGTAGTTTTGACCCTCTAAAGCTGCTGTAGGTTGAGTTTTGACCCTCTAAAACTGCTGTAGGTTGAGTTTTGACCCTCCAAAGCTGCTCGAGTTTGAGTTTTGACCCTCTAAAACTGCTCTAGTTTGAGTTTTGACCCTCTAAAGCTGCTGTAGTTTGAGTTTTGACCCTCTAAAGCTGCTGTAGTTTGAGTTTTGACCCTCTAAAGCTGTTGTAGTTTGAGTTTTGACCCTCTAAAGCTGCTGTAGTTTGAGTTTTGACCCTCTAAAGCTGCTGTAGTTTGAGTTTTGACCCTCTAAAGCTGCTGTAGTTTGAGTTTTGACCCTCTAAAGCTGCTGTAGTTTGTAAAGTTTAAACTAAAGCAGAAGGAAATAGGCAATATAATAACAGCTGACTTTTCCTTTTGAAACACAGGAATAAACAAGTTTGGATAAAACTGGGTCAAGAAAAGTTCAGGAAAACTATAGAAACCCTGATAGTAGTACATTATTTACATTTTTTCTGTTTTGTTCTACTACAGTACGAATACTGGAGCACCAAGTCTCGCAGGAACGAGTTCTCTGTGATCGAGCTGTTCGAGGGGATGGAGCTCTACAACAGCACGGTCTTCAGTTCTCTGGACCGGCCCCACGTTCCTCAGGTGCTGCAGCAGTCCTACATCTTCCCCTCGTCCATCTCAGCCATGGAGGCCACTCTGACGGAGAAGGGTATCACCAGCCGCCATCTGCTCAGTGAGTTATGCTAACGGCCCCGAAATGTCATTATCCTCCTGCAGCACATGCACATAGCAGCTGTCTCAGAGACTTTCTGTGACAAGAACAGTCCACTCTGTCCGTGTAAATCACATTTCCTCCATTTGCAACGTGACTCTACAGATTTAGGCCAAGTTCACATGTAACAAGCATTTTTTTCTGAGTTTGTTCAAATGGGATGCATATTTTAAATGCCCCCTGATTTGTTTCTTTCCTGTTGCTTATATTAGCTCCAAAACCTCAGGAGTCCACTGATGAATACATAAAGAATAAGATTAGTGTTAAATACAGCAAGTTTCTCACATGAATTAATACAACTACTGTGTCTGGATTGTTGCTTTAGTGATTTGTTAAAGGAAAACAGTAGCAACTCACTTGGATAATATCTACTACTGCTTTTTAGTTTATTCTTTTATGTGTGAAATCTGCTTTAGTTTTATCACTCCATGTTAAATCTCTTTCTTTTTGCTTTGCTTTTTCAGTCGGTTTGCCTTCAGGAGGGATTTTGTCATTACCCAAGATGTTCCTCGACCCTCGGAGACCTGAAATAATCTCTGAACATACTCGGTACGTTCTTTATTATGACTATATTGACAGTTCGTGCATATACTCGTTTTGACCCGTGACATTTTCCAGTGAGGAGAACCTGATCCCGTACGCTCCTGAGCTGCCGATACGAACAGAGTGGTACATAAACTATAATCAGTCTGTGTCGAGAGTCAAAGGGATCTATACTGCCCCCTCAGGACTGGAGTCTACATGTCTGGTGAGTCTACAGATGCAACAGAATTATTACTATTAAGTACTTTTGTAATAGACACCAAACTACAACACATGCCAAACATACATCAACAAAATAATAATGCTCATAATCTTTATTAATATAGCACCTGTAAGCAAGGTTTACAAAGTGCTTCATGATAATAGGGGAAAAATAAAACAAAAAAACCTGTGGAAGCAATAAGACAATCCTGATGAAAAATAAATAAATGAAGTGAAATGAAGTGAAATGTAAAATTGAAATTCACTGCAGTTTAAAAACTTAAGGTGACATAACCTGACAAAATTACATCAGGAGAGTGAGTAGAGTAGATTAAAGACACTTAAAGTATTGAAAACATAAAAAGGCCAGTCTCTAAAATGAGATTTTAAAGATAATACTGATTCTGCCAAGCCTTATGTCCTCAGAAAGGCTTTAAATGAGTGATATTTAAGTCCATCTGTTCATGAATAAACATATTTTTCTATTCAAACTAAAATATATAGAGGCCAGGAAGTAGTTTAGCTTCTTTACCTCCATCTTAAGTGTTTCAAATTTAATGGGCATGAATGGGCATAGTACTCACTGGTTGATTTTAATATTAAACGCTACTTTTTCCTTTTTCAGGTGGTTGCGTTCGGTCTGGACATCTACCAGACTCGTGTTTATCCATCGAAACAGTTCGACGTGCTCAAAGACGACTACGACTACATGCTCATCAGCAGCGTGCTCCTGGCCTTGTTCTTCGCCACAATGATCAGCAAACGTCTCGCCGAAGTCAAACTGCTCAACCGGGCCTGGCGCTAATTAGAAACTCTTCACATCTCTGATCGAGTCCCCCCGAGGCTGCTCTGAAGACCTCAGCCCCGAGAGAGACGAGGCGACTGAGGACGTGCCTGAAGAAAAAACACAGGTTCACAAAAGCCCATAGGAACTGCAGGGTGAGGGTAAAAAGAGGGATTATGTTGAGTTTTTGTGTGTTTTTTAACTTATTACTTTTGGAAATATGAGAAATGATATTGTGCCATTTCATTTTGATTAAAACGTCTAACAGAACTAATTACAGAGAGATGGATTTATTCAGTTTTGAGATGCTTAGGAGATAGATTTTTTTTTTTTAATAAATTACGTCACATTTCTGTTTAAATAGAGAATGGATGAAGGAAATTCGAAATGAGAGACACAAAAATGATGTTTGGTTCAATAGTTGCTGGATGTGGTACCTATTGCCATCAGGTTTATGGCAAATGAACTGTGAATATGAACTCTGTGAGCCTGCTGCTGAAGAAATGGAAATTAGAGCTTTTTATTGTGTCATACTTTTGTATAATTTCCCTCAAATGCTGGTGAAAATGTGGAAAATAGTCCATGTTAATGTACAGCCTTCATCCTGCAGCTCACACCAAGTTGATGATTGTTTAAGCTCCATTAAAATCTGTCTCTGATTTGAGTGTTTTGTTTTTTTTTAACAGATTCCAAGAAATATGAACACATTTCAGATAAGAATGAAAATATCAGCTCAACAAAGTAAAACACAAGAGCTGAGACATTAGCAGATTTCTTCTTGAACACACAATCATCTGTTTAAAATCCTTGCAAATTTGTACTTTTTAATGCTGTTTTTACAATTTACAAAGCTCCACTTCCTGATTTTCTTTTCTTGTCCCTGTCTCAGACTCCACTCTCCTCCAAAAGCAGCCTAGGGACCTCTCCTGCTTCTCTTTTATTAAAAAATAAAACCAAAATACTAATCCATTTGACCAAACTGAAGTTTAGAGTTTAGCGTTAGCTTAGCTGTGACTTCAGCGTCAGGACGACAATTATCTCCTCCTCGTTAAACATTACGTGATTGAATTGACAGTATTTATCTGTGTTTTACGTTGTCTCCCTTTTCTCTGTTGATGCTTTTCTTTTTTCAGCTGTTTCTTTGTTAAAAGACATATTCAGCTGAAAATACACTTTATCTGCAGCTATTAAACTTCCTGGAACGTCATGTGACAAGTGTCGACCAATGGGAGCTCTCCTTTTTGGATCATGTGATTGTCCAAGGTTTTCTGTTCCTGAATAGAGGTTCTCATCTATTACAATCCCTTAGAATAAACAGTAGATGGATCATAAAGACTGTTTTTACACAAATTATTGATTTTACAATAAACTATTTGGGTTTACACTATTTTCCCAACTAGAAGAAACAAATATCAGCTAAAACAAATAACTTAAAACCCATGATTTCCCAAACCATGTGTTTTTGGGCATAATACCATCTCTAAAGTGAGAAGGGTACAATAATTTTAAACATGTGGGCCTATGCATTTGTATCAATGTTTTCTGCCACAGTTGCACATCATTTTTTGTGAGGTAATGCAAATATAAATATTAAAAACACATTAAAAAGGTGTTTGAAGCCTGTAGTAGTGTATACAACCCTCTGTATTCATGAGAGACAAATGGTTTAATTATTGAATAAGTTACTTTATTTCTATAAATAGATTAAACACAAATGTTACACAAAGCAGCCTTTAGGACAATTCCCATCAACACACTGTACACTGAAGGTTGTAAACGCTGTCGAACACTGTCAATGTAACATGTTTCCCTCGTCTGCACAGAAAGGACGGATCAATGTGTTCTTTATATAAACTGGGGTCAGCTCTGTTTTTACTTTATCAAATTAATGCCTGTGTCAACAATAAAGAAGAATTACTCATTTGTTACGGTCAACTCCATTTGTGTTAAAATGTGAGTTAAAAGGTTGTTTCCATATAAATAATACCATTTAATGAAGAGGACTCTGTTTATATATAATCTAATCATAAAGTAAAAACATGGATAAAAGAGATAATACTAGAACTAATGATAAAACAGGAATAAGTCGAGTTGATTTTGACAAAATACTGAGACATATTTAATCATTGAGTGGTTATAAAATCACTTTGTTTCTTTAAAATAAGTTTGATAAACATCTGCAGTGATTAAATCTATAAATATATTTGAATTACAGTATGATTCAAGCAGCAGCGTCACCGAAGACACTCAGGATCGACTCGTCTGCACAAGCCCAGCTCGTGCTCCGTTCATCATAAACTCATCTGAAGAAGCACAGGTTCAGTCCTGGCTGGTTTTAGTAAAAATCAAAGGAGACTTAACAATAGAAATCAGAGTACTGTCAGCCTAGAGTCGCTTTAGGAGGTAAATGTTTCTCCGACTTTGATTAAAAATACTGGAATGTTAGTTTTCCTGGTTTACAGTGAAATACTGACAGGTCAAGTGTTCAGTTTAAGGGATTTTATGCAGTATTTGTAACATTTAATTCACCCCTTTTCTTCTGTCTTCAATTATTTTCTGTTTGGCAACTGTCTCTCTATCAAATAAAAAAAAAAAATCCACAAATTTATGTTAAAAAAGCATCAGATGGCAGTGTCGTGTTAGAATATCCTCAAATCGTCAAGCAGCAGAACTCTGAAATACGACTGAACTATAGCATTTACTTTTTCTTTTTTGCTCCAAAGACTTGTGTTTTCTTTTTACTCAAATCACCACAATCGAGGAGAGACAGAAATGAAGATAGGAGCATGAATGTATAATAAAACTTGTATGAGGCACCGCCCCCTTTCTGCAATAATTTGATTAGTGGCCACTGGAGGTATTGCAGCGAGAAAATCCCATGTGGCCCATAAAGGATTTTCCCTACAGACCACAATATAAAAACAAATGGCTGGTTTTCAGAGACAGGACACCTACAACTACCAAAAAGGACAGCTTTTCTAGCGTTTACTTCCTATTTAATTACATATAATACATATATTATTTTTGACGTCACTGCTCTATCCCATCTTTGTTCCCATTGGTCGGAAAGGATCACGTGGAATACAAGGTGCAAGTGCCGGCGACGTCTATTGAAAACCTAATCTTTAACGATCCTTTTCTAAAAATACAGCCATGCTTAGGAGCTGTTCCTACAGGTGCCCAGAGTGGACAAAATGAGCCCTGCTGGAAAAGAAGCACATTCATTTTTGGCTTTTTGGTTTTTAAATGTTTAAAGTGAACTTTCAGGTCAAATTTCATACTATATTTTTGCCACTAGATGCTTCCTAAAACTACACACTGCACCTTTAATGTAAAAATACTGCATATAATCCCTTTAAACTCCAAATCAGCACAATATCATCTTACAATAAATCAATGTATCAGACCCTTTCTCCCAAAACATGTGCCGTCTTCTCTTTGTAATGTAATGGACCTCCTTCATAAAAACCATCCCTTTAAAGTCCGTTTTGTTTTATCGTTTTTGCCAGAAGCCCCCGATTGACTTCCTGGTGGGTTCGCTCTGGAGTCTGTCCCGTCTGTTGGTGCTGGCGGGTCGTCCCGGAGGCAGCAGGATGTAGTGCGTGGTGCTGGCCTGCCTGCCGTCCTTTAAAATGGGGACGATGCAGGGCGAAGACTGAGCAGCAGGGGGCAGCCTCTCACTGTGGTGTCTCTGTAACGATTTACTGACGTATTTCGGGTTCGCGGCGAAGCTCTGCGTGGCCGGCATCACACCGTTGATGTAAATGGGAAGGCTTTTGGGGCTCGGCGTTCGGGGCGGACAGGGAGGGACTAAAGGGACTCTGGGAGGGATTTTTGGAGGTTTATCTTCGTCGTTGGGCTTTAAATTTGTTAGATTTTTAGGTTTTATAGGTATGCGAGGAGGGATTTCTGGTTTGTCAGAAGGAATGGGAGGAACTGAGCATGAAAAACGCATTCGAGGCGAGAGATTTTGGTCCTGTTTGCTCCAAAAAGCATCCCTACATTCCCAGTTATCGCCCCTGAAATTGCTGTTCCTCGCTGCAGCTCTGTCCTCGCTTCCCGGCCAAGAGAAAGCCAAAGACCCAGCGTCTCCATCCCGCAGAGATCCGTCCTGATAGGCGTAGTTTATTTGACCGTTGGCTCGACCTTTGCATAAGACTTTAGGGAAGGATTTGGGGAGTAAGCAGCGCCGGTCGCTGGTGAAGAACTCCACTTCGTTGTCGGCCGCTTCGTCCGACATGAGCTCCTCGGAGTCGGGCGGAGGTGGGAGGGGTTTGGCCTCTCGCTGGTGTCCCCCGAACGCAGAGGGTCGCTGGGCTGAAGGAACCACCTGGTCTCCCTCCTGAGGCCGCAGCAGGAGGCTTTCAGAGCTGAGGTAAGAGTCGGAGAAGAAGGGCGTCTGGGAGAGGGACGCTGTGAACGAGAGAAGAAATGATCAACTCATAAGTCTGCTTTTAAAAGGTTTCATTTTTGATCTGAGCAACAAATCAAAAGTAGAAAAAATAGTTTATTGTATCATATATCATTAATCATTTTCATTTTTTGAGTCTCAATTGAAAACCACTGAATAAATGATAAATAATAACACTTTAATCTAAGTTACGACTTACATTGTTCATCTTTGCAAAGTCAGTCTTTTTATTCAGGAATAAAATCACCCAGACAGACTTTTCTCCTAAAAACTTTTGAGGGGTAACCAACTATTCAACTTTACATAAATAATTTTCTATTCAGTAAAAATAAATAACAGTCTCAGAGAAAGAGGCCGTCAGAGAAAAAAAGCCCATTATAGGTAAACATTACAAATTGTTCAAGGAAATTTTGTGGAAATATCTGTGTTGGAAAAGAGTCCCAAACACATTTTACATTTTCCTAAAGAAATCAGACGGCGGTGTCCCCAGATTGTCAATCATCAGCCAAAACCTGAATTACATTTACTCTGAAAATACTGTCGAATTTCTGCTTCAAAATAACATAAAAAGACATTTAAATCTCACAAAGCTCTTCCTCTCCTGCTTCTCCAGCTTCCCAAAGTGAACCAAACACTGCTTGTTGAACTGAAGTTTTATGTGTGATTACTGTTTTTGTACACAGTCCCTGACAAATAAATAACACAAACTATTTGGAGGCTGCGAGTGTGAGCAGAAACTAATCTCAATAGAAAACACGTTGTAGTAATAATAAACTCATGGAGCAGAGAGAGAGAGCGCAGGAGGGACAAATACCAGAGGAAGTGGGCGGCTCGCTTTCACTGAACACATTTTGTTTTCCCTGAAGGTATCTGAGAGGAAACAGGAGTGAAAACATGTCGAACACCGCGGCTTAACCTATCGCCCTGTTCGTCAAACATCAGCCACAACAGACAGATTAACACAGCGCTCGGCTTTATCTGCGACGCTGCTGCTTCCCATAACCTTCTGTGGAAACATCCGACAAACACAGCTGTGATCAGGACAGGATTCATTCAAACAACAAGAAACTGAGGATTAATGTGATTAAACTTAACACTAAATTATTCACCTTATTCACAGCTTTATGCAGTGCTCTATGTCTTCTAGATCTTTTATTGTGTGGCTCTTGTTTTACCGTTTGCTTTGACCTTTTATTTTGTAATTTAGTTGTTTTCATTCACCTGAAGCAGACAAGGTTCGGGGGGCAATCGTGATACAAGGTGAGAGTTAATGTGCCCCCTATGTATCATTTATAGTCATTGGCAGCTTTATACAAAACGGTTCAAATCCAACTAAAACCTGTTAAAATACATCTAAAGTCTGTTAAAATCAATTTAAAACCTGTTAAAATCTCATTAAACCTGTTCAAATCCAACTAAAAACTGTTAAAATCCATCTAAAAACTGTTCAAATGTGACTAAAACTGGTTCAAATCCAACTAAAACCTGTTCAAATCCAACTAAAAACTGTTCAAATCCAACTAAAACCTGTTCAAGTCCTTTTAAAACCTGTTAACAATCCATCTAAAGCCTGTTAAAATCAATTTAAAACCTGTTCAAATCTCATTAAACCTGTTCAAATCCATCTAAAACCTGTTCAAATCCAACTAAAACCTGTTTAAATCAAATTACAACCTGTTCAGGTCCTTTTAAAACTGTTAAAATCCATCTAAAGCCTGTTAAAATCAATTTAAAACCTGTTCAAATCCAACTAAAAACAGTTCAAATCCAACTTAAAACTGTTCAAATCCAATTTAAAACTGATCAAATGTGACTAAAACCTATTCAAATCCAACAAAAACTGTTCAAATCCAACTAAAAACTGTTCAAATCCAACTAAAAACTGTTCAAATCCAACTTAAACCTTTTCAAATCCATTTAAAACCTGTACTTGTGGAATAATAACAAAATCAGAAGAGACTGTCGACCTTTGGAAATTTTCTTTTCATCGTATGTGCCTCTTTTTGATAAATGTAACTGAATAGGTTTTTGTGGCAGGTGCTTCATGTATTGACTGTAGAAGTGAAAGAGAAAAGTGTATATTATAAACCTCGCACGACTTCAAAACTGATTCTTACTTTGAAAATGCATCAGATTTAATATTTAGGACAAAAAAGCTTGTCATTTTAAATAGTCTGCTCAGTTTTAAAACACACCAGCTCTATTTCTTATTCACCAGAGTGTTACATCATAAAACTTTCTTGTCTTTTCTTGTATTCCTTGCCATTTTTACAACTTTTTTTTTATTTCTATCCTTCTCTAACATTTATAACAGCTAAAATTTGATCTTAAATAAAACTGGCCTGATGTAAATTTACCATTTCCGTATCACTGCTTATAGTAATTAAAAGGTAAATACATCTTTAGCCACAATAATATAAACGCTGTGTGTAAAATACTGCCACTCACAGAAGTCTTTGGCCGAGTGCTGCAGCTGGACACCCCTCAGACTGTGGTCCATGTCGAGGCCGAAGCAAAGTCTGGAGAAAAACAAACGAGGGTCGACAAATCAATACTGAGCTGTGTTGTTCTGCGTCAATGATTTGTGCACATGACCCTCTGTGGTAACCATTACATGTTCAAAAACACCTCAAACATCTGCTTTAACAGAACATACATGTGTGAGTCCTGCTGCTGCTCGAGTTACGTAACTATGACGAAGAAACGGACGGACTGTGATCCCAAATCCAGGTTTAGGGTCGGTTTACAAGCAGACATTACTTTAAATTCAGGTGTTTTTCTAAAGTCTTATAAGAATAAACGATTAAAGTCTACAGTGCAATATTATCCCTGGGAGCCAATCTACGCAAAAGTGGATAAAATTATTGAATTATGCCAAAACATGCAAATACAGCCACTTCAGATCACATTATTAAGTCTTTAGTATCTGGGAAATTTAACATTTTTCTAAATATCACTAACAGGTTTCCTCTATTTCATGTTAAAAATAACAAAATATGAATATAGTATCAAATAAAAATATTTCCCAATGCACTTTTAGAGAAGAATGATGAATAAACGATCAGACGGGACGGGACGGTTTGGTGCAGGTGTGTTTCCACTTTGCTGGGACCAGAAAAGCTACAGAAACAGTGCCACGAAAGTCTCTCGTTTTTGGAGCAGACTTGTTGTAACTTGGATGCATTGTCAGAATATTAGCTGCAAGAGAAGCTGCTGCAGTAAACATTAAACTGTCTCTGTTTATTCCCATCTTTCTGAACATTAAATTCATAGCTGCAGCAGTTTCCTCTCATTTAGGGACTTAATATTTGAGGGAAACAGGTTCTGCTTGTGTTTAATGTAGTGTCGACGGAAATTCATGAATTCATGAAGCGAGAGCCGTACGACACTGACGCTGTTAAAAAACAGAAACAACTGTTCATAATAAACAATATCTTTGTCTCCAGTTAAAAAAAAAGTACATTAAGCATCTTTTTAGTTTGAATATGACGTTTATCGCAAGAACAAGGAGGAATATTTCATTCTCTCCTTTTTGTTGACCATAGTATTTCCCGACATCTATCCCAAAGTGATATTGTGCGCTTTTAAGGGACACTTTGGACCATTTTTGGTGATGGAACATGCCAGAACTGACCACAAGGGGGGAAAAAATTAACAATTTTACAGATATACACTCCAGGAAACTTGAAACATGTAAGCATTGAAACGCTAACTGAAACAAAAAGATAAAACTACTAAAATCATAAAAGAACAGTTGAATTAGTCCAGAAGAAATACATGCAGAAGATATGTAGTAGTGTGTTGATAATAATAATATAATATTGGTTTTAATCTCTCACCTGCTCAGGTCGTGTTGTCCCCAGACGTTATTCTGACTCCCGGCCATGTTTCAGCAAAAAAACTTAATGTTGTGTTTTTAAAAAGCATCAAAAGTCGAGTGGCATCGATGTAAGACTCCATAAAAGACACGCTCCATCACCGCTTCAGGCTAAACACTGAGCATCTGGAGGAAAAGAGAATAAAAAACACTCAGTAACACTTCCATGAGTTACAGGCTGTTAAATAAAAACTACACTCCTCCGGGTTTGGTTTTGATAACGGGTCATTATTGTGAGTGAAATGCCCTTGAAACGAGTCAAAGTGAGCATCGGGAACAAAATGTATCGGAGCAAACAGCTGCGACCGAGCAAGAGGGTCAAAGGTCAGGTGGATGATGTAAAACACACTCAGGAAACACTTTCTGAACTGATGTTACCTCAAGATGGACTGAAAGAACATTAGATCAGGTTTGAGGACAGCTCTGATGCTCCAAACTCACAGGTGCTGCCTCCAAAAACAGGAATAAGAACAGCTCCAAACTCCAAAACAAAACACAATTCATGGAAAAATCATAATCACAATTATTTTGGTCATTATTGAAAATCACGATTATTTTACACGATTAAACATTGACTTTGGATGTTGGATTTATTGAACAAAACAGTGAATTCTCCTTAAAATAAATAATATATTCAAACGTATGAATAAATAGCTTAAAAAATAAACAGAAATAATAATGAAAATAAATAAATAAGATCAACAGTTTAGTTCCACAATCTCAACAAGTAACAAGTAATAAATAAAAACAAGTAATAAATATATACATTTGATTAATTGCACAGCCCTACACTTTTATTTATACAGCTCAATATCACCAAAGCTGTTTCCTCAAAGATCTTTACAACAGGCTGGATAAAATACACACATCAGGATATCATTAATTAATTATTATCATTAAAAGAAATACTTATGAGGAGCAGTAGTAGTATCTAATCCCTAATACTACCTGGTGGAAAACTACAACAAAGAATAAGCGAACAAAAAGTGAGAAAAAAGTGAGCAGAGCAGTGTTTGTATCTAAAGTAAAGAAAAAACAACTAGGAAAGCCTTTTTTTTAACCAATTAGAAGCATGTATCTCACTTTATGCTTGATTATTTTTACATGTAAAGCATAATGTGAAAAAAGATCCATGAAAAATGAGAAAACACAGCATCATAACTGGGGCAGAACAAACCAGAAGAATAGGCCTTACTCACAAGTGTTACATTTTCCGTGTTATTTTGGTAAATACATCGTAAATGTTATGTTTTCATCTTTTATTATGAACTTATCAGAGATATTTCAGCGTATATGTGTAGTTTTAACCACACAGACATTTCTCTTGTGATAATATCATCCATCAATCCGTTAATTTCCATTTATCTTAAAAAGCTTCATGAATGAGGTCCAAAAATTAATCTGTAAGAGCTGTAATAGAAACATATTTTGCTGAAAAATGTAAAACTATTTAAACCAGAGACAGGGAGATAGACCACTACAGTCACAACAAAAGCCCAGCACAGGCCTCAGACTCCTGCTGCAGCTCTGAGTGTCTCTTTGTGGCTGAGAACACTCGTCTCATGAGCGGGACGTTACACAACCTCGGGGTCAGCTCCTCGGTCTCTCTCCGACCATGAAGCCCCTGCTGTATCCGCCCAAACAACAGCAGATGATTGTGTAACATTCCTCTGAAGCTCGACGATGACAGACACCAAAGAACTGCAGCGGGACAAGAGCCGAGTGACTGATAAGTGCAATGTTTAATTATAAAAAAATAGCACCAAAGGAAAAATGACACTGGAGATAGATCTGTGAAAATAACTGTTTTTAGTATTTTAGTAATTGGATCATGTATTGTATAAAGACCAGTGACAACCATTACAGACAACTTCTCAAAAACATTTCATACACCCACTGTGTTATATCACCATCATAGAGAATACTGAAAGGATACAGAGGTTAGCAGGACCAAACCCACTCTTCTGTGTTATATTACTCATCATAAGGAGAATACTGAAAGGAATATATAATATCATGTGTATTTTAATAAAGTCTCCAACTGGATAACATTAGCTTATAGCCAGGATATTTGTGTTATTAAAGCAGCCCTGTGTAACTTTTCTCCAGCAGGGGGCGCAGATCCCTCTCTGTGCAGCCTCACAGTGAGTGGCAGCCATGTTTGTTTACAAGTAGAGACGTTTAAGATGGCAAGTTTGGAAGGAAGAACATGTCTTCTGTAACGGTAGGGTCATTTTAGGATAGTTTGGACGAAAAAAACTCTGCAAGGATCTAGTATATTGGCCTGTTTTCTTTATTATATGCGTATAAGTAAAGTTTTTGGGAGGTTTCTGTCCAGCTGAGGGGACTGTGTCAGTAAAATAGACATGAATTTACTGATCTCATGTCTAAGAACCATCAAAATAAGAGTGAGAATGTGTATTTATGGACTAAAAGTGTTACTTTAAGTCATGGCAATGCCCGAAATTTGAATTTTGAGGGAAAAAAGTCACTTGTAAATCTCCTAGATAACAGTAAAACACCTGTATAGAAACATGCAGATACTATATTATTATAACACACAAAGTTCATGAGATTATTTCCTTTCAGACCAAAAAATGTACCTCTAACATAAACCTGCTTCTTGAAACAGAGAGCTGCAGACTGTAACTTCACTTAGCTGTGACTCTATCTGAATAAACAATGTTAAAAATGACTGTGTTGCATAACGTTTCTCTGGTTTGTGGGAGGCCAGCGATGTCAAACCTGCATAATTCAACCCAAACCCACAACAAACACAAGCGACCTCAGCTCGTATCTGAATATTTCACTTTAAAACGGCCGTGCGGGGCGTCATTTCCGTCAGTGAGCCTCGGAGATGGAAGAGGCTGAACAATTACAGATTCTGCCCGCAATTACCGCATGAATGAAGCCACTCTGAGGCGTGAATGGGCCTTTGTGTGTCTCTGGAGCAGCACAGAGCGAGCCTGAACTCTCCCATGAGGTTAGGACAGAGGACACGCCACGGAGACGGGAAACACGGCCGAGGTATGAGCCCAAACTGGCAGCGCTGTAAAAGCTACAGCCAAAAGAAAACAGTTTGTTTATCTGCTGCAAAAACCTCGCTGTGCTGTCCTTGGCCAAGTGTCTTTTGGGTTTTTGTTCACAGCAAAAGGCCTTTCACAGAGTTAGGAAGGTTTACTAATGGCCCTGGCACAAAGTATGAGGTTTACTGCACAATGCAACACACATTTATCTTCACGGCAAAATCAATAAGAGAATAATCAGAGAATACTGTGTTAACTTCAATATTTGCTGCTTTTGTCTTTTGTTGATTTGTTTTTCCACTGGTCCCAGGATCTAAACATGTAAGACAATTACATACAGAGCTTACTCCGATTACACTCACAGCTCGATTAAACCCTGTCAACGAAGTATTCCCAGCCTCTGCTCAGACTAATGCTGCATTCATGTGTCCTTAGTATTTAAATTTGAGTTGGATTTGAACAGGAATCTAACTAAAACCTATTCAAATCCTACTAAAACCTGTTCAAATACAACTAAAACCTGCTCAAATGGAACTAAAACCTGCTCAAAGGGAACTAAAACCTGTTCAAATCAAATTAAACCTGTTTGAATCCAACTAAAACCTGCTCAAAGGGAACTAAAACCTGTTGGAATCCAAATAAAACTTTATTTAAAAGCAACTAAAACCTGTTCAAATCAAATTAAACCTGTTTGAATCCGACTAAAAACTGTTCAAAAGCAAAAAAAAAAAAGCTAATAAAATCTGTTTGAACCTGACTTAAACCTGTTCAACTCCAAGTAAAACCTGTTCAAGTCCAAGTAAAACCTGTTCAAGTCCAAGTAAAACCTGTTCATGTCCAATTAAAACCTTTTCAAATCCAACTAAAACCTGTTTAAATCCAACTAAACCTGTACTTGCGGGAAAGAAATACAATCAAAAGCAACTGTCCGCCCTTGGAAATCAAATGTGGCTCTCTTTGCAAAAGGTTTAGACACTCCTGACTTACATCATGTGACCATTACAGACAAAAAAATACATCCATAAGCACCTGTTGGACAGCTTCATGTCTGGGGATATAAGGTAAATGGACAATAAGTTCTGTAAACCTGGGTCTTCAAAGACAATAGGTCACCGGCCTATAACAGCTGCAGCTAAAGAAGACAGTATGTCGATGTGAAAGAAAAACGTTTGGGAATAGTTTTCAGTTTATGATGATATTACACAACTTGAGCTTTCATCAGAACCAAAATATAGGGAAGAAAACATCACTCATTGGACAAGATTTACCTGATAAAGCCCTAAAGCTGAAATGTTGTTTGTTTGAGTCTTCAATCTAAAAGTCTAAAGATGGATAGTGTGTGCAAATCTGTTTTTATCAATGCCAAATAAAAAGCATATCTATCTGCGCGGAACTAGTGACTTTGATAACGTTTTAATGAACTGAAGCTGTATCTGTTGAACCTGGAGCACTTTAAAAGAAGGGTTAGTGAAACTGGACTGATTGAAAAAAATGAAAATATAAAGTCACATAGTGTTGCTTTAAGGGTCTAATGATATAAATGGGTCCTGGTTTACAAACTTGATAGTAAACTGATGGGTTAACAGTTTTTTTTTTCCCTTCAGATGCCCATCCATGACACACAGACACATAAAACTATTGTTATTTCATTATAAACTAAATATCCAAGGTGTGTGCTACAATGGTAGGTGTTTTCTTTGCTGCACAATGAACCATGACTGGACACATTCTGACACTCAATGCTGTTCACTATATAAATATATAACTCTAGTATTTCTAGGTCTGATCATAAAATCTGTCTCATTTCTCATAATATTCAAACCATCATCCTCCTAAACTTTAAATAAAAGCTATGTTTGATGCTCTGTGCCACAAGGCTGAATGAAGGGTTTAAGTTCATTTATAGTTTTTGATAACATTCAGACAGGAAATCCGAGCTGTAAACATGAGATAACGCTATCAAATAGGATGCAGTGTTGTGGATTAAACCAGACAAGAGGAGCTCAATGAGAATGTGTCGTCTACAGCAAGAAAGAACAGTCCAGGCGGGATTTGACGCGTAATACCGAGCTAAAACCTATCATTTTTAATAATAAGGTATAGTTAGAGGCCATTTTGGCACACTATATTTATTTGGATTAGTTTATATTTAAGTTATTAAGCTAAACAAAAAGGCAAATTGTCAGAAAGTGCTATTTTAAGTGCTTTTTAGCGCCCACTTGCGGCGTAATGGAGAAGAGAAGCCAGGAGTGGACCATCACCGCCTTGACTTCACTGGGCGGATTTCAGGAAACATACACCGGGTTTAAAAGTTCATCCAGCAAAAAACAACAGCCACAAAACACCCAACAGCTTTTTTTCGTGATTTTAATTACTATTTACTGTCTTAAAACGTAGCTAAAGTCGGTTGTATCTCGGAAAAGACGCAGCAAAAGTGTGATCGGAAAAGACGTTTAGCGCGTAACGATCTGTTCAATCACTGTTTCTGCTCATCATTTTCAATATAAACAGGTCTTACCGTGAACACAGAGGCTGTAAACTCCCATTATTCCACTAAACACGTCAGATTTAAACGTCTCTCCAATGTTTCCACCGGTTCGTACAGCGTTAATCAGTCGCCTTTACGCAGTGGGTCTCCAGGTTGAACAGTGAGCCATGTGCATCATCCGCGCTCTGACAACAGCGGAGGGCGGTCGGACGCGTTTTGTCACCGTGACGTGGGTTTCCTCTTCTCCTTTTATAAACACATCCAGCTGCTCCCACGCTTTGAACACCGCCCAGTTTCTCCTTAAAGGGAAAAATACTTCCAAATGACAAAAAAAACCGAGGAAACTATGAGGAAAAGTACTGTTCACGGAGTAAGAATGTGTACTCACTTATATGGAAGTGGAAAGGGAATTTTGTAGGTTTAAGACTGCGTTTACTAGATTTTTTCCTACAATTACAACGTGAACAGTTGTGGATGACTGTAACACTTTAATGAAGGCCTGTTTTTTGTACTTAAAATAATAATTAATGAATTCTGAGGTCCAAAAGCAAAGCAAAGTTGTATATTTTTAGAGAGTCCAGTTTATAACCAAGATATTTGCTAAAGGCCACTGTTTGTCTTTGGAAAATGCCTTCAGCTCATTTGGATTTGGGGCATTTTTAGCAAAGAATTAAACACACATAACGGAAAATGGACAGATTATAGTTTTAAAAGAATATGAAAAGCAGAAAATGAGGGATAATCTGTGTAATGAGCTTGACCCAATGAAAACAAAACGCAAAAAAGCAAGACTCTGATAGTTTTTTGTGCATATATTTCATTAATTTCTTATTTTATTTGAAGATCTTTTTAATGCTACCCCATATGTTGCCAAACGTGATCCATTCAAGGTATTCACAATCATCAGAATACAAACCTTTATAAATACATAACAGAATTAGTACAGATAAATAAGATTTCTCGTCGAGGTGAAAAACTGTGAAATCCACAGATGCAGTGTGAGGGTGAAATGAGTATTTAAGATGCCCCCTCCACTGTTAAATCTTCTGTGTGACATCGTTTTGGTTTTCAGTGGAAATACAAAACAGAAAAAGATTAAACAAGCTGTAAACGTTGTGATAAAACATCGCCGTACAGTAAAGCTAACAGCAGCTCTATGTAAAGACACAGAACAACCACCGCTTTAACCAGCCTCTCCTGAAATACTGAAGAAATTTAATTAATTCTCGTGAACCATCTCTTTTGTCTCGTCACAGCCCCGATATAAACACATAGTCTCTCCGTTTTTCAGTATTTTCAGTGGCACAATATAACCCCAGTATGAGGTCTTTGATAACTACTATTAATATTAATTTTAGGAGTTCAGCTGCTGAGGTTTGAGTGCACAGACAGGTTAGAATTAAATGTTTATATACCAACTTTTCTTTGAACTTATCCCCAAAACCATTGATTTTTCGAAAAGAGATAAAAATATGACACCCTCCGTCTAGACACAGTGTAAATATACTGAGGTTTGACTCTTTTGACGTCATGATGTACATTTTGGCATAAACTGTGTCACTACTTTTCACTAATATTCAATAAAAAGCCTGATTCATTTTGATTACGTAGAAATACTGTCCATTTTGTGACATACGACCCACAAAACCGGACTAAAAACACCCCTGTTTGCTGACTCCATGGGAAGCTGCCCTTCACAAGAGGGTAAACAGTTCAGTGTGACCCGAGTGGGAGCTGGAGACTGCGTGGGTAGTTTTTGGCGTGACTGCTCCATGACTGCTGCTGGTACATAAGGGTTGACTGTGTGTTTGTGTTCACCCACACGGACACGGCGCGGGGACGACACACACGGCATTTCACCAGAAAACAACACGGAAGTGAGCGCCGCCAGATTTAACCACAGAGTCTGAAGAATCCCCGCTCTGTGGTCGACGACAAATACCAGCAGAGGATCAGAGACACCAGTATAAGGCTTATCTTTGATCCGGTTGTTCTTTTCCAGTAAATATGTGGATAAAGGAGCGCCCTATACAGCTTCTTTACATCACAAGTCCACAAAACACACATATTGCACGTGAAGTCCTTGAAATCTCTGCAATAAGCCACTGTCCTTTTAACGTCAGCTTAGTTTGTTTGTTTAAAAGCTCAGTCACTTAGAAAACATGCCATTTCTTCAATTTCCTGTTGAGCAAGAAAACGATTGGTTTGGTCATTCGAGGATAAGTGTCATTAAAGGTGTATTGTGTAAAGTGTTTTGATTGATAGTTGAACAAAAGGGTTCAAATGAGTCCGTAACACTTGTGCAATCATCTATCTTGTGAAAAAAAAGTCATTTAAAGCTATAAAATCAAGGAGAAGGAGATATTTTGGACCCAATCATTTCTCCAGCTTTCACATTTACCTTAGGCCTAAAAAAGGAAAGGGTAAAAAACAAAACACACAAGTCTTTATCATTGGCTGTATATAATCTCATATACTTTATAATATATAGGCTGTAGTCGTATTAGTACATATATGATACAAAATTAAAGAAATGTAAAACAGGACTGTCATGATTTAATCTTTAATTTGGCCAAAATTAGACATATTTTTTGATATTGCACCTCTCTCTTAGCAACTTTTACTACTTGAGATCAAACTGAAAACTCTAAAGTTAATCTGTGAATAAACCGGACACAGTCTAATGCAATAAAGCAGAGGTGTCGAACTCAAAGCGGTGAGGGGCCACGATGGTAAAGAAGATCATCATTTCAGAGGCTGAAGATGGTGACATTTGGAAGCTTTTATTAAATGTTAAATGTGAGGTTTCATCTTCATTTGAGTCTTACAAAAGTCACACAAACAATAATTTCCTCCTTTTATGGAAACTGGTTTAAGTTGTATTTCAACAGGTTTAAGTCAGATTTCAACAAGTTTTTAATTGGATTTAAACAGGTTTTAGTCAGTTTTGAACACATTTTAGTTGGATTTCAGCCAATTTTAGATGGATTTCAAAAGGTTTTGGTTGAATTTGAACAGGTTTTAGATGCATTTGGACAAGTTTTGAACAGATTTGAACAGGTTTTAGTGACTTATCTTTGTTGCAAAAATCAAATCCATCTAAAGACTCTTCAGTTTTAATGAATTAAACCTACTGCCAAAAACATCACCTTCTAAATGTTTTGAAGGGCCACATAAAACATTGCAAAGGGCCGCATTTGGGCCCCGGGCCTTGAGTTTGACATGTGTGATCTAAACTAAACAGAGACATAGACTGGTGTTGATTTAAGGATCCACTAAAGAGCACTTCACGTTTTGATGAATCTTGACACTAAGCTGCTTCTGAAGCTGCTGCTGATGCTGGACATTTCCAAGTCTTGGGTGTTCGCTCTGTGGGACGCTCAGAGCCGAGGGGGCTGTGTCCGGGTGGGCCAGTCTCCCACAGGACGAGGTCAGGTCATTTCCTGCTCCGTCCCACAGCTGTCAGGACCCCCTCCCACAGCTGCAGCCCCCGCGGCCCTCCAGCCTCTGTCAGAGACGTGATGGATCGCTGCGACGAGAGAAGAGCCCCGCAGAAACAGATACATGAAAGAAACTGGGTTAGTCCGAGTTTAATCCAGGTTTAAGTATGGTTTAGTCCTGGGTTTACTTTCATGTTTAATGCTAGGTTCAGTTCTTGGGTTTGTTTTGGTCTAATCCTGGTTTAGTCTAAGGTTTTTGTCCATAGGTTTAGTTTTAGTCCTTGTTTAGTTAGCTTTTTTAGTTTTGTCCGGGTTTAAATCCTGGTTTATTTTGTGTTTCATCCTTGATTAGCACTATCTTAGTTTAATGTTAGTTCAGTCAGGGTTTAGTCCTAGATTTGGTTTGGTTTAGTCCTGGTTTTGACCAGTCTTAGTCCTGATTGTGTCATAGTGTAGTCCTGGTTTTTAATTGATTTAGACCTGGTTTTGTCCTCGAATCGTCTTTATTTTGTACCAGTCTAGTCTGGTTTAGTATTACTTTAGTCTTGACTTAATTCTAGCTTAGTCCTGATTTTAATCCTAGGTTTAGACCTTGTTTAGTCCTGGTTTAGTCCTGGTCTCTGTACTCTGAAGCTGGATTAAGCCGTCAGAGGGAACTTCAGGTTTAATTCTGTGTTTCCACGAAGCTTGTTCACTTTCTATCGAGGAAGATCTCAGTGGAAACTTGCTCTGAACGGATAAACTGATCAAGAGCAGGTCAAGATCCAGATAAAAGATAGAAACACAGCTCACTGACCAATCAGGGACGAGATACTGACCGTCAGAGTCGAGGAGGAGGAGGGCAGAGAGTGACTGAAGAACAAACAAACATGAATCTGTGAGATCATATGAACTTTTATACTGAATGCTATTATGGTCAGAAGGGGTTTAAATGTTGGGATTATATTGAGATCATTTTCCAGCTTCTGCTCTAGCTCTCGCCTCCATTTAAATGCTCCTGTTGTCTCAAATTTAAATGACAAACTGTAAAATCTTTCAGTGACTTGTGCGTTTGAGTCCTGTGACCCACATTCAACAACAGTAGACTCCACTCCTTTTGGTTTTTAGTCTTTACTTGGTGAATACTGTGAATTAAGTGCTGTTTCCTGGTTGCTTTCGAGGTAAAAATACATTTGACATGACACCGATTGGTTGTTCAGTGCCAGCTCTGCCTAACCTAAACAAGTTTTTTCACGATGCACTGATCCAGACTGAGATTGTCCAACCAGGAAGAGAAATTTCCGGGGCAGGTTCGACTGGCTTCGAGGTCGAATGCTGAGGTTTAGCCTTAATTTTAAGACCAGATAGATGCTCAAACTGATAAGATATATACGACCCACTCCACATTTACATCTGTGCTCTCTATAAGTCACTGTAAGTAGGTGTTAACACGAGGGTCCGATGGTAAATGCATCTGCGTCGGTCTCTGCTGACAGTGGGACTCAGGGGCCGCTCTTATAGAGGAACCAGCTGTGTACAAACATGTAATAGTGATTAACCCGGGCCCCGTCGTGTTTTCAGAGTCACGGTCCGACTGACTTATGTTTGACTTTCACATTCTTCCAAAACTGAAAACTATCATTCATTTTCATCAGTGGGATGAGCTTTTACCGAGAGATAAAAACACATGTGAGGAGTTTATACTTAAATTATACTTGTATAGTATTAACAGGGTCCAACAACTTGGTTTGACGTTTGGTTCAGTTCTGGTTTGGCTCTGATTTGACTCTGATTTAAATCCGGATTTAGTCTTGGGTTTGGTCCTCATTTGGATCAAATAGGCTTGATGTAACTCTCATTTAGTTGTTGATTTAGAGCTGCTTTGGTCCCATGTTCAGTCCTGATTCAGGCCTCATTTAGTCCAACGGTTACTTTTTTAAGCCTTCACCTTCGAAATAGCAAATTACACAAATATTAAAATTACAAATAAGCTGCAAAAACATAAAATGCAACAGAAATAAGACGTATTCAGTGGTACTAGAGATATAAACCAGCACAGGATCAGTGTGTTCTTTGTTGCTAGATAGAAAATGTTATTCCACAATTTAGTGCCTCTATATCTTGAACAAAATTGTGCGGTGACAGATTTGGGCAAAAGAAAATCCTGATGTTGACGAGGATTATAAAAGGTGAAGCTAAACACTGCAGTCATCTGATTGGACGATAGATAATCTTTACTACTTTACTGTTTTTTGAGTCGTTTTAGCCTCTTACTTTGTGAATTAAAGCAGGAGAAACTCAACCAAACTTAATCAAACTGTCCCAACTCCAATGTAAACTCTGACGAATAAATGAAACTCTTACAGTAGGACGTTCCAAACCACTTCCTCGATGTGGACAGAGTTATGTATCATCGTCCTGTTTTTTCATTTGTTTAACTCAAAAGTCTTGAGGTTTATTTGACAAATTAGCGGCTGCTGAAATGTGCGAGTGGGTTTCGGACGCAGCCTTTGACCTCGACGTGAGACAGATCCGTTTCTCGGCGATCTGCAGCCGTCGGGAGGAAGAGGAGGACGGGATGAAGAATGACAATCACGGCGCTTTTGATTGTTTCAGGATTCAGACTCAGGCTTTTCTCTGTGAAGTGTGTCGAAAACATTTTACTGCAGAAGAGAAGTATTTTAATTAGAAAATGCCAGTGTGCTTCTGCTCCATCAGTGCTCAGTTTGTCCTCTCTGGGCCTCTGTAGGAACATGGCTCCTTAAGCTGCTTACTATTTGTCCAAGACAGACAAATGCAAAGTGTGTTATTATGATATGATTATACACCATTAAAAACATTTAGTTCAACTGTTACTGCCGCATTTTACACTAAGCCTCTTTAAAGTAAGTTTTCAGATTTATACGGTCATATTCAAGTTTGTTTGTTTCTTGTTTTCGTGCGGCCGTAACCTTAAAGCATCAGGTCTTTGAAACAAAACAGGATAATTTGTCAGAGACTGAGGAAGTGAGCAGGACGAATGTGTTTTAAACTCTGTGACGTCTGATTTCACGGAGACGGAGGCTGTGTAAGAGCTCAGGCACAAAAAGACTCTGTCCTGGATCGAGTCTCAGCTGAAAGTCTGTGGGTGTCCTTCCTCAACCTCATTAAAGCTGCCCTTTGAAGCTTGAAAAGGGCTTTTATTGTTTAATTAGGACGAATGTGGGGAGCCTTGACCATTTCTTACACAAACACACCACTGAGTTCACCTGGAAATAAATCAGTTTGGAATTTGAAAAAGCAATAAAACAACACATTTGCAAACAGTTCTGGCTGCGAGTCATATTTATTCATTTGATTTAACATCTTTCAGTGAAGGACCATAGCTGCAACAACCAAATGTACACTGAATATGATAATGTCATCAGTGTGTGTTGAAACTAAGTCAATATTTGCTCGTTTTGTCCAAGGCTTGAGCTCAAAGTCTCCTGCTGTAACAGACTCTTATGATAAAGCTCAGTTAAACTCTCCTAATGTCTGTTCGGGGGTTAATTTATAATTGATTTATTTGCTCTAAAGTTGTGCCGGAAATGATGGAAGAAATGGAATGACTTGCAGTGGGCTCATTGTAGAGAAAAATCTTAAAACCTTCTGTCATATTCCTTCAAAATTAAAGCTAACTCAGCCCCAGCACAGACAGACATCATCATATATCATCTCCTTTAGAGGATGTAGGAGGTTAAAGCCTGGTTCTTCAGGTTTTGTCACTGAATTACCAAGCTTTGTCCATTTTGTTTACTTCATTGTTCTTTCTTTGTTTGCATCTGAGTCACATTGAAGCTTCTTACTGCCTCGTCACGTTCTAAACCCAAATCTCAGTATCATTTTTACCAAAGTGAATCTGGAAAAAGTACAAAAGGCTCTTGTCATTTGAGAAGTGTGTAGTCCGTTTAACATTCATCGTGGACAATATTTATTTCCATTCATTTGTAAACATGAGGGACTAGTCTCTCCTTCTGTGGTTCTCCCTGAGGTTTCTCTTTTTCCCACAGTTGTTTTTTTTTAGTTTTTTCCACAGGGGATGTTGTTTGTCTATTTATTGCTGCTGTTGTAATACTGGGCTGTAGAAATAAAACTGAATCTACTACTGAACAAACCACTGTGGATCGTGAAGGATTTGTGGGATAAACAAATATTACAACGATTATATAATGTCAAAATTGCAGACTGACTACTGCTTTAATCCGCAATGACATTCAAGCTACTTGTAATGGCCTTTTCCTTTAAAGAGGAGCCACTGTGTATTATTTACATTAAGTTTGGCTCTTAAAAAAGAAAAGAGAGGTAAATATAAGACCATTCAGGTAGGTTTAGTCTTATTTTAATGTATTTTTCAAAGGTTTGTGGGGTCCTTTACTCTACCTCTCAACAACAAGCCAACAAGGTTTTAAACAAAGGAATTGTATTTCTTTTCATTACATGCTACAGTTTTTTGAGTTTGGGCTCCCCTGGTCTAAGCAAATGATTAATACAAAACTGTGCACTTTAATGTCGTTGATATCTGTCCCTTAATTAAGTTTCGAGAAATCAAATAATCTAGTTTTTTGTCATTTTTTGCTCATATTGGTCCAGTGAAACCTCAATGTTATCATTAAAACACCAAATTCTATACGTTATTTGATTCTTAACATCAATGTTTGTGCCGTTTAGGATTAAAAACAGAACGCTCCCTTTGGTAATTGTTCTTTTTCTAAAATGAGAGATCACTCCTGACTCAAGGGTCATTGGTGATGAATAGGAACAGTAAGAGGATTTAATTTCTATCTAAAATCATCCTGTCTATTGTTTGAAGCGGTGTTAGTGCCAGGAGGAAGGATGACGAGGCCATCTGGTTTCACTGCCCACAGACTTCCTCTCGAACCCCTCACACCGTCCTGTTCATTGTCTCTCGGTTCTGAGGCGTGACTCCCACCTTTCTCCGGTTTCATTCGACTCTGTTTGATCTCGGTTGAGTCACTGTGAGACTGAACATGTTTTACCCTCCTCCACTTGTAAAAAAAAAAGGGGGAAAATTGCTGATATTATTAAACTCGGTCCAATTAAACAGGACAAGTCGAAGCAGATCTCTGACTCTGGTTATTATCTCTGACATTTGAAGGAACTTTTCCTGGCGACGTGACTTATTCATTCAGTATCTTTTGAAGATGAGTCAGTCTCAGTTAAGGTCAAGGTCTATTTTTTCTCTTAATTCTTTATTGCAACACACACAAGTTCACACAATTAACACAGTTCAAAGCTCATATCTGCAATAGCTTTAAGCACTGAACTTTACAGAAAGTCTCTGATTTCCCCTCGACACAGGTTTTTTTTGAGACCAACATAGACTTTTTGATGCTTTTTTTCAATGCAAGGTTTATTTCTCAAGCAGATTTAAAAGAACGAGTTCTGCCAAAAGTGTTTGAGGTTTAAAAAGCTCAAGGCTCAAAGAACGGAGCTGCTCTGAGATGTGTTTAGAGACCGTCAACCCTCTGGTTTTAAACCCCGATCTGTGAGCTCTGTGGAGGTTCTCAGCCGTCCAGGACATATTCAGAAAAAGGTTTTCTGGTCCACATGCCTTGTCGGATAACCTTTTCTTGATCTGTGAGATTTAAGGAACACAGATCTTAAAATGGCTCTCATCTTAAGACCTTTATTTGGCTTTTAACTCAACATAAGAACTGTTGTCTTTTTTTATGTTTTTGTGTACTGCTCTTGTTTATTTTTCTTCTTGAGGTTCATTTATGTATTGCTTTTGTGCTTTTATTCCATGCAGCACTTGTCTGTTTGCATATACAGTAACTAAATGGATTGGATTGATGCAACATGTTAGCCTGGCCAGCCAGACAGCTTTCTCTTTGTATTACATACAGAGAAAGTTAGTCTGGGATCGCTCGATTTAAACAGGATTTCAAGGCAGGACCATGGGCAGAACTAACGCTCGCTGAGTGAACCAATCAGAGAAGCCACGGATGTGACGTAAGGAAAGCGAAACTTATTCTAGTTGTCAACAAACCACAGCGTACACCAGCGTGGCTCGAGAGAGAAGATGCTTCGGAGACGTTGAATGACTTCTGTTGTTTTTGTCAGAAAAACCTGAGGACACGGGGTGTAATATCGAGTTTAGTGCTTATATCGATCGTAGTAAGCTCCCGAAACCTGCTACTGTTTTCTCGCGCTCAATATGACGCGAAACAAAATCCCGCCTCCCTCGCTACGATTGGTCGGAAAGAAAGCGCCGGAGCAGAAATCGGGGGCAGATTGGGCGATCCCAGACTAACTTTCTCTGTATGTAATACAAAGAGAAAGCTGTCTGGCTGGCCAGGCTAGCAACATGCAGCACAGAAAATGACAAAGGACCAGCTCATGCAGAGATTTAAAAACAAATCACTGAGTTAGATCCTGTGGCTCTGACAGAAGCCCAGGGAGTGAAGCTCTCTGACTGTTAGAGGTTAAACACTAAACTAACAGGAATCAATCATTTTAATAAGTTTTATTTTGCCGCCAGCTAAAGATAAACCCACAATAGATAGAATACAATCATTGTACAGATCATTAATTGCTCTTTGTTAAAGAAGCACCACAGACGAGGACTTATTGAGAGAGATTACGTGATTGAGTAAACCACATGACGCATTTACCAGCAAAATTGACCCTACTGTTTCATAATACATGTTCTTTCTTTCAAACTCGCTTGGATAGTCTCCACTTAAAAGGATAAAAGTTACGCAGCGCTGCTTTAATGTGTTAAAATCACGCATAATAATCTTGATATAATATAATCTCGCTGAAAAAATAGATACATAAATAGATTGTTTGGGTAAATGGGCGTGCAGCGAGATCAGCAAAACATGACAAACACTTACAAAAGAAAACAAAAAACACAGCCGTAGGATTTCATAGCAGCTAAAAGCCTGAGGTACAAATGAAAAGTTGAGAGAAGCGGGGGGCAGGACCTTGGCCCTGATGGCAGCAGCTCAAAGGAGGGGCTGAGTTCTTCTGATTCAACCACTCCTCACAAAACAACGCCATGTGACTCGGAAACTATTTTTATTGCTAACAACCTGGTATTATTTCATTTATTGGCCAATTGCTATGTAAACATTAGAGATGAATACGACAGGAAATGATGCAGCGGTGAGGTCAGGCCGTGGGTAAAACGCGGTTCAGGGCAGGGCTCGGAGCGCAGTGAGTCACGTAGAATCCAGCTGCTGACTCAGGCTTTAGACTCGTGTGGAGGAAACGTGCCAGAGTGTGTGTGACCTACTACAGCAGAGTAATGGAGACCGGGCTCACACTGCTGGAGAATAAAGGTTTCTCTTCACATGAAAAGCTGGTCTCTCACGTAATGTTTGTAAAAATGAGAAAAGAAGCAGGTTGTGGGATCAGTCCTCACACTTTTCAATGTAATGGAATAAGATTATGACACTGATCGTGGCTCCTTTTAGTGAGTGACATATATCGGGAGCAGGTGAAGCTGATGTGTTAGAAGCAGGAAAAATGAAAGGATTTGAGTGAGTTTGACAAGGACTGGGTCAGAGCATCTTAAACCTGACTCTTGTGGTGTGTTCCCGTCTGCAGTGGTCAGTATTTATCAAAAGTGGTCCAAGGAAGGAACAGTGTTGAACCGGGACAGGGTCAGGGATCAGGGGTCATGCACGTTGGGGAGAGAAGGCTGGCCCATGAGCATTAGAACTGGACCAGAGCAGTGGAAGAAGGTGTCCTGGTCTGAGTTTGAGGAGTTGGAGACAAACAAGTCTGATCCATGGAGACTCCACCTGGAACTGACAGAGACTTAAAGGATCTGCTGCTAACATCTTGGAGTCAGAGACCAAAATATTGCCTTCAAATCCATCAAAAACTGTTAAAATCCATCTAAAATCGTTAAAATCCAAATAAAACCTGTTCAAATCCATCTAAAACTGGTTTAAATCCAAATAAAACCTGTTCAAATAAAACTGGTTTAATCCAAATAAAACCCGTTCAATATCTAAAACTGGTTTAAATCAAATAAAACCCGTTCAGATCCATCTAAAACTGGTTTAAATCCAAATAAAACCCGTTCAGATCCATCTAAAACTGGTTTAAATCCAAATAAAACCCGTTCAGATCCATCTAAAACTGGTTTAAATCCAAATAAAACCTGTTTAAATCCATCTAAAACCTGTTCTGCTGCTAACATCTTGGAGCCAGATCCCACAGCTCACCTTCAGGGTCTAGAGGAGTCCAGGCCTCGACGGATCAGGGCTGTTTTGAAGCAAAAGGGACCAACACAGCATTAGGCAGGTGCTCATAATATTATGCCTGATCAGTGGACAGTAATTTGTGTTTGTCTCAACCAGACACAGTTTATCTTGACTATTTACTTAACAAAATGCCCCGTTGAGACAGTTCAGCCCACAAGGACACCTATTTGAACAGGTGTGTCATGCTGTACTGTTTAGAGTTAAAATTCAGTGCTAACCACAAAACGTGACAGAAATGTAGCTGATACAAAGGAAGGTATAAATCTGTGGTTGGTTTAGAGACACATTAATATCAAAACATTCATAAAACATCCTTGTGCTCTGTTCGCAATAAAACGAAACAAAGACGTAGCTGTGCCCAGAGGAGTGCCGCTGATGTAACCCAGTCCTGGCACCGGCTCCGAGTGCTCTCTGATTCATTTCGTCATTTCTGCAAATTGCTCCACACGCCCTTTTATTTGATTCAGTCCCTGCAGTCGTCCTACATCTGTCAGCGCTGCAGCAGAACGCCACGGGCTCCGGGCCAAAAGCAGTCATCCCCGGTGAGCTACAAGGTCCAGGAATGTCTTTTGTTACTCCTGACATTAATGTGTTTGAGAAGGTAATAAAGACGGACGCCTCCCTCGTGACACGTCCTGTTTAGAGTTCAAAGGCAGTTTTATCCAAAGTGTGACACAGCAGGAGTCACACTTTATAACTATTTTATTATGTGATTTATAATAACACAGTGGAAATGCAGCAGAATGTGCCCAGGTGCATCTGAAATAAAGGTGAGTGCAGCTACAGAGAAGAAAAGAGGTAAAAAAAAAAAAATGAACCAGGCTCAAAACACAAAGAATTTTAATAATAATAAAAGCAGAACAACTTTCTGTAAAGAGCAGAAAGTGTAATAAACACCAAAGTTACGTCGACTCATTGGTTCCACTCTTTGTGAGGCCACAAAACCTGCAGAAAACTAAGGAGAACAGTATAAACATTTCCTCTGAACAAAACCAGAACCAAGTAATCGAAATTTAACATTTACAAGGCACTTAATAAACATTTAACATCTATTACAGCTGCGAGTGTTATTAGCCATATTACTGTTGACACTAATTTACAAAGTGCTTTCAAAATAAAAGTATCATGTTTTGCATTATGTAAGAATGCATTTTTAATAACAAATCTGCCTGTTCATTAGCAGTCGGCGTCTCAATGGTTCATACTTACTTCGTACTGTATTGAACAAACAGAACATGTGACGTTAAACAGTGTCTCAAAAATATTTTAAAAAGCAGCAAAACAAATGGCTTTTTATTGTTTTGTTTTTAAAGAAAGATATGATATATATATTGTAACTTTCTAAAATGCAGAAAACTGCTGTTTATCTAATGTTTATTGCAGCAGCACATGTCTTTTCCTGAGGCTTCTCACATTTAAGGAGAAATGATCTCTTCTTTATTCTGATCATTGGAGGTGTGTCTACGTTTTGAAAGTTTGCTTCAGATGTGGATTCATTTCTCATAAAGACACTACTCTTTGGACCCGGGGCTGTACTGACCATAACACTCCAGTTAATTTGACCGTGGGTAAACATTTAAGTCGGGGATCACCAGAATGTCTCCAAGATATAAAAACGTAGCCCCGAAATACAACGGCTGGGTGAACTTTGTCTTGACTTTGCGGCGATCAATCAACTTTCCACTTCTGTAAAGGTAAAAGCACACCACCCCCAGACTTGGTCCAGGTAGATCCCGATCCTGTCCCAGTGAGGATAAAGGACCCATGTCTCTGTGTCGTCTTTGATCAAACCTTTAGGAGTCAAACCACCACCAAGCAAGCCCAGGATTTGTCATTCAGTCCCAGGACGGCTTGGTTTCCTTTGCCCTTTCTTTCGATGTCTTTCTACGTGAGTCCGACGAAGCACCCGCCGTAGCACCGCACTTCGAAGTAGCACTTTCACGTCAGAGGCTCCTTACTCAGAGTCTGTACGCAGTCGGTGAAGCGCTCCGGGTTTTCAGGGTACTCGTGGTCCTTTTCCGTGAATTGGGCGCACTGCCGTCCACAGAGAGTCAGCTCCAGAGACAGACTTCTGTGCGCCGTATCACGATTGAAAGTGATTTCACGGCTGAACCGAAGGCGGCACTCTCTGCTCTGTGTGTTCCACTGGCTGAGACCCACTTTTTCTGTGAAGATGCTGGTCAGGTTCACGGGCATGGTTGACCGGTCGCGGAGGTGATAATTGAACTGCCAGATGGGAGTGAACAACAAACCCGATTGGGACGTTGGTGAGCTCTGTGCTGAAACTCGTAGGGGTCTTTTATTTGGTCTCTGAGTGTCTCTCAGTCGGTGATCTGCAAGGCTCTATTTAATGTGTATAAAGATTTTCATTATCCTTAAAAAGACTAGTATGGCCAATTTGAATATTAAATTGTGGGGATTATAAAACTAAAAGGTCGTCAGCTGAATATGAAAACTTTTTTTTTTTTTTAAACTGAACAGTTTTCATTAGCTTCCATGTACTGGACTTTACATTAACTAACAGGCACTAACTGGAGCTACAAGGAAAAAAATATTAGCATGTTTGGGAGATGTTTTTTTCCTTTCCTCATTTATAATATTCAGTGATTAAAAGTCGAATGCCACAAAATCTTTAATAGATTTTGCTAAAAAAAAATGATACTGTAGCATTTCTAGTGAGTGGAATTCCCAAATTATTTAAACCCTCCTGCCTTGTTTTTTTCCTCGACTTGGCCTGATATTCATGTGCATTATTTAACTAAAATAAACTGATTTCACAGACCACACTATTTCAGTGAGGGTAGTGTGTAACGTACCAGATGCACCTGGAGTCCAGTCTCGCTGCTCGTCTCTCGTCTGTTGCTCTGCCTCAGACTTCCTCTTCTCCATGAGCCTGATCAGTTCAGTGAATGTGTCGTTACTCTGTTGAACGGCTGCTTCTGCCGAGACTCTGAGGTCTGTCGCTGCCTGTTTCACTTTGTTTATCTCTTGACTTTAGGTGTCTCCTCCGGGCGATCTGTGCGCTCCTCTCGTTCAGCTCTCTGCTTCTGTCAGTGTAACGTCATGGCCTTTGGGTTAAACAGGGAGGGACATTATTTTTTAGTGAGTAAAACATTTCACATTATATGTCAATAAGTAGCTCAGTTGTGTGACATGAACTTCACATTGCAGTCAACATATTTACCTTCATAAAAGTTCAGATTTCACTACCACACACACTTCATCCAGCATGTGAACAACTATGATAGCCCTACACATTGACTGTTACTATTTTATAGTGTGTTACTTTGATGTGATAATACACTTACTGTTGTATAAGACAAAAAGCGTGTGTGGAGGTGTAACTACTGCAAACAGGAATATAAAAACTCATCTGGGACAAGACAACAGTATAAATGGTGGTTATTATGATCCCATTGGCAGATGCTCTGGTTGTCGCTGCGGCAGAACATCTTCATGGGCTCTTCGTGGACGGAGCAGATGTTGTCTTGCAGATCGTGTCGGGGCTCAACCAGCTTGTGATTTTTTAGAGAAGAGGCGTCGTAATGAGGCCGGAGGTGGGTCTGGCAAGGACACCTGACACCGCAGACTTCACGGCTCTGAACTTGCTCCTGGTGCAAACATCACACGACACCTCTCCGTCCGCGGCGTAGCTCTGATCCGCGCGAATCTTCTCCAGCTGCTCAATGAACACCGCCAACATGTTGTCTTTGACAGGCCTAGGACTGAAGTTCTGTGTGCACTGGGGGCAGCTGTACCCCTGTGGCCCGTCCTCTCCATCCCAGTGTCTCTCCACAAAGCTCCAGCAGAAACTGTGTCTGCACGGAATAGTGACTGAATCTTTCGGTAGATCCAAACAGATACGGCAGCAAAACTCCCGTCGCTCCATTCAAATTCTTTCTCAGACATTGTCACTCGGGACAACTGCACATCCCAATCGCTCTTTGCCTTTTTGCCACTTTTTTTTAAATCCAATCCAAAACAACACTGAAAACAGCAGTTAGCAGCAAAGTTAGCAATAGTAAAGAAATATCGCTATTCAGTGTCGTCACATCCGGTCTCAGCAGCCAATCGGAGAAAAGATATACCCGGAAGTGTATACACTAGTCCCGCCCACTGTATCTGCGTCGTTTTTAGTTTAAATACTTACGGAAAGTTTGTCAATTTGTACATTCAGTTAAAGAATAATATATTTACAGAATCTCAAGTTGCTATAGATTTGAGATGTATTTTTTATTCATGTTACTCTTGATTTTGACAAAAGAAAGGTTACTGATGAACTATCGAAATGGACAAATCCTACATATCACAGCAGTAATGTTACAGAGCTGAACACGTGATATTGAAGGCCTTATCATTTCCCTGTCTTTTCTTATTTTGTTAAATTAAAATAGAAATTTGTGTAAATAACATATTCATAGATAGAGTGCAATTATGTTAATACTATCTTGTAAATGTAATAACAGACCTTCAGAATTGTGTAAATGTAGGACAGTCAGTACTGTTTAGAGCAATGTCACAGAGACTGACCACTGAACTAACAGCCAACCTATCAAACACTACCTGCTGCTGGAAGGTAGCCCATATTTAAGTTAGTTTACATTTTTTTGTCTTGTTGATTTAAAAATGTGACTTTGTTGGCCCCAGTAGCAGCAATACATAACTTTAAGCCTGTGTCATTGCTCCTGTCTGCTTCAACAAACTGGGAGTGTGCTGATACATTTCCTATCACTCAGTACCTCACAGACCCCCTGGATGTATTTCCTTCATAGGCTGTTTAAAGTTCAATTCAAATTAACTTCCAGCATATTCCCCATTTATTTGAGAAATGAGCTCTGGGCTTTGTTAGGACAGGTCTGTGTTCCATACATGTTGTTGAGAATATAAATCATCATAGGTTTACTGTTAACTACAAACTGAATAAGCTTTAGAGATGGTCAGGAATAAGTTTCACCCTCAAAAAAAACAACTCAAGCACCAAAGAACTGATAGTTTTGTGTAAATTTAAGAAGTCAGTGGGTCATTATCTATAAACAAAGCCAAGCTCTTCATTGACAACTGACCAATTACTGAAAGTGAAGGGACCAAATAAAAGACTAAGCAGTGACTCCAGTGAGCACTTAGCCCCTCTTCAACTTTTACACTTACTTTTGCTTAATCTAACTTGTCTTTAGTAAATCAATGTGTGAATGGTTGTCTGTCTGTGTCTTAAGCGTTGTCCTTACATTTAACTGGCCATTGCCAAGGCCCCAAGCACCAGGGATAGGCTCCAGCCACTCATGAAGTCTAACTAAAATAAATGTAAATAAATTTGGCTAAAACAGGGAGGGAGTCACTGCAGCAGAACAACAACAGTCTCTTCATGGACAGAGTAGATGTTTGAAACTCAGTATCCTCCAGATTCAAAGATTCACCTTTAACAACTTTAACTTGACTCTGTCATTTCCTTCATGAACTTATCACTTAAAGTTGATTAACCTGAAGCAATTATGAGACTTTCACATGATTGTGGAGAAATATCAGCCAATTCTTCTTTATTACAGTAAAGTTTAGGTCTGAGACATGACCGTTGCAGGACCTTGATTCGTTATGAGCTGTTCTGATGTAGAGTTACTGTTATGCTTCAGATAATTGTCCCGTGGTATGACCCAGATTAACCAAGATTGTTTTTTACAGGTTTAACCGAACCAGGTTCAAAACAATACACCTTTGTTTCTACGACTATGAACTGGAAGGATGCTGTGAAACACTGCAGACAGAACCACACAGACCTGGCCATGATTGAAAATGAGTCTGAAAACACTGCAGTGGCTTCTCTAGTGTCAGGTCTTCAGGTGTGGATCGGTCTGTACAGAAAACCATGGAGATGGTCTGATGGCACCAACAGCACCTTCACAAACTGGAGACACAATGAACCAGATAACTTCTTTGAGAATCAACACTGTGTTGGGGAGGAGAATAATCATGAATGGAATGACTGGTCCTGCTCAGACTTGAGACCATTCTTCTGCCAAAAAGGTGAGACAAACTCTTAAAATAAAGAAGGTCCAGAACATTTACATCTACTTTTTTCTTGTTGCAGCTTTCAAAATGAAGACAAACCTGATTGAGATAAAGCTGCAGACTGATGGTGACCTGTCAGATCCAGACATTTCCACTCAGACAGTTCAACTGGTAAATTTAACACACTTTTGTCACTCAAACATAGTTATTCCTGACCTTTTTCCCTTTAAAAGTTTCTATTTTCTCCTTCCCAGATTGAACAGAAGCTCCTTCAGACAGGACTCACTGATTTGAAAGTCAAATGGAAGGTTGCACCGAACAAACAGGAGAATGAGACCGAAAACAGTGGGAATAAAATAAATGTATAAATTGCGATATAAATATTCAGGTGGCACTTTCTGTAGTTCATAAACACCTTTGGTAGTCCTGTTAAAATAAATAAATGCTTCTGTTTCAGCAGGAAGTCAATAAACTATCAACTATTTATCATCATTGGAGCAATCCTCCCAAAATACAATGATAAAAACAGGATTCATTACAGTCACTCTTCCACAAATCAAAAAATGACATAATAACAAGTATTATTTTGAGAATGACACAAGCCCATTTGAACTCTATGTATATTTAGTCGATATATAACACTACAAAATATTACCCAATGCCCCTGTAATCACAGAAATAATAGTTTGCATCAGATTTAGGAGTGTGTGTGTAATTATAAGCTTTGTGAAGATTAAATAAACCCTGTTTTTCTCAAAAAACATATTGTATATAAATATTTTGCATATCCCAATAATTTGCAAGGCTGGCTGACAGACAGACGTCAGACATGGTTCATTTGAATATGCCGTATTAGAACATTAGAGTTCGTGATAAAAGATTTCATTTCGTCAGTTCAACTTCTAATGGAACGACCAACTTAAAATACTCTATATTTGTGAGTATTACATTTATACTGTTTGAAGTGACATTTATTTATCTCAACCATTTGAAAAAATCACTAACATTTTGTATTTTACAGAGAAACAAGACAGAGGAAATGGATAAAATAATTTGGACTTTATTGCTCTATGGTAAGACTAACTCAATATAGTGTGTAATAGTGTGTAATTTAAATGAATGTAATGCAGTTTTTTCAGCTTTAGTACAGTTGTTATTCTTATCTTTATCATTAATCCTCAGGTTTTCGTCTGGTCTTGTGTTTTCACTCTGTCATTCATGAGTACTACTTCATCGATTTGGACATGACCTGGTTTGATGCTCAAAGTTACTGCAGACAGCACTACACTGACCTGGCCACTGTTCGAAATGTGGAAGACATGAAGAGACTGAACAGACCCAGCAGCTACACTGGAACAGCCTGGATCGGTCTGTTTGATGACCCTGCGTCCTGGAAAGGAATTATGGGTAATGACTCAAACTCCTGGAGATGGTCTGCCACTGAGACAACGAGCAGCAGTCGATACCAAAACTGGGAGCAGAATGAGCCGAATAACTATGCATCAACAGATCACTGTGTTCAGATGATAGGTGGTCTCTGGGATGATGCTGCCTGTTCATATTCTTCCTTTTGTTTGTTTCACAGGTAAGATTTAACTTTACATTCAGTGTATATTTAAGGGAGAGTTCTCCTTGGCCTCTTTCTGGTCTGGTCTCCTCATGAACAAGTGCACAGTAAACATGGAGCCAATTAACTGAAGGGATAAATGGTATTATCCATTTACATGTAGACATGGATGGTGTCAGCGATGTTTTTTTAAGCTCATAAGAAAAGGTTTCAAAGAAGGCATCTTGACGTAGGTTTAAACACATACTAAATATAGTAAGAGCCAGTCTAATTAACATATATGTAAATATATTTTGAATAAAACAGGGAGGGACAGAGCAGATGTGTGCGACTCAGTATCCTCCAGATTCAAAGACTTGTAGATTTACCTTTAGCAGATTTAACTTGACTCAATTGTTTTCTGTTTGACCTCATCAGACTTAAAGAAGCAATTATGAGACTTTCACATGATTGTGGAGAAATATCAGCCAATTCTTCTTTATTACAGTAAAGTTTAGGTCTGAGACATGACCGTTGCAGGACCTTGATTCTTTATGAGCTGTTCTGATGTAGAGTTACTGTTATGCATCAGATAATTGTCCCGTGGTATGACCCAGATTAACCAAGATTGTTTTTTACAGGTTTAACCGAACCAGGTTCAAAACAATACACCTTTGTTTCTACGACTATGAACTGGACGGATGCTGTGAAACACTGCAGACAGAACCACACAGACCTGGCCATGATTGAAAATGAGTCTGAAAACACTGCAGTGGCTTCTCTAGTGTCAGGTCTTCAGGTGTGGATCGGTCTGTACAGAAAACCATGGAGATGGTCTGATGGCACCAACAGCACCTTCACAAACTGGAGACACAATGAACCAAATAACTTCAATGAGAATGAAAACTGTGTTTTGGAGGATAATAATCATGAATGGTTTGACAAGTCCTGCTCAGATTTGAGACCATTCTTCTGCCAAAAAGGTGAGACAAACTCTAAATATATAAAGAAGGTCCAATATATTTACATCTACTTTTTTCTTGTTGCAGCTTTCAAAACGAAGACAAACCTGATTGAGATAAAGCTGCAGACTGATGCTGACCTGTCAGATCCAGACATTTCCACTCAGACAGTTCAACTGGTAAATTTAACACACTTTTGTCACTCAAACATAGTTACTCCTGACCTTTTTCCCTTTAAAAGTTTCTATTTTCTCCTTCCCAGATTGAACAGAAGCTGCTTCAGACGGGACTCACTGATTTGAAAGTCAAATGGAAGATTGCACCGAAAAAACAAGAGAAGAAGACCGAAAACTGTGGGAATAAAATAAATGTATAAATCGAGATATAAATATTCAGGTGGCACTTTCTGTAGTTCATAAACACCTTTGGTAGTCCTGCTTAAATAAACAAATGCTTCTGTTTCAAGTCATTTAACTATCAACTGTTTATCATCATTGGAGCAGTCATCCCAAAATAGATTCATTACAGTCACTCTTCCAAGAATCGAAAAATGACATAATAACAAACATTATTTTGAGAATGACACAAGCCCGTTTGAACTCTATGTATATTTAGACCATATATAACAGATATATCACAGATAGATTTAGGAGTGTGTGTGTAACTATAAGCTTTGTGAAGATTAAATAAACACAGTTTTTCTCAAAAGACACATTGTACATCATTCTTCTTTTGTCCAATATTCAGAGATGGGCCATAGAACACTATTGGCTCTATATTATTGATGGATCATATGAAGAACTGTATTTTTGATTGACAGCTATAGACACGGCTGCAGAGATCAATTATGGTATGATTTGTGACTCTACACGTCCTAGTTTTGGCTTTGAATCATGTCACATGGAGAAGAAGCTTCAGTTTAAGAAAATGAACAGTGAAGGACCAAAGAACTGATCATTTCATGTCAATTTAAGAAGTCAATGGGAACTCATCCTGCCCTGGACACTGCCTCGGTGACATCTAGTGGCCAAAGTGCACATTACAATGTCACTCTCCTTTTTAAAGCATTTGAACATTTATGTATGTGAAGCTATAAGAAAGAGGGAGCACTTAAAAATCCTTCTTTTTATGCATTTATTAATGAACAACAATCTGGAAATATACACAGCAAATACCAGTCTTAAGGCACAAAGTGTCTCCAAACACAGGGCTCCATCTAAAACTACAGAAGCCTCAGTGGGTCCAAACTCAAACTTAAAGCCAGCTGAGTTTCGAACTAAATGTGCACCAAATTTTAAGTGAGAAAATCTTAAGCAGAGACTGTACAATAGTCTTTAATGAGTTTCAGGTCAAACCTTCCTCCAAGCTTCCATTTTTTTTTGGAACACATCAGAAAACTGATGTAACTTTGTCCAATTTTACCTGAATCCACTGTCAACTTAAAACAAGGAAATACAGCAAGACACTGCACAAATAAAGACTTGATAGTAGTATACTGCTGTAGTTTGATTTTAACCTTGTGACTAACTGATTTGGGTCAATCCTGGAAATACGTTAGAGCAGTAGCTTAAAGAACTATTAAAACAGTTATAAAAACAATATAAATATGTGGCAATTTAACAAAGTTTCTCCTTAATAAGAGCTCAAAAATACTTCAACACAGTAATACTAAAACAGAGTAAAAAAGACTCTTTAAAGCTGCTGTGAAGGTGTTTTCCCCGATCGGCCTGTTGTACTTTAACCCTTGACCCTCCTTTCCCCAAACTATTACTGTGCCTTGCTCCGTTTTATTTTAACTTAAGAAAATGAACAGTGGAGGATTTATACATAACTGCTGTACTAATTGCAACGTGAAGTGGCTCAGTGAACGTGCTCTGAACTTTGGTGAAGTTGTACATCTCTGTGCCGTTGATGCTGTAAAATGAGATCAGTCCTACAGCGTGGTCCAGAAAGACCCCTATCCTGTTGTACGGGGGTTTTTCACATATGTGCGATGCTCTTGTATGCGAGTCCCGAAAGCCTTTCAGATCGCTCCACTGCACCTCGAAGTAGCACCGTCCCGTCAGAGCCTCTTTGCTCAGGACCTGGCCAGTGTCACTGAACCGCTCGGGGTGGTCCGGATAGTCCCGCTCTACATCGGCTTGTGTTATCCTTCGGTTTCCCTCGCTCAGCTCTAGCCTTTTGTTCACCGTGTTGGGATCCATCGTGATGTTAAAAGCGGATTTGAGGAACTCTTTCCAGCTCGTCGGTTCGCTCATGAGCAGGTCGCTTTGGGTGAGGGCCAGCGGCAGGTTCGACGCCTGCAGTCTGTCCCGGAGGTCTGACAACGCCTCGGTGACGTCCTCGAAGCTGTGAATGTAGAGCTCGGTGAGAGACCGACACTGTGGCTCCTCTTTGTGTTTGTGTTGGGGCAGTTGAGAAGAGAAGAGGAGAAACTGACCGGGGTCCTGTTTGTGAGAGACCCAGTTCACTTGGGCCCATGCCCTCCTCAGATTATCCATCTCCTGCTCCAATTTCTCCTGGAACAGAACGAGAAGGTACAGTTAAACATTACTTCACTAAATAAAATCTGGTTTGGTGTTTGAAATTGTATCAGAGTAAAAGTAAGGCCTCTTTTCCACTGCAGGAGCTTTTATCTTTTCCACATGATTTTGAAAAAACTCTTTCCACCTCCTACCACCCCAAACTTTGTGTGTGTTGCTGTCTATCAGTTGCTTGGTCATTGCCATTGCCCCGTGAAGGTTTCAGCAGCAGCCAGCTTTAGGGAGCGTGGCAAATACAAACAACACAGATTACCAGGGATTCTATGACAAAGGTAAATGATTCCGGGTAATATAAGTTCCCAGAAAAGGGACTTAAGTGTCTATCTTAAAAGGGGCAGGATTTATGCCATGCTATGTTTCTCTAAAAAATGGTTATACGTCTTCTTTATATAGGTATTGTTTCTCTGAATTATGTAATATATCCCTGCAAAGCTAACTTGAATCAACAGAAATCAGACTAATTTCTTGACTGATGACTGATAGAGAAAGGACTCAAGCCACTTTTTAATGGTGTTGACTAATTCTAACTCTCACTCCAGACTCAGATTTACACAGAGACACAGATTTCTCACATTTCCAGCAGCACTTGTGATTTTCACCGTTCACAGATGTAGCTCATTCAAATCAGATTTTTTTCTATTATTGAAACTTGTGCTTGTATGATGTCAATGTTTAGCTCAAACTCAGTCCTTCAAAAGAAACAACAGTCATGTGCCAAACCCGTACTGTTGAGTAACGAAGTGGCTCAAAGCAGAGACAGAGCAGATAATTACCTGAAGCTGCAGGATCTGTCTCTCTGCAGTCTGCTGCCGGGCTCTGATCTCTTGCTCCACCTCTGCCCTTCGTTGCTCCAGGAAATGGATCAGTTCAGTGAAAGTGTCCTTGCTCTGCTTCACTCTTTCGATCTTACTGACGTCCTCCTCATAACACTGCGCTGTCTTTTACAAATCCTGGATGCGGCCATTAAAACCTTCCTTTACGTTGTCCATGTACTCTACAGCTGGGACGATACTGTGACCCACTGAACAGAGACAGACAAAATCAACATCTGTAGTCTCTTTACAACCTAGTGTTTTAGTCAAGAACAACAACAACCAAAGTGTACTGAGACCAAGACAGGACCAACAGGTCGAGCCCAAGACCTCTGTGAGACAGAGACAAGTCAAAATAAGTGAGTCCAAAACCAAGGACATGCTTTAGTGCTACAACATTATTATAACTTGCCATATCTGGAGGCTGTGTGTTAATTCTTGGTGTTTTTGTATTTGAGGCCAGTCTTGGTCTTAAAACCGATCTTACAAAGTCTTTTTAAGGTCTCAAAACCGGTGCACAATTTGATGAAATTTTTAACAGTTTCATGTTTGTTGATTGTACTTGGCTTGAGATGACACTTGCAGTCCACAGTTCATTTGCAAATGTAAAAAACAGTTTCTGAGAGCTTTTGATTGTTCAACAGGAAAAACAAAAGCTGGTTTCTTTGTGATTCAATGAAAACTCATTTCAATTTTAAAAATACCTCATTAACATTGCCCTCTTCAGCGTATCCTACTCATCACACCATCTAGTCTTGGTAATGACTCTGTTGGGGTTAGTGTGCTCTGTAACACTGGTATTTATCTTACATTAACATATGTAAGCTTACATGTGGGAAGGCCTGGGACACTTATCTCTTCTCTCTGCTTTGTCTACACAAGTTTTATGTGGCTCATTTGCAGTTGGTGCTTACAGTTGTGGTCCTTGTCAACGCACAGGGAGCAGACAAACACTTTGTCAGTCTGGCAGTATATCTTCTTGGGCTTGTTGTGGACGGAGCAGATGTTGCCCAGCACGTACTCCCTGCTTTTTTTTTTTCGTTTTCTGGAGGCCTAAAACCAAAGTAAAAAGATGTAACACTTGGGGATTAAGTTCATTTAGGTACAATTTAGGACTAAATCAGTGTCACATGACAAAAAAGGAAATACAAAGCTTTATATTTGAGTCTGTCTTTCTTAACAAGCCCCTAATGCCCCACTTCCTCCACACACTTAACACACTGGCTCTTCTGGTCTTGCTTATTTTTTTCTTGTCCTAAAAATATGGTAACACTGATAGCAATACAATAACTTTAGTACTACTTCTTACTATTTAACATATTCTAAGTCAATGGTCTACTGTGACATTAGTAATAAAACAGTACAAACTGAAGCACATCCTTAAAAGACACAAACAATGAATTGCTTACTGCATTTGGTCAACTCTAGTTTTTTCAGCTACTATTTATTAACACAACTGTCTTTCTTTTATCCAATGTCCCTGACCTTAATCTTACAAAGACTTTCCAGACAAAACCTGCCAGAATTTTCTGCTAAAACATTATTTTTACTTACCTTTACTGCCTTGTCGGACACCTCTCCTGTCGCAGCCTTCTCATCCATTTTCACTCAAACCAACTCTACTTGTCGAAATATTACCTTCTAAATCTTCTTTTTTTTCTTACTAACCAAGAAACCATCACCAAAACAATGCTGAGTGCTACGTTTGTCAAGCTAGCGACAGTAACGGTTATAGCCGATCGTCACATCCGGTCTCAGCAGCCAATCAGCGAGAAGATAAACCAGGAAGTGTTTACGAATAGTTCCGCCTACTGCAATCGAGGGGGAGGTGCCACTAAGTTTCACACAGGTTTTCCAAGAATTAAACAACCTTTTGTATTATTTATATTTTTATTTTTTTTTTTTTAGAGACACAAAATGCTAATTTAAACGTATGTTATGGTATGCAGCATTTGAGAGAAAAAAGGATAAAATATGGTTCTCTAGAAAGTGGAGGTGAGTGTTTCTATTGTTTACATGAAGGGAGGGTTTTGAAAGATGAGCCAAGTAAACACAAAACCTAATAGACCACAGTGTTTTTGGACTATAATAACTAATAATTTACTCACTACAGATTGATAAAGCAGAATGATAAAAGCATGATTTTATACTTTGATAGATTTTATGGACAATGTTTTTAACTTTTTATTGGGTGTTAAATTTGGTTTAATTGCAGTTCTTTACTGTTCAGTCTTGTTTTTGCCACTAGAGTATAATATTTCTTATCTACCTGGCTGGAAAATGTGTCTGTCTTCAAAAGTTACAATTATTTAAGTGCCTTTTTATCATCTCCACTTTGTCCTATACCTTGATCAAAGAGGATCTGCAGCATTACTCTTGACTTCAACAGGCGCCAGAAACATTCAGTCAAGCTGAACCTATGTAACAATAAAGATCTTTCAGGACCTCTAGTGGTGAATAAATGTCCTATTTTTCTACTATGTCATTTCATATAAACAACCTAATAACATTAGAAAAGCTACTGTAAATAAAATGCCAAGAGCCAATAACAAAGAAAGAAATGATGCCTTTCCAGCAAAACAAAAGCAATATGGATTTAGTTAGCAACATAATATCCCTCAGTCAATTTATAATCCATGGCATGTGCTTATCAACAGAGCCCTGAGTCCTGTGTGAGGCCGTCTCAGCTGATCCTCTTCAGAAAATAGAGGGAGGGCCCAGAGAAACCCAGTGACGATGGGAGTGGGGCTGTTGCATCATCACTTCATCAGATAAACTCCTCTGACCTGCTTCTTCTTCATCTGACCTCTCAGCTGCTCAGTCGTTCGTCCTCAGTGCAGGTCAACAGGTGAGCAATCAGACTCCTTTATTTATTCTTACACAACTCTTTCAATATTGCATTACAACAGTATATTTGATTTGTTTTAATTTGTTTATTTAACGGCCCCAGTTAGTCTTTATTTGTCCTGGGGTCCATATTTACATATAGCATAATATGACAAAACAGGCGATGCAAACATTTTGAGAAAAATAATGGTGTAAAAAAATAATTTAATGAGAAAAAAACATAATAACAAAGGAAAAGCTATAGCAACTGCTGTACACACCATCTTACTTTTCAAAAATACAAATACTGTCTGTAATTTTACAAAGCAACCAGTTTTAGTCAATTATATTATTTAGTTTCATGCCTAACAATTGATTTATTGCTTAATTATTATAATTCTTTGATAGATTTGAGCTGGCATTGTGTAAAATGTAACATTATGAGCAATACAATAATACTGATAATACAAACAGAACTTTAACTGACATTAAAAAGCGTCTCAAAAATATAAAAAGTAGCAAAACAAATGGCTTTATATTGTTTTGTTTTTAAAGAAAGCATGTCAGTCATGCAAAATATGATATACATATACCGTGACTTTTTAAAATGTGGAAAACTGCTGTTCATTTAATGTTTATTGCAGCAGCACATGGCTTTACCTGAGGCTTCTCACATTTAAGGAGAAATGATCTCTTCTTTATTCTTATTATTGGCAGTGTGTCTACATTTAAAAAGTTTGCTTCAGATGTGGATTCATTTCTCATAAAGAAACCACTCTTTGGCCCCGGGACAGTGAAAACGAGTCTCCCCTGTGCCGACTGAACCTGTCTGTACCATAACAGTCCAGTTAATGTTAAATTATGTGCCAATTTGACTTTGGGTCAACATTTAAGTCGGAGATCACCAGAATGTCTCCAGGGAAAAAAAAAAAGTAATAAAAACATAGCTCCGAAATACAGCGGCTGGGTGAACTTTGTCTTGATTTTGCGGAGATCAGTCAACTTTCCGCTTCTGTAAAGGTAAAAGCACGCCCTAGACTTGGTCCAGGTAGATCCCGATAATAATAATATATAAGATAATTGAACTGCCAGTGTCGTGAATAACAAACCCGATTGGGACGTTGGAGAGTTGGTGAGCTCTGTGCTGAAACTCATAGGGGTCTTTTATTTGGTCTCTGAGTGTCTCTCGGTCAGTGATCTGCTTCTTCACATCGGCCAAGATCTGCTTCACCTCGTCCTGGATAAAAATCAACACAATTATTCTCAGGTAAAGTGAACAATCTGCCAAGGCTCTATTTAATGTGTATAAAGAATTTCGGTATCCTTAAAAAGACTATGGTCAATTTAAATATTAAATTGTGGGGATTATAAAACTAAAAGGTCATCAGTTGAATATGAAGACTTGAATAATTTTTTTGTTTATTTTTAAACTTATTCAGTTTTCATTAGCCTCCATGTACTGGACTTTACATTAACTAACAGGCACTAACTGGAGCTACAAGGAAAAAAATATTAGCATGTTTGAGAGTTGTTTTTTTTCCTTTCCTCATTTATAATATTCAGTGATTAAAAGTAGAATGCCACAAAATCTTTAATAGATTTTGCTAAAAAAAATGATACTGTAGCATTTCTAGTGAGTGGAATCCCCAAATTATTTAAACCCTCCTGCCTTGTTTTTTTCCTCGACTTGGTCTGATATTCATGTGCATTATTTAACTAAAATAAACTGATTTCACAGACCACACTATTTCAGTGAGGGTAGTGTGTAACTCCAGATGCACCTGGAGTCCAGTCTGAGAGGCTCTTTTGCTCGTCTCTCGTCTGTTGCTCTGCCTCAGACTTCCTCTTCTCCATGAGCCTGATCAGTTCAGTGAATGTGTCGTTACTCTGTTGAACGGCTGCTTCTGCCGAGACTCTGAGGTCTGTCGCTGTCTGTTTCACTTTGTTTATCTCTTGACTTTAGGTGTCTCCTCCGGGCGATCTGTGAGCTCCTCTCGTTCAGCTCTCTGCTTCTGTCAGTGTAACGTCATGGCCTTTGGGTTAAACAGGGAGGGACATTATTTTTTAGTGAGTAAAACATTTCACATTATATGTCAATAAGTAGCTCAGTTGTGTGACATGAACTTCACATTGCAGTCAACATATTTACCTTCATAAAAGTTCAGATTTCACTACCACACACACTTCATCCAGCATATGAACAACTATGATAGCCCTACACATTGACTGTTACTATTTTTATAGTGTGTTACTTTGATGTGATAATACACTTACTGTAGTATAAGACAAAAAGCGTGAGTGGAGGTGTAACTACTGCAAACAGGAATATAAAAACTCATCTGGGACAAGTCAACAGTATAAATGGTGGTTATTATGATCCCATTGGCAGATGCTCTGGTTGTCGCTGCGGCAGAACATCTTCATGGGCTCTTCGTGGACGGAGCAGATGTTGTCTTGCAGATCGTGCCGGGGCTCAACCAGCTTGTGATTCTTTAGAGAAGAGGCGTCGTAATGAAGCCAGGGGTGGGTCTGGCAAGGACACCTGACACCGCAGACAGGACTTCACGGCTCTGAACTTGCTCCTGGTGCAAACATCACACGACACCTCTCCGTCCGCGGCGTAGCTCCGATCCGCGGGAATCTTCTCCAGCTGCTCAATGAACACCGCCAACATGTTGTCTTTGACAGGCCTAGGACTGAAGTTCTGTGTGCACTGGGGGCAGCTGTACCCCTGTGGCCCGTCCTCTCCATCCCAGTGTCTCTCCACACAGCTCCAGCAGAAACTGTGTCTGCACGGAATAGTGACTGAATCTTTCGGTAGATCCAAACAGATACGGCAGCAAAACTCCCGTCGCTCAATTCAAACTCTTTCTCAGACATTGTCACTCGGGACAACTGCATGTCCCAATCTCTCTTTGCCTTTTTGCCACTTTTTTTTAAATCCAATCCAAAACAACACTGAAAACAGCAGTTAGCAGCAAAGTTAGCAATAGTAAGGAAAATCGCTATGCAGTGTCGTCACATCCGGTCTCAGCAGCCAATCGGAGAAAAGATGTACCCGGAAGTGTATACACTAGTCCCGCCCACTGTATCTGCGTCGTTTTTAGTTTAAATACTTACGGAAAGTTTGTCAATTTGTACATTCAGTTAAAGAATAATATATTTACAGAATCTCAAGTTGCTATAGATTTGAGATGTAAGTTTTACTCATGTTACTCTTGATTTTGACAAAAGAAAGGTTACTGATGAACTATCGAAATGGACAAATCCTACATATCACAGCAGTAATGTTACAGAGCTGAACACGTGATATTGAAGGCCTTATCATTTCCCTGTCTTTTCTTATTTTGTTAAATTAAAATAGAAATTTGTGTAAATAACATATTCATAGATAGAGTGCAATTATGTTAATACTATCTTGTAAATGTAATAACAGACCTTCAGAATTGTGTAAATGTAGGACAGTCAGTACTGTTTAGAGCAATGTCACAGAGACTGACCACTGAACTAACAGCCAACCTATCAAACACTACCTGCTGCTGGAAGGTAGCCCATATTTAAGTTAGTTTACATTTTTTTGTCTTGTTGATTTAAAAATGTGACTTTGTTGGCCCCAGTAGCAGCAATACATAACTTTAAGCCTGTGTCATTGCTCCTGTCTGCTTCAACAAACTGGGAGTGTGCTGATACATTTCCTATCACTCAGTACCTCACAGACCCCCTGGATGTATTTCCTTCATAGGCTGTTTAAAGTTCAATTCAAATTAACTTCCAGCATATTCCCCATTTATTTGAGTGAAATGAGCTCTGGGCTTTGTTAGGACAGGTCTGTGTTCCATACATGTTGTTGAGAATATAAATCATCATAGGTTTACTGTTAACTACAAACTGAATAAGCTTTAGAGATGGTCAGGAATAAGTTTCACCCTCAAAAAAAACAACTCAAGCACCAAAGAACTGATAGTTTTGTGTAAATTTAAGAAGTCAGTGGGTCATTATCTATAAACAAAGCCAAGCTCTTCATTGACAACTGACCAATTACTGAAAGTGAAGGGACCAAATAAAAGACTAAGCAGTGACTCCAGTGAGCACTTAGCCCCTCTTCAACTTTTACACTTACTTTTGCTTAATCTAACTTGTCTTTAGTAAATCAATGTGTGAATGGTTGTCTGTCTGTGTCTTAAGCGTTGTCCTTACATTTAACTGGCCATTGCCAGGGCCCCAAGCACCAGGGATAGGCTCCAGCCACTCATGAAGTCTAACTAAAATAAATGTAAATAAATTTGGCTAAAACAGGGAGGGAGTCACTGCAGCAGATCAACAACAGGCTCTTCATGGACAGAGTAGATGTTTGAAACTCAGTATCCTCCAGATTCAAAGATTCACCTTTAACAACTTTAACTTGACTCAGTCATTTACTTCATGAACTTATCACTTAAAGTTGATGAACCTGAAGCAGTTATCAGACTTTCACATGATTGTGGAGAAATATCAGCCAATTCTTCTTTATTACAGTAAAGTTTAGGTCTGAGACATGACCGTTGCAGGACCTTGATTCTTTATGAGCTGTTCTGATGTAGAGTTACTGTTATGCTTGAGATAATTGTCCAGTGGTATGACCCAGATTAACCAAGATTGTTTTTACAGGTTTAATCAAACCAGGTTCAAAACAATACACCTTTGTTTCTACGACTATGAACTGGAAGGATGCTGTGAAACACTGCAGACAGAACCACACAGACCTGGCCATGATTGAAAATGAGTCTGAAAACACTGCAGTGGCTTCTCTAGTGTCAGGTCTTCAAGTGTGGATCGGTCTGTACAGAAAACCATGGAGATGGTCTGATGGCACCAACAGCACCTTCACAAACTGGATACACAATGAACCAGATAACTTCTTTGAGAATCAACACTGTGTTGGGGAGGAGAATGATCATGAATGGAATGACTGGTCCTGCTCAGACTTGAGACCATTCTTCTGCCAAAAAGGTGAGACAAACTCTTAAAATAAAGAAGGTTCAACATATTTACATCTACTTTTTTCTTGTTGCAGCTTTCCACTCAGACAGTTCAACTGGTAAATTTAACACACTTTTGTCACTCAAACATAGTTATTCCTGACCTTTTTCCCTTTAAAAGTTTCTATTTTCTCCTTCCCAGATTGAACAGAAGCTGCTTCAGACAGGACTCACTGATTTGAAAGTCAAATGGAAGATTCAATCCATTAAACAATAGGAGAACGAGACTGAAAACAGTGGGAATAAAATAAATATATAAATTGCGATATAAATATTCAGGTGGCACTTTCTGTAGTTCATGAACACCTTTGGTAGTCCTGTTAAAATAAACAAATGCTTCTGTTTCAGCAGGAAGTCAATAAACTATCAACTATTTATCATCATTGGAGCAATCCTCCCAAAATACAATGATAAAAACAGGATTCATTACAGTCACTCTCCCACAAATCAAAAAATGACATAATAACAAGTATTATTTTGAGAATGACACAAGCCCAGTTGAACTCTATGTATATTTAGTACAACACTACAAAATATTACCCAATGCCCCTGTAATCACAGAAATAATAGTTTGCATCAGATTTAGGAGTGTGTGTGTAATTATAAGCTTTGTGAAGATCAAATAAACCCTGTTTTTCTCAAAAAACACATTGTATATAAATATTTTGCATATCCCAATAATTTGCAAGGCTGGCTGACAGACAGACGTCAGACATGGTTCATTTGAATATGCCGTATTAGAACATCAGAGTCCGTGACAAAAGATTTCATTTCATCAGTTCAACTTCTAATGGAGCGACCAACTTAAAATACTCTATATTTGTGAGTATTACATTTATACTGTTTGAAGTGACATTTATTTATCTCAACCATTTGAAAAAATCACTAACATTTTGTATTTTACAGAGAAACAGGACAGAGGAAATGGATAAAATAATTTGGACTTTATTGCTCTATGGTAAGACTAACTCAATATAGTGTGTAATAGTGTGTAATTTAAATGAATGTAATGCAGTTTTTCAAGTTTCAAGCAGCTTTAGTACAGTTGTTATTCTTATCTTTATCATTAATCCTCAGGTTGTCGTCTGGTCTTGTGTTTTCACTCTGTCATTCATGAGTACTACTTCATCAATTTGGACATGACCTGGTTTGATGCTCAAAGTTACTGCAGACAGCACTACACTGACCTGGCCACTGTTCGAAATGTGGAAGACATACAGAAACTGAACAGACCCAGCAGCTACACTGGAACAGCCTGGATCGGTCTGTTTGATGACCCTGCGTCCTGGAAAGGAATTATGGGTAATGACTCAAACTCCTGGAGATGGTCTGCCACTGAGACAACGAGCAGCAGTCGATACCAAAACTGGAAGCAGAACGAGCCGAATTCCAACCTCGCATCAACAGATGACTGTGTTCAGATGATAGGTGGTCTCTGGGATGATGCTGCCTGTTCATATGCTTTACCTTTTGTTTGTTTCACAGGTAAGATTTAACTTTACATTCAGTATTTATTTAAGGGAGAGTTCTCCATGGCCTCTTTCTGGTCTGGTCTCCTCATGAACAAGTGCACAGTAAACATGGAGCCAATTAACTGAAGGGATAAATGGTATTATCCATTTACATGTAGACATGGATGGTGTCAGCGTTGATTAGAGTCAGTTTGTTTTTTAGCTCATAAGAAAGGTTTCAAAGAAGGCATCTTGACGTAGGTTTAAACACATACTAAATATAGTAAGAGCCAGTCTAATTAACATAAATGTAAATATATTTTGAATAAAACAGGGAGGGACAGAGCAGATGTGTGCGACTCAGTATCCTCCAGATTCAAAGACTTGTAGATTTACCTTTAGCAGCTTTAACTTGACTCAATTGTTTTCTGTTTGACCTCATCAGACTTAAAGAAGCAATTATCAGACTTTCACATGATTGTGGAGAAATATCAGCCAATTCTTCTTTATTACAGTAAAGTTTAGGTCTGAGACATGACCGTTGCAGGACCTTGATTCTTTATGAGCTGTTCTGATGTAGAGTTACTGTTATGCTTCAGATAATTGTCCCGTGGTATGACCCAGATTAACCAAGATTGTTTTTTACAGGTTTAACCAAACCAGGTTCAAAACAATACACCTTTGTTTCTACGACTATGAACTGGACGGATGCTGTGAAACACTGCAGACAGAACCACACAGACCTGGCCATGATTGAAAATGAGTCTGAAAACACTGCAGTGGCTTCTCTAGTGTCAGGTCTTCAGGTGTGGATCGGTCTGTACAGAAAACCATGGAGATGGTCTGATGGCACCAGCAGCACCTTCACAAACTGGATACTCAATGAACCAAATAACTTCAATGAGAATGAAAACTGTGTTTGGGAGGAGAATGATCATGAATGGAATGACTGGTCCTGCTCAGATTTGAGACCATTCTTCTGCCAAAAAGGTGAGACAAACTCTTAAAATAAAGAAGGTTCAACATATTTACATCTACTTTTTTCTTGTTGCAGCTTTCAAAACGAAGACAAACCTGATTGAGATAAAGCTTCAGACTGATGCTGACCTGTCAGATCCAGACATTTCCACTCAGACAGTTCAACTGGTAAATTTAACACACTTTTGTCACTCAAACATAGTTATTCCTGACCTTTTTCCCTTTAAAAGTTTCTATTTTCTCCTTCCCAGATTGAACAGAAGCTGCTTCAGACAGGACTCACTGATTTGAAAGTCAAATGGAAGATTGCACCGAACAAACAGGAGAATGAGACCGAAAACAGTGGGAATAAAATAAATGTATAAATTGCGATATAAATATACAGGTGGCACTTTCTGTAGTTCATAAACACCTTTGGTAGTCCTGTTAAAATAAACAAATGCTTCTGTTTCAAGTCATTTAACTATCAACTATTTATCATCATTGGAGCAATCTTCCCAAAATAGATTCATTACAGTCACTCTTCCAAGAATCGAAAAATGACATAATAACAAGCATTATTTTGAGAATGACACAAGCCTGTTTGAACTCTATGTATATTTAGACCATATATAACAGATATATAACAGATAGATTTAGGAGTGTGTGTGTAATTATAAGCTTTGTGAAGATTAAATAAACACAGTTTTTCTCAAAAGACACATTGTACATCATTCTTCTTTTGTCCAATATTCAGAGATGGGCCATAGAACACTATTGGCTCTATATTATTGATAGATCATATGAAGAACTGTATTTTGATTGACAGCTATAGACACGGCTGCAGAGATCAATTATGATATGATTTGTGACTCTACACGTCCTAGTTTTTATTTTGAATCATGTCACATGAAGAAGAAGCTTCAGTTTAAGTAAATGAACAGTGAAGGACCAAAGAACTGATCATTTCATGTCAATTTAAGAAGTCAATGGGAGCTCATCCTGCCCTGGACACTGCCTCGGTGACATCTAGTGGCCAAAGTGCACATTACAATGTCACTCTCCATTTTAAAACATTTGAACATTTATGTATGTGAAGCTATAAGAAAGAGGGAGCACTTAAAAATCCTTCTTTTTACGCATTTATTAATGAACAACAATCTGGAAATATACACAGCAAATACCAGTCTTAAGGCACAAAGTGTCTCCAAACACAGGGCTCCATCTAAAACTACAGAAGCCTCAGTGGGTCCAAACTCAAATGTCAAATAACCAGTGGCTTTATTAATTAAGGGATGGGCCATCATTTATCTGAAGCCAAATAAATGATGACCCAGAGTTAGTTCAGATTCATTTAAAGTCCCAGTCTTGTTCCTGGATTTTTTCTTATGTAAGGTTCGTGTCAATGTCCATCAAGCTCCAAAAGACCGGCTTTCATTAAAAAATAAGAGGCTCAAATTGAATCAGTCTATAGTCACTTTATTCTGCATATGTTGGTACTGGCCCCTGATTGATTGTAGGTCTATCCAAGCCAACACTAGACCTTTAAACTGATGTATATATTGATGTTACAAGAGCTACACTTCTCTATATCTCTGTTATAACACAGAAGAGTCAAATATATATATTCACCCGTGTTTTATTTGGTTATGAATAATATGTACATGCCAATAATTTGCAAGGCTGGCTGACATACAGACGACTGATTTGGTTAAGTATATTTGAATATGCCATATTAGAACATCAGAGTTTGTGACAGAAGATTTCATTTTGAAGTTAGTCAGTTCAACTTCTAATGGAGCGACCAACTTAAAATACTCTATATTTGTGAGTATTACATTTATACTGTTTGAAGTGACATTTATCTCAACCATTTGGAAAAAATCAATGCAACATTTTGTATTTTACAGAGAAACAAGACAGAGGAAATGGATAAAATAATTTGGACTTTATTGCTCTATGGTAAGACTAACTCAATATAGTGTGTAATAGTGTGTAATTTAAATGAATGTAATGCAGTTTTTCAAGTTTCAAGTAGCTTTAGTACAGTTGTTATTCTTATCTTTATCGTCATTAATCCTCAGGTTGTCGTCTGGTCTTGTGTTTTCACTCTGTCATTCATGAGTACTACTTCATCAATTTGGACATGACCTGGTTTGATGCTCAAAGTTACTGCAGACAGCACTACACTGACCTGGCCACTGTTCGAAATGTGGAAGACATGAAGAAACTGAACAGACCCAGCAGCTACACTGGAACAGCCTGGATCGGTCTGTTTGATGACCCTGTGTCCTGGAAAGGAATTATGGGTAATGACTCAAACTCCTGGAGATGGTCTGCCACTGAGACAACGAGCAGCAGTCGATACCAAAACTGGTTTCTGAGTGAGCCGGATTTCAACAGCGCAACACATGAGTGTGTTCAGATGATAGGTGGTCTCTGGTCTGATGTTCCCTGTTCACATTCTTTACCTTTTGTTTGTTTCACAGGTAAGATTTGTTCAACTTTACATTCAGTATTTATTTAAGGTAGAGTTCTCCATGGCCTCTTTCTGGTCTGGTCTCCTCCTGAACAAGTACAGTACTGTGCAAAAGATTTAGGAAGGTCCATCCATCCATCCATCTTCTTCCGTTTATCCAGGGCCGGGTCGCGGGGGCAGCAGTCTGAGCAGAGACTTGAGCCCCTGGAGAGGGTATCGAGCTGGTCCAGTGTTCCACGACCAGGACGAAAACCGCATTGTTCCTCCTGAATCCGAGGTTCGACTATCGGCCAGATTCTCCTCTCCAGTTCCTGGCATAGACTTTCCCGGGGAGGCTGAGGAGTGTGATCCCTGTAGTTGGAACACACCCTCCAGTCCCCCTTCTTAAAAAGAGGGACCACCCCCCCGGTCTGAGTCCAGAGGTACTGTCCCCGACTTCCACGCGATGTTGCAGAGGCGTGTCAGCCAAGACAGCCCTACAACATCCAGAGACTTGAGGAACTCAGGACGGATCTCATCCACCCCCGGCGCCTTGCCACCGAGAAGCTTCTTAACTACCTCAGTGACTTCAGCTTGGGTGATGGACGAGTCCACCTCTGAGCCCTCAGCCTCTGCTTCCTCAGTGGAAGACGTGTCGGTGGGGTTGAGGAGCTCCTAGAAGTATTCCTTCCACCGTCCGACAATGTCCCCAGTCGAGGTCAACAACTGCCCACCTCCACTGTAAACAGTGTTAGTGGAGCAGTGTTTCCCCTTCCTGAGGCACCGAACGGTTTGCCAGAATCTCTTCGAGGCCGA